>CAKAOJ020000005.1:600000-937500 GCA_916701645.2 Sebastolobus alascanus
GTAAAGCACCGAGTGTGGTTCGTTACCTGACGTGATTATCGAATTGTGTTTGATGCTCATGTTCAAGAGAAAATAACTCGGTAGTCTCCTGGTGAATATGCTTGAACAGTGTAAAGGCAGCAACTGATTCTTGGAGTTTCCTCTACAGGAGATTTTTAGACAAATGTCCTCCTTTTAAAAGCCTAGAATAATGAGCCCCAAAGAAAATTCATTCATGCACCGCACAACTAAAATACTCTTTCCCTTTTGTTTTCCAGCTCCTCTCGTCTGGCTGTCGGGGCTGAGGTCAGCGGCAGGGCCGACAGCTCTCTGTCCAATCGTTCTGCTCACGGACTCGACACCTATGCCGTTCCTGGGTCACCCAGGGCCGCGACACCGCTGGCTGGGACGGCGCCACCTACAGTCCCTCAAGGACCACCTCGAGAGACTCTAGAGAGCATCCTGGTGGCTCTCGACTCCGAGAAGTACGTTCTGCCACCAGACTGCCATCTTGATTTATCTGCATGACCAAAAGCTTGGACCTTAGAGACAAACAGACAACCACTCACATATTTCTTCCTTGTGTGTGTTTTGATCAGGCCCAAGAAGCTGCGCTTTCACCCCAAACAACTTTACCTCTCAGCCAAACAGGGAGAGCTCAAGAAGGTCTTGCTCATGTTGGGTATGTTAACACCACCTGTGCTGTTTAGAAGCGCATCACTAAATCCTGTTCTTCATAAAATCTTCTCTTCATTTTGTGGTTCTTTATATGCATCTAAAATTTGTCTTTATCCAAATGCTTTTTAATCAAATAGTTTCCTTCTCGGTTTTCCTTCCAGTGGATGGTATCGACCCGAACTTTAAGATGGAATCTCACAACAAACGCACCCCGCTCCACGCTGCAGCTGAGGGAGGATTCAAAGACATCTGCCACATGCTCGTACAGGTACGACTCTTTATCTTACAGTGGAAACCTCTTATAGTGATCACGTCTGTCCGGGTCAAATTGATTACTATAAGCGGATGAATATTATAACCAAATTTTTGTTGTTGTGCATCATTTCTCATGCAGATTAACATATTTATTACATGAATGTTTTGTATAGGAATGATTCTGTCCCAAACATATTGATCCATATAAGCGGCTGGTCACTGTAACCGTGATTACTATAAGCAGTGTCCACTGTATTGTCTTTCAGTCCTGCCCTGTACCTACTCCTGTGTTACTCTGGTAATTAATAAGGTCGGTTTTAGACCCTTATTTTCATGTTTTAAAATGAAAAAAATGCCACTTCAGGCCGGAGCGAACTTGGACATGTGCGACGAAGATCAGCGGACGCCACTGATGGAGGCTTGTGAGAACAACTACATGGAGACGGTCCAGTACCTGCTGAGAGCTGGAGCCAGCGCCACGCACAAGGTAAACCTGCATCTAGTTTCTCAGAGCTTTTCATCAGCCAGCTGCATTGATGAGTAAAATCAGAACTTAATTTGACCTTTTCGTTTTTTGGCAGTTGTCCTACTGGTACATTATCTGTATTTTTTTTATCCAAGTAAAAGAAAAACTGCAAAGAACTTATTTGATGCAAGACGTTAAAGTGGTTTCTTGCAAAACAGATTGATTATTGTATCACATGCATGTATATAAGTATTTATGGAAGTTTATCTTGAGACTTGAGAGACGGTCAATAATTGGTTTCTGTGCTGCTCTCAGGATGTTGAAGGGTTCACGTGTCTCCACCTAGCGGCAAAGTCTGGCCATTACAACATCGTTGAGCACCTTCTGTCAACAGGACTTATCAACATCAACTGTCAGGTTGGTACAGTTTCATGTTTGTCTTTCAGTTCTCTCAGTGATTTCAGGTGCACTGTAGGGCTTTTACATTAGCTATTGTGTGTATGTGTATTTGCTCAAGGATATCCTCGAGAACCAGTCATCATCATTCAGTTGTATTTGATGTTCAGTAATTAGTTCTTGACATTTGACTGTCGGGCTCAATTTAAAGGCGTCAATTAACTCCTGATTCACCTGCCAATGCATGATGAGCTAAAATAATGATTTAATCACTATCAAAATGATTGGCAAAAATGCCCTAAGATACATGCAACAGTATAATGCGTGCATACAGCACATCTTAGGGAGTATTGCCTGTCTGTTTGGGAAGTACTGCAATATTTAAAGAATAGTTCAACATTTTGGGAAGAATACTTATTTGCCTTTTTTTAGGACAGCTGTGAGGACGTGGATGAACCTTTGTACCAAGTGCTGTTTCTAAATAAATATAGTTGTCATGTAGGTATTTTTCAGCTTTACTCAGCTGGTCAGTGATCAGTTTGGTGAGCTTGAAAGTATTCTTTTCCCCTCAGGATGACGGAGGTTGGACAGCCATGATCTGGGCGACGGAGTACAAACATGCGGACCAGGTGAAGCTGCTTCTGAACAAAGGAGCCGACATCAGCATCAGGGACAAGGTTGGTTTAGGAGTCTGTTCACTCTGTGTTTCACATGCTTTACAGAAGAACCAAACATTGTGTGATTGTTGGTGTGTTCTGTTTTTTTTCTAGGAAGAGAACATCTGCCTCCACTGGGCAGCGTTCTCGGGCAGCGTTGAGATCGCCGAGCTGCTCCTGAACGCCCGCTTTGACCTGCAGGCTGTCAACATCCACGGAGACTCTCCTCTACACATCGCCGCTCGGGAGAATCGTTTAGAATGTGTCACGTGAGTTACTGCCTCCCAGGAAAAAAAAAAGAAAATCAAATAAGTTGCTTTTTGAACTGTAGTTAAAAACAAGAGTTGTTCAGAAGTGGCTTGTTGTTGATGATCAGAAGAATGTGGTCTCCTCAGGCTTTTCCTCAATCGAGGAGCAGATGTGTTTCTGAAGAACCGCGAGGGAGAAACTCCTCCAGACTGCTGCAGCCACAACTCCAAGGCCTGGGCGGCCCTGCAGGCCAACAGGAGGGAGAGGGACGCCAGGAACACCAGGCTCACTCGAGCAGAGGAAAAAGTCCTTCAGAGGTTAAAATTGTGCTGTGAAAATAGCAGTGTTTTAAAAACGGGTTGCTTTGCGGTGGGCATGTGGCAATGGGTGCAGGTGGAAAGATAGAATACTAACCAGGAAGGGCCAGGTTGAGTAATACATCTGTGAGTTCAAGGCTTATTAGATGACAAAACACTCAGCATTTCTTTTGCCACAGCCTCTGCATCAGACTGAGAACTTTGACATTCCCTAACCAACGTCTGCTCCGTTTACAGTGACATAGCTCTGGGGCAGGAGAGCATTCCCCTTCCCTGTGTCAACTCTGTCGACAGTGAACCTTACCCAGACGACTACAAATACATCTCCGAAAACTGCGTCACCTCCCCCATGAACATCGACAGGAACATAACACACTTACAGGTGAGTTAGAAACCATTTCATCAGGTATTTTAAAGGGATAGTTCAGGTGTTTTGAAGTTGTATGAGGTACTTATCCATAGTCAGTGTATTACCTACAGTAGATGACGGTCGGCACGCCCCCAGCTTGGAGAAACAGACAGAACCAAAGCAATGTACTGCTGTGGATGGGACCGGCAGCAAAACCTATTTTAGCCACCTAAATAAAGGCTCACCTAAAAAAATCAATATCAGCTTAAGTGTACGCTATATTTAGAATATTTTCATCGCTCTACCTTGCCGTGAGACAGCTATACAGTCTATGTTTCCAACAGAGAACTGAAGCCGTTATCTCTTGCCAAAATAACCAGACTCCATTGGGGGAAAAAAACATTAATTTTACCTCGCAGAACACTGGAGTTGTTGGTCTACCGCTGCCTCGATTGGTTAGTTTGTTTGTGTTGTTGTGTGACTGTGGTTAGTTGGTATTCACCACAGTCACACAATAACACAAACAAACTAACCGATTGAGGCAGCGGTAGACCAGCAACCCCACGTGTTCTGCGAGGTGCAATTACATTTTTTTTCAGTGGAGTCTGGCTACTTTGGCGAGAGCATAGATGGATACAACTGCTTCAGTTCCCCCCGTCGGAAAGGGCTGTCTGATGGCAAGGTGAAAATATTCCAAATATAGCGTGCACTTAAACTGATATTGATTTTTTTTTTAGGTGAGCCTTTCTTTGAAGTGGCTACAATATGTTTCACTGCCGGCCCCGTCCACAGCAGTACATTGCTTTGGTTCAGAGCGGTAACTCCTGTCTGCTTCTCCAAGCTGGGAGCATACTGACTGTCAGTACCTCATACAAAACCCACTTCAAAACACCTGAAATATCTCTTTAAAAGAAAGAAAGAGATTTTTTTTTCTCTGTGATTGGAAGTGTGAAGTGACCAATATTATTTTCTGTCTTTATCCACAGTACTGTGTTTGTAAAGAAGACTGTTCGACAAGTATCTGCATGTGTGGTCAACTCAGTCTGCGCTGCTGGTACGACAAGGTAAGAATAGATGTCTACAACCATGAAAAACAGCACCAGACCCAAAGTATGTGAGCAGAGTGTCCACATGCCATGTGTCTTGACGACCATGAAGAATATATACTGTGCATATATTCATACGGTATAATGTATTTTTTGTCGTGTTCAGACTGGTCGTCTTCTACCTGAATTCTGCCGTGAGGAGCCTCCGCTCATCTTTGAGTGTAACCACGCGTGCTCCTGTTGGAGGACCTGCAAGAACCGCGTAGTGCAAAATGGAATCAGGTATTCCAAAATTCACCTCAATGTGTATACAAATACGAAAACACTTCATGTGACTGTCTTGATAGAAGTCAAGTGATTTCTGTTTTTTGTCTACGAGACAGTTTTACAACTTACGACTTTGCAACTTCTATTTTTTTGTATACTTTATTGCAGAAGTGCAGGAGTTAAAGTAAATTTACATTTGCTTTCTTATAATGTTATTCATATTTCTAACATTCCTACAATGTTTATATGTTTTATAGTGAAAACAAAAAAATAATAGTAAAGCATAGAAAAGAAAAAGTAAAGAATAAAAAGGGGGAAAAGATGGAGAAAAATAAAAAATGTATACAGTATAAAATAAATAAAGTAGGCTAGTATGATGGTGCGTATACATATACTCATATACAGCATGTATTATATACACGCACACAATATACACATCTGTACATACCTACATACATACTGTATACAAAAACAAGTTGACTCTTCAAACTCTTCAGGGCTGAATCCTTCAATATTATTGAACTTCTATGGTGGTAGAAATGTGTGAGGACGTCTCGTAACTATCTTACATAATTAAGGCTGTGAGGAGTGTAAAGGTAAATATCTGCTTCAGGGAGAAATATCAAATTGTAACGTAAAAGATTTTGTGTATCTTCCAGGACCAGGCTTCAGCTCTTCAGGACCAGTAAGAAGGGCTGGGGTGTCCGTGCAGTACAAGACATACCACAGGGGACCTTTGTATGCGAGTAAGTCCCATATACAAATAAAATACTTATGCTTTTCACGTTCAGAAGTGCTGTTTCGCTGAAATAAGTCTACAGTTACTCTAGTGGCACACTGCAGACTGCAAAGGATTCAGCTCTGAGAAGCCATGTGAAGGATGTGTGTTCACCAGTCCCTCATGTTTACCTCACTGTTGGTTTGTGTGCCATTTTTGTTTATTTAACTTTTTTATTTGTTTGTGTAGCTGGTCTGAGCTGATTGGTTTTGAAGTAAACTCACAGTTATTACAGAGAAATAAAGATGAAAGCATGTACATCAAAACAGAATTATTAAACTGAATGTGATAGTAAAATATATTTTTCTAAAGAAAGGTAATACTGACAGTTAAGTTTGGGATTTTTTTTAAATTCAAATTTGAGTCATCCACTCACTCATGATCTTTCAGAGTTGAATAATGTGTGTGTGGTGTTATTTATTTGATTAAAAATAACCTTTTGGGGTTAAACATTTTAAAAGATTTGAAAACACATGAAAGGTTTACCAGCGGGGATGTTAAATCTTTGAAGCTCAGTATCTCAGAACTGCAGTCTTCCCGAATAAAACCTTATAATTCCACATTCATCAAATGTTGACATGTTGTAAACAGCGTCTTCGTTAAAAAACGTTTGAGTGACGAGTCTGCAGCTACTGACGGGTCACCTGCTTTTGAACAGGTACGTAGGTGAGATCATCTCCGAAGCAGAAGCAGAGATGAGGCAGAACGACACGTACCTGTTCAGCCTGGATGATAAGGTAAAGTACCCGCGTGTTATCGCACTGAAAACGTGCTCTAAAATGGAAGAAAATAATTAAAACCATCCCTCTGATCATGAACATTACATTCTCTTTATATTAACTTTGTGTTTTGAGATTTCTTCCCATGCAGAACTCTCCTTTCAGCTGTACACTTGGAGCTTATTTTTCCAGTTTTCATTTATCTTCCCTGCCAGCCACAAGATCTATACTGCGTCGATGCTCGTTTCTATGGAAACATCAGCCGCTTCCTCAATCACATGTGCGAGCCCAACCTGTTTGCCTGTCGAGTGTTCACGACGCACCAGGACCTTCGTTTCCCACACATTGCCTTCTTCGCCAGTGAAAACATCAAGGCCGGAGAGGAGCTTGGGTAACTTTATTTTCAGTTTAAGACATTACGTCTTTTATACACAACGCTGGAAGTAGGATAAAGGCAGGTTTTTCATTTGATGACAGTGCTTTTCTATAATCATTTGCTTTCTCACCCCCCCCTTCCCTCTCAGATTTAACTACGGCGACCACTTCTGGGAAGTCAAAAGGAAGCTGTTCAGCTGCGAATGCGGCTCTTCCAAGTGCAAGCACTCGTCAGCGGCCATGGCGACGCTGCAGGCGGACAGCACGCCGGAGGACCAGCAGCAGCCCAGTGCGTCACCTGACACCAGCTCTTCCAACAGTCCCTCCAGTCCTTCCTAAAACCCTCCACACACTAGGCTTCGCTACATGTACACATGACTGACGGACACAGCCGTGCAATGCACCTGTCGTCCGAACTTTTATCAGTGAACTTGTACTGTATCTCCACTTCTGATTTAAACCACGGACCTTCGTGAGAACCCGTAAAACGTTGTCACACAGAACCAGATGCACAATCAAATCCTGGAAGAACTCACTGCTCCGTTATTCCACCCGGTGTAAGATGAACAGCAGGGGGCGACGTCGTCACGCACAGCAAATATCACAGGGACAATAAAAACCAGTCTTTACTCGTCATACATAATGTCATACATAACTTTACTGGGAAGGAGAACTGTGCATTTTGTCCTTTTTTTTTTTAAGATGATCGGTTGAAATTATCAAATGGCTTTTCTTATCAAGTCATGATCAAGGAACTTTGGGGTCGGGGATGAGGGTACCGTTGTCTTTTGCAAAGACAACCTCAGCATACAGCTGGGTTTAACTTGTTCGACCTTTGCGGTCATTTATCATGAACCATTCCAGCGAGATTAGCTGATAAATATTGAACTATGTTGCCACTTCTTTGCATCACTTCATCTTTGTTGCAGCGGTGTTTGAACAGACACGTCCAACATTTGCCACCATGGTCGATTGAGTTGACAAATTAACTGAAATGATGGTATAGACAAAGACAGGGTGCAAAAAGTGGACTGTTTTTTTTTAATTTGCTACTCAAGCGAGTATAGAATGAGAGAAAGATGCTGTACCATTCCTCAAAAATGAGGCATTTCTAGTCTGACCTTTTTATTAAGCATGTTGCCACAGTTGTGGAAGAATTGATTAAATTGAATGGAGTTTAAAAAAACAAGAAAAATGGTGCTGACAAAGGTTTTTACTTTTGTTTTCATTTTTATTACCCAAGTGAACATAGTTTGTAAGATAAGAGAACGTTTTACGTTTTTTATGTTTAATTTTAACTCCACTTTTCTAAGCGTAGTTACTGTAGTTAGGCTATTTTTGTTTCATGATTTTGCCGACAGAAGCCAACCCGTCTTTTTAAATGTTGTTAGTAAAGCAGTGACTGTTGTGCAAAGTCTTGAAAGGTATAAATGAAAAAAAAGGTTATAAAAATGCAATTCATAACGTTCTGTTACATATTTCCGGACCGTGAACCATCCATCTAATTGGTTGTATCTTTTTCAATAAATTTACTACTAATGCATTTATTCTGATCTGCTTTACGTGTTGCTGTTTCTCTTGGAAGACGAGCCTGTTTGCTTCAATATTACTTAAAAAATATTGTTGCAGAATTTTAATATCGCATTTCGCCAGCTCTGTCATTTTGCAGATTTTCTTCAGGTCTGGGGAGAGATTGCTTCTTTAGCTCCTTATCTTGTCAACCACAAACACGTTACTGAAAGATCTTCAAACTGGAGCCTGCAGTCAGTTTGACCCTGCACGAACCAAGCAGCAGCTCAGTTTTGACAGACGGGCCCAGGGCCCGGTGCTGAAATGTTGGAGCAGCTGTGGCATCCGAGCTGCCGACACGTCCCACACCCTGTTTGCTTTAATGAGTTGAGATTTTCAAAGCTTCACGTTGGTGCCATGATTTGAGAGAGCTGGCGAAGAGCTAATTTCAAACTGACAAATGCTAAACAGTGGTGGAAGTAGTAGTAATACCACAATAGAATTACTACATTACAGGTAAAATCACAGATTCAGAATTCTGTTTCAATCCAAACCTACACAAGCTTTATGACTAAAAGGCACAACAGTATAAACATCCAACGCAAGTTTATTTTTATAGAGAGATTTATATACAGAGCTCTTTACACACAAGACATTTAAAATTAAAAATTTGGAGGTTTGATTGACATCTCCATCACTCTTCAGTTGCACCTGTTACGGTGGAACATTTTGACTTGTCATAGCAGGAAAAGCACAGGTGTTACTAATAACACTAACGATGGCTCCGTTCAAGTGTTCAAGTGTTCAGTGGCCCAAATGTCCCCCCTAAGGCCTTAAGCCCTGAACCCTCGGGGACCTGACTGACGTCACCTGGTAAAGTGGTTGAGTGTGAGAGGCTGCAGGGGCTTGAAATGGTGTAAACAATCCCAACGTCCACACTCACAGACTTTGAGGCGCGTTCCCGCTAAGTCCGTGAGGGTTTAGGACTGTCCCACTGTCAAATTATCAAGTGCTTGAGGGCTCTCCCGCAGACATTGAGCCCTTTACGAACACTTTCCGTAAGTCCGCATCTCTGCGGACTTTGCCTGAGGGAATTACCCACAATTTATAGCATTGTGACGTTAAACACAGGGTTACCACGGTTACCAGGTGAAGAAAAAAACAATAAACAAGGAGGACGGCACATAGGTGTTCAGCCAGGCATATTTAAATTTACACAGAAACATTAACATAAAGGATTTAAGATGGTACATAAAAAACACATGAAATCAGAGTTATGCAGCATTAGACTATATTACACACCTGGTTTATTCATCAACCAGTTCTTTTAATTTAGCTTAATGATGTTTGACAAAAACAAGTAATTTGATTTGGAGAGCCTGGAAGACGTTCAAATAGGCAGTAAAAAAACAGCAAATAAAAACCCACAATTGGCATCGTCAAGGTAACGTGATATGTCGCTGCAAAGTGCTGTCCCATTCATATTTATACCATTTCAAGCCCTTACAGCATCTCACGCTCAACCATTTACCAGGTGACGTCAGTCAGGTCCCTGAGGACTCAGGGCTTAAGGCCATTAAGAATGGGACAGCACTTTGCAGCCACATATCACGTTACCTTGACGACGCCAATTGTGGGTTATATATTTTATGTTTTACTGCATATCTGAACGTCTTCCAGGCTCTTGCCTTAGGAGACTACAGGTAACTGTCAAAAAATCTATTTATTTGTTTGGTCAAACTTCATCCAGCAAAATTAAAAGAACTGGTTGATGAATAAACCAGGTGTGTAATATGGTCTAAAGCTGGCATCACTCTGATTTCATGTGTTTTTTATCTGCCATCTTAAATCCTTAATGTTAATGTTTCTGTGTCAAGTCAAGTCAATTTTATTTGTATAGCCCAATATCACAAATTTGCCTTAGAGGGCTTTACAATCTGTACAGGATATGACACCCTCTGTCCTTTACAGTGCGAACATCTCATCAGATGAGGAAAAACTTTACCAAAACAAAACCCTTTTAATAGGGAAGAAATGGAAGAAACCTCAGAGCAACAGAGTAGGGATCCCTCTTCCAGTACGGACAGACGTGTAATAGATGTCGTGTGTACAGATCACTAACAACATAATGAAAATACAACATACACAATCCATATGACAAAATAAAAATGATGGATATAATGTGAAACATACATGAAGGGATGGATCCACGAGGGTGTCAAGCAGCTTCCAGGCGTCGCTAAACAGATAAAGGCTGAGCAACACGACCTCCTCTCCACCATGGAACCTAGAGAGAAGACAAGATTTTTGTTTTTAGTTCACAGTTGCTTTGTAAGCGTATGTTTCCCATGCCAATAAGCACCTTTGGACTGTGTAAATTTAAATATGCCTGACTGTAATGTCTTAGCATGTTACCACTTGCTACTTAGCAGCACTAAGTACAGCTTTGGTTGATGGGAATGCCATTAGATTTTCAGGTATTTGGTCATAGATTGAATTGAATGTTTGTACCAAAATACCATTGCAATCCATCCAGTTTTTGTTTGATATTTCAGTCTAGACCAAAGTGAAATCGCTCCTGACATCCCTAGAACCGGGTTTTAACCCCCAGCTGTGTGAAAATGCAGTTTTATCAAGCTAAACAACGCTGTTTCAGAGTGCCTGAAAAGCTGACATATGTTACAGTCTTAAAATCGTAATCTGCAGAGTCACTAGTAAGTATACTGTAGATGATGGAAAAATGTACAACCGAGAAGTAAAAGGTACAATATTTTCATCAGAAGCTGAGGAAGAGAGAGTCTCTCAAAATGTAATTATTAAAGTAAAGTATAATGCTTTCACATTGTACTGTAGTACAGCACCTCAGTAAATATACTTAGTTCCTTCTTATCTCTGCAACTAAACTCAATCAAGGAAGAAAGCTGTAAAAACATGAAGCTAATCAGCTGCTTATAGTAACAAACCCCCAGTGGATTTGGATTCAGAATGTCCCCCCTGTAGCATAAATGTGAAAGAAAGCCCAGCAGGAAGCGAGTAACTGTAACATCTGCAGGCCTTTTAGGCTTCATAAACTGGCCGATGATTGCTCCCTTCCTGGTTACCAGGGCGGACGGCGAAAAACAGAGCCGATAATTGAATCAGAGAAATTTCTCCTTGAGCATCGAAGACGGTTGGTCTGATAACGAGGTTCTTAACTGGCAGGACAGGAAGCAGCCTTTCCGCATTCCAAGGCGGGAGAAACTTTTTTTTGGTCTTTGGTGCCCCGGCCCCGGAGCCTCCTGCAGGAAGACATACATGAACTGTGTGAGGGTGGAATAGTTGCTTTATTTCACTGTTCAGCTGGATTTATCTCAGTAACCCTGGAGAGCCGTTATGAAGAGAATACTTCCTTACAACTCCAGATGGGAAGAGAGACGATCTACTGTGGTTTATGGTACGTTCATTCTGGATCTTACCACCTCTGTTTGCATTTGTTTACATTTCTTTATTGTATAAATAACCATTGGGGTAGTAAATCCTGAGTGAGGACCACTGGGCTAAACTGAGGGTCAGGGCCTCCCCTCAAAGGATCAAAAGATAAGTCTCAGGGTTCACGAGATGATTAACAGGGTAGAAAAGTGGGGAAAAGTACATATCTGCAATATGAAATTATGTGTTATTTTTCTTTTATTTTTTAGCTCTTTATCATGTGAATTACTGTGTAATAGAGGTGGGAATTATAAATTAAATTTCAAAGGTTCCTTGTTGCAATGCCATCACACCACTGTTCAAACACCAATCAGTAAGGGGCTGTGTACTGGGCTGTGCATATAGTCTATTATTTCACAGGCCTGAGGGATCAATTTGAAGAAATTAGCAGTAAAAATGAATTGTGATTATCAAGAGAGATTATGGCAATGTAGAAATGACTGCAAAGCCTCTTTCAGAGCAGACATTTTGACTTGTCATAGCAGGAAAAGCACAAGTGTTACTAATAACATGAACGATGGCTCTGCTCTATTCAAGTGTCCCAGGACCCTGAAACTAGGGTGACCAGGTGGCCCACATTTGATTTGCTGGGATCTGGTCACCTTACCTGAAACCGAAGCAGCTAAATGGAAGTCAGCCATCATTGATTTTATTAATTACACCTGTGCTTATCTTGTGACCTGTGAAATGTTAAAATGTCTGGAGAAAAAAAGGGCCTATTGTGGTTTGGCCCACTGCCTGAAGCTAAGAAGAGACAATCCTTAAATGCACAGGCTATTGTATTTGGACAAGCCACACATAGACATAGAGTATATACATAGTGAGATTAGATTTATGCTTTATTGGAAGCACTTTCAAACAATGTGTCTTTCGAGAGAAACACTTAAACTCAAGGACAACCTGATTATTCCCCACCTAAAATACGAATCATCTTTAATGTGGTATTTTGGGTATCAAACCAAAGAACGTATATTGCTAAGAAGTGAAAGTCAATTGCCCAGCAGCAGAGCTACGCTTCCCGCCATTTTGGATTCAACGCGACTTCCGGACGCTAGTAAAACGTCCTCCTAGAAAGTGCAATACAAAAGTAAAACAAAATTATTTCTATTCTATTGTCATATTCTACCGAAATGGCCTGTGTTGAACAATACAATATTATAAGTAGTATAATGGCTGTACCAGCTGTTGTAAAAAACAACAACAACAACACCGGAGTTGCCTCTCTTTGTTTCTATACTCTTTGGTCACGCCATTCGAGGTCAATGCACCTCTCGCGAGAGTTTCCCAAATGGTGGGTTACCTTCATATCCATGGTTACCTTCTAGATAAGACCGTGATTTAAAGGCAGATAGCTAATTAGCAGCACAGCAGTTGGCGTTAGCATTAGGCTACAATCGATTTAAAGTACGTTTAACCAGAAAGAAACAATTCAACGTGTTAAATATGTTCCAAATACACGTTGCTTGCAGCAGGTAAGTTAGCTGTGTTGTCTTTGGGAACCAGAATGCCGCTAACACGGTGACAGCTAACGTTATAAACTGGTTAAAGTTAGCCAAACGGAAACTGTGTATTTGGGTGTAGTTGCTGTTTACTTACTTTTTAGCACTATTTTAACGTTACTTTGCCTTGAGACGTATGCTGACTTCCTAAAGTTTTTTTTTTATTGTGTTACATGTAAAATTGGGCATCCATAATTCAGAAATATTCAGCGTATAGTCTTCTCCCTACACATTCATTTCTTTCAACACCCAGCGTTGCGCGCAGCCACGTTGGGCTCCTGGAGGAGTCTCACCCTGGGGGCAGAGTACGAAGATACCTGGGCTCCGTCACCTGACAGCGGGGGGGGGCGTCCCGTTCAGCAGCGGCGGGTAGAGGAGGACCCGGGGCCCGCGGAGGGGGCAGACACCTGCGCTGCAGACCCGGAGGGGCCGTCATGGAGAGACACCGACGCCGTGCAGAAGTATGACGCAGTTTTCCACCTGGACGGGCTGAGCAGAGCGGAGAGGAGAGACGGTGTGCGTCAGGTGGTCAGGAAGCACGACATCCTGCACAGCACGCCATGGCCCCGCGGGTGAGTTATAGCACAAACATGACTAAATATTAACAAGTAACACTGCTGCATTTAAACTCCATTTAGGGAAAAGCAACAGGTTAAATGTACTGATAGATACTGAAAGCAGCTGGTAAGATTTAAGAATAAGATTCATCATCATCACTTGATGAGGCCCCTATTACCCTTTCCTTCCTCTCTCTTTGCAATGTGTACAGTTTTGAAATACTAAATGGACTTGCATTTATATAGCGCTATTATAGTCTTTCGACCACTCAAAGTGCTTTACATTAAATGTTAACATTCACACACACATTCATACACTGATGGCAGAGGCTGCCATGCAAGGTGCCGACCTGCCTATCAGGATCTAATATAAATACTCATTCACACACTGATGGCAGGAATCGGGAGCAATCTGGATTTCAGTCCATCCCTCCAAAGGACACTTCGACATGTGGGCTAAAGCAGCCAGGGATCGAACCGCCAGTCTTTTGATTGGTGGACAACCCGCTCTACCTCTGAGCCACAGACGTCCCAAACATTACAAACATACATTGCCCCATATTTGCTGTGTGATAATTTGATTTAACACAATAATTCAGGAACATATGAGCACAAAACCGAAATAATGAAGGTAATTACACATTTTGACACAGGGAACCTTTTCAAGACAGGGCCTCAAGATAAGTTAATAAACCACCTATGGGTCCTTGTCCTGTTAGGAAAGTAAAGAAAATCAGAAACCACAGTCATTATACAGTATATTGTGCTTTATATATATTTTATTTTATTTATTTATTATTTACTTGTATTTTGGGTTTCTACTAGAAAATGATGACAGGCTTTGATGTTCAAAAAACACTTTACTTTCCTCATACCAGCTGTGCTGCAGCACCTCTTTTCACCCTCTCTCTGAAACCCCCCCCCCCCCTTGCATAATAATGCCTAGAGGCTATGCATTATTATGCAAATGTATTACTTGTTGACATCATCCCTTTACGGGGAAAAGGCAGGACTTCAAGCAAAGCGTCAGAGGCAGAGTAACTCCCTTTGGCGTAGACTTTTGGCTTTGTAACTTTGCAGACCATTTACATGCACAAAAAAAACTATGACACAAGAAAGTGAAAAAGCACAAAAGCATAATAGGTCCTCTTTAAATTTGTTGACAGTCATAAAGTGAGTCCAGAGCTTTTGGGGGCCCATGCAGTTCTCGGGGGCCCTGGGGAAGTCACCCTCCTTTGTCCAGCTAGTGATTAAGCCTCTTACATTAGAATATTGGTCTTTTGCTATTTCAGTTTCGTCAACAATATCAGCACAAGATTGGATAGATAATACAGTGACTCTTTCATATTCTTTTTGCAGTACATTAACTGAACCACTAGAGGGCTTCTCAGCCTTATCTCGAGCATTTGTGTTAATGATTTGGCTGCAGATGACGTTAACAGAGAGCTAAATTTGATTTTATTAATAAGAGCAGAACAGCACAGGGCTGGATCCATTTATAAACGACGTAGTCTGGTGTGTAGTTGGTTAATAGGATTGAACATAGGCCAAACAACAAATGCATTAAAATAAAGGTATAAGCAAAGTCTGAAGTTCTAAAGGTTGGTCAGATATTGTGCTGTAGGAGTGTGTAACACACTTCACACACATTCATGAATAAATGACATCATGTGGTTTTACCAAAAAATTGAAAGATCATTAGTCTGAAAGGGCAACACCTTCCGTTTCAAAATGATTGACAGGACAGTATCAGAGCTTACACTATCTGGCCAAAAGTATGTGGACACCACTTTCCACATAACTTTCATGTACCTGTATGGATTGTGTGTCCACGTACTTTTGAACATATAGTTTATGTTGATTGAATGCCAAAAAAACAGAAAGTAGCCTATTATCTGCGAATTTTTCATCTATAAAACAGCACAATACAACATGTTGTGAGTCTCTAAATATTAACAGGTGGTGAGTCACAACTAGATGAATTTCAAGTTGCAGTTACCTAACCTGCCTTAAGGACACTGGTTTCAGACTATTTTTATATTCTGACTCTTGGAAAAAAAAAGTCAGGGAATGGAAATTTCTGAGTGAAAACTAATACAAGTTTTAAATCTAAGTGACCAAGTGAAACGTTTTGAAGTCGCGTTTTAATTCCTCACAAAAACTCACAAAATGTTCCCAACGGTAATTAATGATTTTCTCAACAGGCTATTACCTAAATTCAAACAAACATGGGTTGTTTATTTCCTTTGATAAATAACTAACTGCTGACATATACAGAAATAGAATAGATCATCAAAACATACACACGCTGCACGACTACAACACTGACAGTATAGTCTTAAGTAATAAAATACAATACATAAAAATTAAGTAGACAAGCAACAAATTGCTTGCTCCTGTATTTACAGTCACCATCATATGCAGTGATAATGTGTGACAGAACATCAGCCATTAAAGGAGATACATATGTTGCATATGTTTCTTTAAACATAATCAACATTCACAGAGAAACAGAGGTTATATATAGGAATATTCCCAAATACTTAAAGTCATCTACAAAGTCCTGTTTGGATCAGACGATCAGCTCCGGTGCACTTTGCTGACACCAAGCCTGTAGAGCCGTCACATGGTTCATACCAACAAAGGTCATAATAACGTCTGCATATTTGAATAAACCATAGTTTTTGTCTTGTATCATAATCTCAGTAGATATACAGAAAATTACAGAGGAGATAAAACAACTCAGAGGAGCTTCTGTGCTAATTATGAGTTTCTCAGACACACACTGCTTTGTGCAGAGCTTCTGTTGGAAAGCACTTGCTGTAGTCAATAATAACCCCAGTGTGCAGTCTGGGGCCCTCAAACGACTAAAAAAAACATACTAAAAATTGTTTTATCACTTTGGTAATTAATGACTTTTCCTAATTTTATGAGCTTATAAACATGATTTTATGTTTCAGAGGTTCACCATACGACGTCTTACCTTGGTAACTTCCGTACTTAAGTTACGCCACTTCCAGTGTTTTTTTTTTTTTTTAACTCAAACCGTGATCTTTTCCTAAACCCAACTAAGTAGTTTTGTTGCCTAAGTCTAACAAAGTCAATGTTTTCCCAAACCTAACTAAGTAGTTTTATTTTGAAAAGCCTGGAGCGGAAATTGACATCTACTTCTCGTGTTGCTGGACATTCATTGGAAAACGCATGAAAAATACGTTGTTGAAAGTCGTCACGAAAAAAAAGGAAATTCTATGTACACGAATCAAATAGATTCAATTTCGTGACGATTTCACGAACTGCCGTGAGAATGTGTTGCATATACCGTATATTCATGCATAGCCCATACAACACATACAACACAAAATATGTCCTTACTTGGTATAATAACAGTGCGCTGTGGTAATTTCCATATTTTATCACTTTCATCAAATATGCAAGTCCAGTTCTAGTGAAGGGTTGCCACTTCAATAGTTGTCTACATGTTGACTTTTAATGTGGTAGAAGAAGAAAAAATGGTTGATTTTGCAACTATAATTAGGGCCCGAGCACTGACCGCAGGTCTGCGAAGGCCCTATTGTAATTGGTCCGTTTATTATTATTATTATTATTATTATTAGGGCCCGAGCACGAAAGTGCCAGGACCCAACGGTGTCCTGGCACGAAGTGCGAGGAAACCTATTGTTTTTGCTCGGGTTATTATTATTAGGGCCCGAGCACCGACGAAGTCGGGTCCGAGGACCCTATTGAAACTGTAATGTTTATTATTATTATTATTATTTTTCTCTCAAATGAATCGCGTTTTTGAGGCCCTTGCCATGCTGGAAAAGTTGTTAAACTTGGCACACTTGTCAGAGGCGGTGAAAAATTTGATATTTTAAGGGTCTCGGATTCGGGTGTTGCAAAATGGCTCACTAGCGCCCCCTAGAAAATTGGAAGAATTGAGCCCCTCCCTCCGGTTTCACCTACATGTATGAAATTTTGCAGACAGATGTAACATCTTGAGACGCACAAAAAAGCCTCTCGGAGGTATGGCCAAAACTCAACAGGAAGTCAGCCATATTGGATTTTATATGCTATTTTGCCCATTTTTTGCGTTTTATAGGCCGTGTACTTTAACGAACTCCTCCTGCATATTTCATCAGATCGACTTGAAATTTGGTCAAGACCATCTTAAGACCTTAAGGATGAAAAGTTATTCAATTGGTGAGTTTTCACTGAACAATCTGACCGTGGCGTGGCGGCGAAAAAGCGCCTTTCGCCAAAAAACAGGAAGTTGCTGTAACTTTGGCATACATTTTCCAATCTGCTCTAAATTTCACATGTATGATAAGGGTCCTAGCCTGATGACATCCACATGCAAATTTTGACTCTCAGTCATTGCGCCACCTAGTGGTAACAGGAAATGTCATGTTGTACACGTTGATGTACATCTCCTCAGAAATTAATCACATCTTTACCAAATTAGGTGAGAAAAGCCTTAAGACCTTGATGATGCTTCCTTTCGAAAATTGTGAGATTTCATCAAATGGCGGCGCCGTGGTGATATGGCGAATTTCGATGAGTCGCCATGAAAAAACAAACCACTGTAACTCAACTCCAGATGGTCAGATCTTATCCATATTAACAACATTTGATGAGAGTCCCGGCTTGAAGACATCTACAGTCTAATTTTCAATCATACTCATAGCGCCACCTGTTGGCAACAGGACATAACTGTCGTGATATTTTGGTGTACTACTCTTAGCAGGTTAACCAGATCCACTTCAAATTTGTTCACAACAATGGTAAGACCTTCATGATGCCAGCCAGCGAAGGTTTTGAATTTTCGTGAAATGCCGTTGCCGTGGCAACGTATTGTTCGCCATCAAAAAGGAAGTTGTTTTTGAGGTGCTAGGATTGCTTTAAAACAAACGAAACTTGGTACACTCATTAACGGTGCTAAAATATGTTAATAGATATGGTTTTTGTGCTTGTGTGTGGCAAGGGGGCTCAATAGCGCCCCCTACAAAACTTCAACAAAGCAGCCCTCGCGGTACGTTTGACCTAGATGTTTGAGATTTGGTAGGCACATGTATCATTCGTAGACTTAAAAAAAAGTCTCTTGGTGCCATGCTCTAAACCCAACAGGAAGTCGGCCATCTTGATTTTTGTTTGAATTCTTCGTATATTTTTGGCCAGTTCCAGGCTTTGTACTTTAACGAACTCCTCCTACAGACTTAACCCGATCAACTTCAGATTTGATCAGTACAATCTGAAGACCTTTGTGATGAAAAGTTATTCAAATGGTGAGTTTTCACTGAACGACCTGACCGTGGCGTGGCGGCCATTTTGGGCCATTCGCCATGAAACAGGAAGTTGTTGTAACAAATCTGTACATAATCCGATCTGCCCCAAATTTCTCAGGCATGATGAGGGTCCAGTCCTTAAGACATATACATGTCCATATTGACTCATGGCCACGCCCCAATATGTTAGCCACGCCCCCTTTAATAACTCATGAACCGTTTGTCGTAGAATCTCGTGGGTGGTATCATATCACTCAGCAGAGAGTTCATTTTTCATTGGTGAAGGTTCTCCCCGCCCCCTACACACAAGCCCCGCCCCCTTGACTAACTAATGAAGCGTTTGTCGTAGACTCTTGTGAGAGGTGTCATACCACTCAGCAGAGAGTGCCTGATAAGTTGGTGAAGGTGATCCCTGCCCCCTACACATTAGCCCCGCCCCCTTTCATAACTCCGTTTGTCGTAGAGTCTTGTGGCAGACGTCGTTGCTCTCGTCAGAGTTCCGGTTTCATTGTGCCCGGCCGCGTCAGTCGGCGTCCCGCCAGTACCCCCGACGCGCGGAGAGGTGCTCGGGCCCGTTCATCGCTGCTTGCAGCTTTAATTATTATTATTTTTCTGCTGGAATATCGCGTTTTTGAGGCCCTTAGGATGCACGAAAACTCACGAAAAGTGGAATATGCATCAGAACTGGTGGGAAATTCAAAGTTCTGTACTGATTGGGCTCGGGTGTCGCCAGCGGGCTCTATAGCGCCCCCTAATGCAGGCAGGTTTTCGGAACAAGTTACTTCGATCTTCACGAAATTCGAGTATGTCATTGCTCACATCTTGAAGTCCGTCTTAAATATTTATGAGATTTTTTCGGCCAACAGGAAGTCAGCCATCTTGGATTTCCTGCGTGATTTTAAAATTTACGAACACATGTTTGAGGACTTTAGGATGCACAAAAACTCATGAAACTTTACACGCATATGCACACTAGTACTTACTTTGATTTGGTGGTGTAATTGGGCTTGGGCGTGGCATGTTGGCTCTCTAGCGCCCCCTTATGTCTTTTAGCCTTTACGCATACCTTGGTGTACTCGAAAACTCATGAAAGTTGGCGAAAAGGTGGACACCTGTAAACTTTACGTGAATGTACAGCCATTGGAATCAACGCGTTAAGCGGGCTCCATAGCGCCCCCTACCGCGCGGAAGGCCATAGTTTGAACATAGTTGATCCTATATTCATGAAATTTGGTAGGCACATCCCGCTCATTATTTCAGACATATTCCTCATTGGGTTTCATTAGCCCCGCCCACCCGGAAGTCGGCCATCTTGAATTTTGTGCATTTTTCATGCATTTTATGCATACTTTTACGAACTCCTCCTAGACGCTTCATCGGATTCGCGTCAAATTTGGATGGTATAACCCTCAAACTAATGTGACAAAAACTTGTTTAGGAATTTTTGATCGCTCGAACGGTGATGTCATAGATCATGTGAGAAGACGCCATTTTGTCATTTTATAGGTGTGAAACTTTACGATACTCCTCCTAGAGGATTCAAGAGATCCATCTCAAAGTCGGGCAGCAGAATCTCAACACCTCCACGACGCTAATTTGCGAAGCTTTTGTGTTTTTACGAAACGGCGTTGTTTTGGCGGCGCGGCGAATTTCGATGTTTCGACATGACACAGGAGGCTGATTTAACTTGACTTTACATCGTCCGATCTGCCCCAAATTTCACAAGCTGGATAAGAGTACAGGCCTGAAGACATATATGTAACTTTATGAGTGATAGTCATAGCGCCCCCTACAGGAAACAGGAAAATGTTGTAACTTGACTATACATTGTCTAATAAGCCCCAAACTTGACATGTTTCATAAGAGTCCCGGCCTGAAGACATATATGTGTAAATATGAGTGATGATCATAGCGCCCCCTACAGGAAACAGGAAGTTGTTGTAAATTGACTATACATTGTCCAATCAGCCCCAAACTTGACATGTTTTATAAGAGTCTTGGCCTGAAGACATATCCCTGCCGTTATTGAGTTATGGTGATTGCGCCACCTACTGGCAATAGCATATGGCTGTGTACTGCCACCCACCCTCATAGAAGTGCCTTTAAAGGATACCCCACAGGTTCTCAACAGGTCATATATGGCAACGCGCGCCCCACGCAGAAAATACCCTCAAACTGTTACGTGCAGTGTTTCATGAAGTGCGCGACAGCGTGTTCCCCAACGTCCGCAAGGGGCGAGGGCCCGCTCATCGCTGCTTGCAGCTTTAATTAGGGCCCGAGCACGAAAGTGCCAGGACCCAACGGTGTCCTGGCACGAAGTGCGAGGAAACCTATTGTTTTTGCTCGGGTTATTATTATTAGGGCCCGAGCACGAAAGTGCCAGGACCCAACGGTGTCCTGGCACGAAGTGCGAGGAAACCTATTGTTTTTGCTCGGGTTATTATTATTATTTTTCTGCTGGAATATCGCGTTTTTGAGGCCTTTAGCATGCACGAAAACTCATGAAAAGTTGTATATGCATCAGAACTGGTGGGAAATTCAAAGTTCTGTACTGATAGGGCTCGGGTGTCGCCAGCGGGCTCTATAGCGCCCCCTAATGCAGGCAGGTTTTTGGAACAAGTTACTTCGATCTTCACGAAATTCGAGTATGTCATTGCTCACATCTTGAAGTCCGTCTTAAATATTTATGAGATTTTTTCGGCCAACAGGAAGTCAGCCATCTTGGATTTCCTGCGTGATTTTAAAATTTACGAACACATGTTTGAGGACTTTAGGATGCACAAAAACTCATGAAACTTTACACGCATATGCACACTAGTAGTTACTTTGATTTGGTGGTGTAATTGGGCTTGGGCGTGGCATGTTGGCTCTCTAGCGCCCCCTTATGTCTTTTAGCCTTTACGCATACCTTGGTGTACTCGAAAACTCATGAAAGTTGGCGAAAAGGTGGACACCTGTGAACTGTACGTGAGTGTACAGCCATTGGGTTCAACGCGTTAAGCGGGCTCCATAGCGCCCCCTACCGCGTGGAAGGCCATAGTTTGAACATAGTTCATCCTATATTCATGAAATTTGGTAGGCACATCCTGCTCATTATTTCAGACATATTCCTCATTGGGTTTCATTAGCCCCGCCCCCCCGGAAGTCGGCCATCTTGAATTTTGTGCGTTTTTCATGTAATTTATGCATACTTTGACGAACTCCTCCTAGGGACTTCATCGGATTCACGTCAAATTCGGGTGGTATAATCCTCAAACTGGTGTGATGCTAAATTGCGAAGGAATTTTTGATCGCTCGAACGGTGATGTCATAGGTCATGTGAGAAGACGCCATTTTGTCATTTTATAGGTGTGAAACTTTACGATACTCCTCCTAGAGGATTCAAGAGATCCATCTCAAAGTCGGGCAGCAGAATCTCAACACCTTCACGATGCTAAATTGCTAAGCTTTTGTGTTTTTGCGAAACGGCGTTCATGTGGCGGCGCGGCGAATTTCGATGTTTTGACATGACACAGGAGTCTGATTTAACTTGACTTTACATAGTCCGATCTGCCCCAAATTTCACAAGCTGGATAAGAGTCCAGGCCTGAAGACATATATGTAACTTTATGAGTGATAGTCATAGCGCCCCCTACAGGAAACAGGAAAATGTTGTTACTTGACTTTACATCGTCCGATCTGCCCCAAATTTCACAAGCTGGATAAGAGTCCAGGCCTGAAGACATATACGTAACTTTATGAGTGATAGTCATAGCGCCCCCTACAGGAAACAGGAAAATGTTGTAACTTGACTTTACGTAGTCTGATCTGCCCCAAATTTCACAAGCTGGATAAGAGTTCAGGCCTGAAGACATAAACGTTTCATTATGAGTGATAGTCATAGCGCCCCCTACAGGAAACAAGAAAATGTTGTAAAGTGAATATGCATTGTCGAATCAGCCCCAAATTTGACATGTTTTATAAGAGTCTTGGCCTGAAGACATATCCCTGCCGTTATTGAGTTATGGTGATAGCGCCACCCACTGGCAATAGCATATGGTTGTATACTGCCACCCACCCTCATAGAAGTGCCTTTAAAGGATGCCCCACAGGTTCTCAACAGGTCATTTACGGCGCCACGCGCTCCACGCAGAAAATACCCTCTAACCGTTACGTGCGTTGTCCGACTTTCATGGAAGTGCGCGACAGCGTGTTCCCCAACGTGCGAAAGTGCACGACAGCGTGTTCCCCGACGTGCGCAAGCGGCGAGGGCCCGCTCAACGCTGCTTGCAGCTTTAATTATTAGGGCCCGAGCACGAAAGTGCCAGGACCCAACGGTGTCCTGGCACGAAGTGCGAGGAACCTATTGTTTTTGCTCGGGTTATTATTATTATTATTATTATTATTTTTCTGCTGGAATATCGCGTTTTTGAGGCCCTTAGGATGCACGAAAACTCATGAAAAGTTGTATATGCATCAGAACTGGTGGGAAATTCAAAGTTCTGTACTGATTGGGCTTGGGTGTCGCCAGCGGGCTCTATAGCGCCCCCTAATGCAGGCAGATTTTCGGAACAAGTTACTTCGATCTTCACGAAATTCGAGTATGTCATTGCTCACATCTTGAAGTCCATCTTAAATATTTATGAGATTTTTTCGGCCAACAGGAAGTCAGACATCTTGGATTTCCTGCGTGATTTAAAAATTTACGAACACATGTTTGAGGACTTTAGGATGCCCAAAAACTCATGAAACTTTACACGTATATGCACACTAGTACTTACTTTGATTTGGTGGTGTAATTTGGCTTGGGCGTGGCATGTTGGCTCTCTAGCGCCCCCTTATGTCTTTTAGCCTTTACGCATACCTTGTTGTACTCGAAAACTCATGAAATTTGGCAAAAACATGGACACCTGTGAACTGTACGTGAATGTACAGCCATTGGGTTCAGCGCGTTAAGCGGGCTCCATAGCGCCCCCTAACGCGTGGAAGGCCATAGTTTCAACATAGTTGATCCTATTTTCATGAAATTTGGTAGGCACATCCCGCTCATTATTTCAGACATATTCCTCATTGGGTTTCATTAGCCCCGCCCCCCCGGAAGTCGGCCATCTTGAATTTTTTGCGTTTTTCATGCATTTTATGCATACTTTTACGAACTCCTCCTAGAGACTTCATCGGATTCGCGTCAAATTTGGGTGGTATAACCCTCAAACTGGTGTGACGCTAAATTGCGAAGGAATTTTTGATCGCTCGAACGGTGATGTCATAGGTCATGTGAGAAGACGCCATTTTGTCATTTTATAGGTGTGAAACTTTACGATACTCCTCCTAGAGGATTCAAGAGATCCATCTCAAAGTCGGGCAGCAGAATCTCAACACCTCCACGACGCTAAATTGCGAAGCTTTTGTGTTTTTACGAAACGGCGTTGTTTTGGCGGCGCGGCGAATTTCGATGTTTCGACATGACACAGGAGTCTGATTTAACTTGACTTTACATCGTCCGATCTGCCCCAAATTTCACAAGCTGGATAAGAGTCCAGGCCTGAAGACATATACCTTTCATTATGAGTGATAGTCATAGCGCCCCCTACAGGAAACAGGAAATTGTTGTAAATTGACTATGCATTGTCCAATCTTCCCCAAATTTGACATGTTTTATAAGAGTCCCGGCCTGAAGACATATATGTGTAATTATGAGTGACAGTCATAGCGCCCCCTACAGGACACAGGAAGTTGATGTAAATTGACTATACATTGTCCAATCAGCCCCAAACTTGACATGTTTTATAAGAGTCTTGGCCTGAAGACATTTACGTGCCATTATTGAGTTATGGTGATAGCGCCACCTACTGGCAATAGCATATGGTTGTGTACTGCCACCCACCCTCATAGATTGTGAACTTTACCTGAATGTACAGCCATTGGGTTCAGCGCGTTAAGCGGGCTCCATAGCGCCCCCTAACGCGTGGAAGGCCATAGTTTGAACATAGTTGATCCTATATTCATGAAATTTGGTAGGCACATCCCGCTCATTATTTCAGACATATTCCTAATTGGGTTTCATTAGCCCCGCCCACCCGGAAGTCGGCCATCTTGAATTTTTTGCGTTTTTCATGCATTTTATGCATACTTTTACGAACTCCTCCTAGAGACTTCATCGGATTCGCGTCAAATTTGGGTGGTATAACCCTCAAACTGGTGTGACGCTAAATTGCGAAGGAATTTTTGATCG
This sequence comes from Sebastolobus alascanus, assembly GCA_916701645.2. Classification (NCBI taxonomy): domain Eukaryota; kingdom Metazoa; phylum Chordata; class Actinopteri; order Perciformes; family Sebastidae; genus Sebastolobus; species Sebastolobus alascanus. The sequence goes on from CAKAOJ020000005.1 coordinate 625,057, forward strand.
CTCGAACGGTGATGTCATAGGTCATGTGAGAAGACGCCATTTTGTCATTTTATAGGTGTGAAACTTTACGATACTCCTCCTAGAGGATTCAAGAGATCCATCTCAAAGTCGGGCAGCAGAATCTCAACACCTCCACGACGCTAAATTGCGAAGCTTTTGTGTTTTTACGAAACGGCGTTGTTGTGGCGGCGCGGCGAATTTCGATGTTTCGACATGACACAGGAGTCTGATTTAACTTGACTTTACATCGTCCGATCTGCCCCAAATTTCACAAGCTGGATAAGAGTCCAGGCCTGAAGACATATACCTTTCATTATGAGTGATAGTCATAGCGCCCCCTACAGGAAACAGGAAATTGTTGTAAATTGACTATGCATTGTCCAATCTTCCCCAAATTTGACATGTTTTATAAGAGTCCCGGCCTGAAGACATATATGTGTAATTATGAGTGACAGTCATAGCGCCCCCTACAGGACACAGGAAGTTGATGTAAATTGACTATACATTGTCCAATCAGCCCCAAACTTGACATGTTTTATAAGAGTCTTGGCCTGAAGACATTTACGTGCCATTATTGAGTTATGGTGATAGCGCCACCTACTGGCAATAGCATATGGTTGTGTACTGCCACCCACCCTCATAGATTGTGAACTTTACCTGAATGTACAGCCATTGGGTTCAGCGCGTTAAGCGGGCTCCATAGCGCCCCCTAACGCGTGGAAGGCCATAGTTTGAACATAGTTGATCCTATATTCATGAAATTTGGTAGGCACATCCCGCTCATTATTTCAGACATATTCCTAATTGGGTTTCATTAGCCCCGCCCACCCGGAAGTCGGCCATCTTGAATTTTTTGCGTTTTTCATGCATTTTATGCATACTTTTACGAACTCCTCCTAGAGACTTCATCGGATTCGCGTCAAATTTGGGTGGTATAACCCTCAAACTGGTGTGACGCTAAATTGCGAAGGAATTTTTGATCGCTCGAACGGTGATGTCATAGGTCATGTGAGAAGACGCCATTTTGTCATTTTATAGGTGTGAAAATTTACGATACTCCTCCTAGAGGATTCAAGAGATCCATCTCAAAGTCGGGCAGCAGAATCTCAACACCTCCACGACGCTAAATTGCGAAGCTTTTGTGTTTTTACGAAACGGCGTTGTTTTGGCGGCGCGGCGAATTTCGATGTTTCGACATGACACAGGAGTCTGATTTAACTTGACTTTACATCGTCCGATCTGCCCCAAATTTCACAAGCTGGATAAGAGTCCAGGCCTGAAGACATATACCTTTCATTATGAGTGATAGTCATAGCGCCCCCTACAGGAAACAGGAAATTGTTGTAAATTGACTATGCATTGTCCAATCTTCCCCAAATTTGACATGTTTTATAAGAGTCCCGGCCTGAAGACATATATGTGTAATTATGAGTGACAGTCATAGCGCCCCCTACAGGACACAGGAAGTTGATGTAAATTGACTATACATTGTCCAATCAGCCCCAAACTTGACATGTTTTATAAGAGTCTTGGCCTGAAGACATTTACGTGCCATTATTGAGTTATGGTGATAGCGCCACCTACTGGCAATAGCATATGGTTGTGTACTGCCACCCACCCTCATAGATTGTGAACTTTACCTGAATGTACAGCCATTGGGTTCGGCGCGTTAAGCGGGCTCCATAGCGTGCAGTGCAGTGTTTCATGAAGTGCGCGACAGCGTGTTCCCCGACGTCCGCAAGGGGCGAGGGCCCGCTCATCGCTGCTTGCAGCTTTAATTAGGGCCCGAGCACGAAAGTGCCAGGACCCAACGGTGTCCTGGCACGAAGTGCGAGGAACCTATTGTTTTTGCTCGGGTTATTATTATTATTATTATTATTATTATTATTATTATTATTTTTCTGCTGGAATTTTCCATTTTTGAGGCCCTTAGGATACACGAAAACTCTTGAAAATTGGTACGCACATCAGAAGTCGCGAAAATTGCAATGTTCTGTAGTGATTCGGCTTGGGCGTCGCCAGCGGGCTCCATAGCGCCCCCTAACGCGTGGAAGGCCATAGTTTGAACAAAGTTGATCCTATATTCATGAAATTTGGTATGCACATCCTGCTCATTATTTCAGACATATTCCTTATTGGGTTTCATTAGCTCCGCCCACCCGGAAGTCGGCCATCTTGAATTTTGTGCGTTTTTCATGTATTTTTTGCATACTTTGACGAACTCCTCCTGCAGGCTTTATCTGATTCGCGTCAAATTTGGATGGTATAACCCTCAAACTAATGTGACGCTAAATTGCGAAGGAATTTTTGATCGCTCGAACGGTGATGTCATAGGTCATGTGAGAAGACGCCATTTTGTCATTTTATAGGTGTGAAACTTTACGATACTCCTCCTAGAGGATTCAAGAGATCCATCTCAAAGTCGGGCAGCAGAATCTCAACACCTTCACGATGCTAAATTGCGAAGCTTTTGTGTTTTTGCGAAACGGCGTTCTTGTGGCGGCGCGGCGAATTTCGATGTTTTGACATGACACAGGAGTCTGATTTAACTTGACTTTACATAGTCTGATCTGCCCCAAATTTCACAAGCTGGATAAGAGTCCAGGCCTGAAGACATATATGTAACTTTATGAGTGATAATCATAGCGCCACCTACAGGAAACAGGAAAATGTTGTAAATTGACTATATATTGTCCAATCAGCCCCAAACTTGACATGTTTTATAAGAGTCCCGGCCTGAAGACATATATGTATAATTATGACAGATAGTCATAGCGCCCCCTACAGGAAACAGGAAAATGTTATAAATTGACTATAAATTGTCCAATCAGCCCCAAACTTGACATGTTTTATAAGAGTCCCGGCCTGAAGACATATATGTATAATTATGACAGATAGTCATAGCGCCCCCTACAGGAAACAGGAAAATGTTATAAATTGACTATAAATTGTCCAATCAGCCCCAAACTTGATATGTTTTATAAGAGTATTGACCTGAAGACATATACGTGCTGTTATTGAGTTATGGTGATAGCGCCACCTACTGGCAACAGGAAATGGTTGTATACTGCCACCCAGCCCCATAGAAGTGCCTTTAAAGGATGCCCCACAGGTTCTCAACAGGTCATTTACGGCAACGCGCGCCACACGCAGAAAATACCCTCTGACAGTTGCGTGCGGTGTTCGACTTTCATGAAGTGTGCGACAGCGTGTTCCCCGACGTGCGCAAGGGGCGAGGGCCCGCTCATCGCTGCTTGCAGCTTTAATTATTATTATTTTTCTGCTGGGAGATCGGGTTTTTGAGGCCTTTAGGATGCACGAAAACTCATGAAAAGTGGAATATGCATCAGACCTGGTGGGAAATTCAAAGTTCTGTACTGATTCGGCTCGGGTGTCGCCAGCGGGCTCTATAGCGCCCCCTAATGCAGGCAGGTTTTCGGAACAAGTTACTTCGATCTTCACGAAATTCGAGTATGTCATTGCTCACATCTTGAAGTCCGTCTTAAATATTTCTGAGATTTTTTCGGCCAACAGGAAGTCAGACATCTTGGATTTCCTGCGTGATTTTAAAATTTACGAACACATGTTTGAGGACTTTAGGATGCACAAAAACTCATGAAACTTTACACGTATCTGCACACTAGTACTTACTTTGATTTGGTGGTGTAATTTGCCTTGGGCGTGGCATGTTGGCTCTCTAGCGCCCCCTTATGTCTTTTAGCCTTTACGCATACCTTGTTGTACTCGAAAACTCATGACATTTGGCAAAAACATGGACACCTGTGAACTGTACGTGAATGTACAGCCATTGGGTTCAGCGCGTTAAGTGGGCTCCATAGCGCCCCCTAACGCGTGGAAGGCCATAGTTTCAACATAGTTGATCCTATGTTCATGAAATTTGGTATGCACATCCCGCTCATTATTTCAGACATATTCCTCATTGGGTTTCATTAGCCCCGCCCCCCCGGAAGTCGGCCATCTTGAATTTTGTGCGTTTTTCATGCATTTTACGCATACTTTGACGAACTCCTCCTAGAGGCTTCATCGGATTCGCGTCAAATTTGGATGGTATAACCCTCAAACTAATGTGACAAAAACTTGTTTAGGAATTTTTGATCGCTCGAACGGTGATGTCATAGGTCATGTGAGAAGACGCCATTTTGTCATTTTATAGGTGTGAAACTTTACGATACTCCTCCTAGAGGATTCAAGAGATCCATCTCAAAGTCGGGCAGCAGAATCTCAACACCTTGACGATGCTAAATTGCGAAGCTTTTGTGTTTTTGCGAAACGGCGTTCTTGTGGCGGCGCGCCGAATTTCGATGTTTTGACATGACACAGGAGGCTGATTTAACTTGACTTTACATTGTCCGATCTGCCCCAAATTTCACAAGCTGGATAAGAGTCCAGGCCTAAAGACATATATGTAACTTTATGAGTGATAGTGATAGCGCCCCCTACAGGAAACAGGAAAATGTTGTAACTTGACTTTACGTAGTCTGATCTGCCCCAAATTTCACAAGCTGGATAAGAGTTCAGGCCTGAAGACATATATGTGTAATTATGAGTGATAGTCATAGCGCCCCCTACAGGAAACAGGAAAATGTTGTAAGTTGACTATGCATTGTCGAATCAGCCCCAAACTTGACATGTTTTACAATAGTCACGGCCTGAAGACATATATATGTAATTATGAGTGATAGTCATAGCGCCCCCTAAAGGAAATAGGAAGTTGTTGGAAATTGACAATGCATTGTCTAATCTTTCCCAAACTTCACACGTTTTATAAGAGTCTTTGCCTGATGATTTATCCATGCTGTTATTTGGTTATGGTGATAGCGCCACCTACTGGCAACAGGAAATGGTTGTATACTGCTACCCAGCCTCATAGAAGTGCCTTTAAAGGATGCCCCACAGGTTCTCAACAGGTCATTTACGGCAACGCTCGCCCCACGCAGAAAATACCCTCAAACTGTTACGTGCAGTGTTTTATGAAGTGCGCGACAACGTGTTCCCCGACGTCCGCAAGGGGCGAGGGCCCGCTCATCGCTGCTTGCAGCTTTAATTATTATTATTCTTATTATTTTTAGGACAAAGTAATCGCAGTTTTGAGGGGCTAAAGGTGCTCGGAAAATGAAAAAATTTTGCACATGTATCAGGACTGGTGAAAAATTTGATATTTTCTGGGTCTCTTGCTGGGATGTGACAAAATGGCTCGATAGCGCCCCCTACAAAATTGCTAACATTGAGCCCCTCGTTGTGGTTTCACCTAGAAGTATGAAATTTGACAGGTATATGCAACATGTTGAGACGTACAAAAAAGCCTCTTGGAGGTATACCATAAACCCAACAGGAAGTCAGCCATATTGAATTGAATGTGTTATTTTAGGGTATTTTTTGCCATTTCCAGGCACTATACTTTAACGAACTAGTCCTAGAGTTGTAACCCGATCGACTTCAAATTTGGTCAGTACAGTCTTCAGACCTTTGTGATGAAAAGTTGTTCGAATCTTTCATTTTCATCGAACTATGTTGCCGTGGCGTGGCGGCAAAAAAGCGCCTTTCGCCAAAAAACAGGAAGTTGCTGTAACTTTGTCGTACATTAACCAATCTGCTCCAAATCTCTCATGCCTGATAAAGGTCCGTCCTTGATGACATCCACATGCAAATTTTGGCTCGCAGTCATAGCGCCACCTACTGGCAACAGGAAATGTCATGTTTTGCATGCTGATGTACTCTGCCTCACAAACTAATCAGATCCACCTCAAATTAGGTCAGGAAAGCCTTAAGACCTTGATGATGCTTCCTTGTGAAGATTGTGAGGTTTCGTCGAATGGCGGCGCCGTGGCGGCATGGCGAATTTTGATGATTCGCCATTACAAAACAAACCTCTGTAACTCGACTCCAGATGGCCAGATCTTTTCCAAATTTCTGACGTTTGATGAGCGTCCCGACCTGAAGACATCTACAGGCACATTTTGAATCATACTCATAGCGCCACCTATTGGCAACAGGAAGTTACAGTCGCTCTATTTTGGCGTGCTACTCTTAGCAGGTTAACCAGATCCACTTCAAATTTGGTCAGCGTGGTGTTAAGAAGTTCCTGATGCCAGCCTGCAAAGCTTTTTAGCTTTCGTTGAGCGTACTTGCCGTGGCGACGCATCATTCGCCATGAAACAGGAAGTTGTTTTTCAAGGGCTAGATATGCTTGTAAATGAATGAAACTCGGCACACTCATTAACGGTGCTAAAATGTGTTAACGGATATGGGTTTTGTGCTTTGGTGTGGCAAGGGAGCTCGATAGTGCCCCCTACAAAATTTCAACGAAGCAGCCCTCGCAGTACGTTTCACTTAGATGTACGAAATTTGTTACGCACATGTATCACATGTAGACTTAAAAAAAAGTCTCTTGGGGCCATGCTCTAAACCCAACAGGAAGTCGGCCATTTTGATTTTTTTAAGTATTTTTGACCATTTCCAGGCTCTGTACTTTAACCAACTAGTCCTACACACTTAACCCGATCAAGTTCAGATTTGGTTAGTACAATCTAAAGATCTTTGTGATGAAAAGTTGTTCAAATCGTGAGGTTTTTTGAAACGGCGTTGACGTGGCGTGGCGGAGAACTTACATGATTTGCCATTGAAAGACAAACTGTTGTAACTTGACTGTACTTGGTCAAATCTGCCCCAAACTTGATCTACTTCATAAGAGTTCAGGCCTGAAAACATCTACATGTTAATATTGACTCCTATTCATAGCGCCACCTATTGGAAACAGGAAGTCAGCGTTATGTGACAAACATAATCCGATTCACATGACATATACAATGTGTGGTCTACACTTGATAATGAGCAACATAATGCATGTTTAGCGTGTGTTCTCTAGCGCCACATAGCGGACACAGGAAGTGGTGAAAAAATTGAAATGCGTCATTTCCTGTGCCGCTCAATTTACGCAGGAAATAACGTCTAACTTATGCGTGCAGTGTCCGATCGTCACTGAAATGTAGGGCTGGGTCGACCGGTGTCCCGCCAGTACCCCCGACATGTGGGAAGGTGCGAGGGCCCGTTCATCGCTGCTTGCAGCTTTAATTATATATATTATTATTACACATAGAACAGTGGGCTCTGCGGGATGCCAAAAATTAGGAAGTAAAGCTAATTTGAACAAAACACACGGGTTAAAATATATGAAAATGTGAAAAGAAAACTAAAACAATGTTTAGATTCACACACTTTAATTAGTTTTTCACTAACTTCATGCATTTTTCTGAAAAAAAGGTAGGTATGCAAACATTATTTATATACATGAAGTGTCACTTTATTTACATTTATCCAGTTCACTGCAACTTCCCGAGTAAAACAGTGTGATCTTTGCATGAATATGGTCACTTTTTTTTTCAACGTTAGATCTTTTATAACGTGTTTTCCCTGGTTGACACTATAAGAAATATTGATTAACACTCGTGTTTTGACCCGCAGGGCTTTTGTGAACTCCATTAGTTTTACGGGTCTCTCTTATAACCAGCCAACACACGGTGAGAGCGTCTGTGCGCTCCAGCCACCGATAGGCCCGTTTCGGTCACATGCGCGCTTCCTTATTCCACTGAGGACTTGCTATATAGCCTCCAGCCCCCATACAGCGAGCGATCACACAGAAATCACAGGACAACTGCTCGTGTTGGATTGGTTTGTCTTATTATTGCTTCCAGCTGGGGGAAAGAAAATGTTTTCTGACGCTCCTTTCTTTTTTTGACTGACACCCTGGACGTTTCAACTGGTGTTTGGATGCTGACGCGATGCTGTCAGGATTTTGGACAGAGATGGGGCGATCTGGTTTGATTTCAGCGTGATTTCCCCCCCCACTCAGAACCCGGCTGGTAAAGGATGCAACAGCCTCGGCGAAGTGAATAATTTTCCAACTGAAGTGCTTTATTGCTTTAAACTTTTTTATGTTTTAAATTTCTCCGAGGATGAATGAACGGACAGGATCAAGGGAACATGGTTTTCTATGAGGCCACCTTATTTTTCATTTTTCCAAAACGCAGCGCTTTCTGTACACTCTAAAAACGCTAAAGCTGTGGGTTTGGATGAAGTGTGTTTTGTTGTGATGCGTCTCCCCTCCATTTCCACTGACACCAGTTTGGATTTACCCTTTTGGATCTGTGCGTTTCCAGGATGGCTCGCTTCGCAGAAGATCTGCCCACCCGCTATGGAGGAGGCGCAGGCGGCGGAGGGAGAGGCGGACCGGGCGCCGGGAGAGGGGGAGCCCGGGGTGGTGGCGGCGCTCCGGGCGGCCCGAGGGTCTACAAGCAGTCGATGGCCCAGAGAGCCCGGACAATGGCCATTTACAACCCGAACCCTGTCAAACAAAACTGCCTCACTGTCAACCGCTCCCTCTTCATCTTCCGAGAGGACAACCTCATCAGGAAGTACGCAAAGCGAATAACAGAGTGGCCATATCCTTCCTGACCAGTAGCACCGCGCACGGAGCAGGTGCATCTAGCCTATATAACCTCTCTGTCCTTGCTTGGCAACCGCGCACAGATGGTTTGAAAAGCAGAAACACACCACCGCCTGCGGGCCTGTTTGTCAAGCTGTTGTGTTTTAGGTGCTGATGTGGATTATATTATGCGCTTTCACTTCAGGGCTGCTGTTGAATGAGCAGTTATTTTCACATTGTGGAGTAGCTACTACAGTGTCTTTCTTTATTCCTCTCCGCGCAACGCTGACCGCACCTGTCGCTCCGCTTCTTATCTTATCTTCAACACGACAGAAAGCTGTTTTCTCAATAGGTGCGGGCAGTGAAAAGACTTCACATCCGCCTATTGTGTTGCCTTTTCTGTTCCCAGCTCAGTTTTAGAGCCTCCGGGCGTCCGCATCGACCGATAAGTTGTTTTGTCAAAATGTCCCAGCGTTAGTTAATAACGATCAAACATCGCTATTGATCGACGCAACTAGAAGTCAATAAAATAGCTTGCGTGCGTAAAAGGGGGCAGTGGTAGGTCAGTGATCCTCCTGTTCTCTCTCTAGTCGTGTTAATCTTAAGGAGAGGCGCAGTTTGTTCTGGTGAAAAAGAGAGCGCCGGTCCAGTGTTGCAGCACCGCCTCGTTGTCTTAGTTAGGAGAGAGCTCTCTCCATGGTGCTGAAGTCGCCCACGCTCCCCGCTCCACGCAACTCTTCCAACGCTGCAAAAAATGTCACCCCTTCAAATCTAATCTAAGTATTTTCTCTCTTAAAATAAGTGAAAGATTCTGCCAGGGTGACATTATTCAGGTGGTTTTCATCTATTGCAAGATGGGAAAAGTGTCAAAATCATGAAGTAAGGTTAAATCCACAATAGCAGCCCATGAGGATAATGACATTTAATAAAAAAAAAAAAGTAAAAAACAACAAACATTTTTCTCACATTCAAAAACGATTTTGAGACTCAATTGTACATTAAAATAGTCAAATCTTCTGCTCTAAAAGCCCACTGGATTATCTAAATATCCAGTCAGTGCATGCTTTTGCAGTGAAATGGCAACGGCTTGAAAGCAGTTCAAGTCTTGAAACAAGTGATTTAGATTGAAAACAAGTGAAGTAATTTCAAGTAGTGAGCATATCCTCATTTTAATGAGAAAAACAAGATTAAATGGCTCGTTAAAATAAATATCTCTTAGCAGTGAAACGGCTAAGGCGTCTTGTGTAAACACAAGACGACAGCTGGATCTGCGCTGTGGGTGACAGTGAGAACAACATTAGCTGTAATAGAATAACAATGGCTTTAATTCATCCGTGCCATGTATGAGTCGATGTGAGTTGAACTTCCCAATGCACGTGACCAAAAGAAAAAAATAAAAACTCACAGGAAACCGAAAATCACAGTAAAAGTAGCCATCATATCCATTTCCTTTTAACACTCACTGCCAGGAAAACAGTGTTCTGGTTGCATAATCAGGGTGTCTTATGGGTAATAATTCTACATCTCGGCTTTAATGGTCATAAGCTCCCTATTCCCTCACGATTCGTAGGCTCTCAATAGGCGCTGACCCGCGGGCAATGACCCAGTGAAAATGGATTGCAGAATGAGCCAACCATTGAAAATGGTTGGAAATGGTCAACCATCTGGAAAGATCATGAGCGCATGTATATGTATAGGGTGCTTTCTTTCTTGGAAGCCTTCAACCAGAGCCTGATGGAAGGTTTATGTGGACAGAATACGACCAAATTTAAGTTTAATGGCATTTTTTATACAGCAACATGCATGATAATTAGCTTTTCTGTACAATTTAGTTGAATGTTCATTTAAATGTTGTATGCCATGATTAGGTACCCTTATTTTATTAGACTAAGAGTTACCAACCTTGACTCGTTACTCATTGTTTATTCATTTTGAAAAATAGATCTTTAAACATTCCATAAGAAGATAATATCATTTATGATTTAGCTGTGTATTGAAATGAAATGAATGCCACTTTCTCTCTTTCAACTGCTCCTTAACTCTCTCACTCCATTCGAGTACATGATCCTAGCTACAATTATCGCCAACTGCATCGTCTTGGCCCTGGAGCAGCATCTACCTGCCAGCGACAAGACACCCATGTCAGAACGCCTGGTAAGTGCTTCAACGTGGCTAAGGTCGCTTCCTTTAGACAAAGAGCTTTTCAACAGCAAACAGCCAGTCAGACAGATATGGAGGGTAATTAAACCCCAGTTAATAGTGCTTGTCTCCTGTATGTGAATGTGTGAACCTCTCAGTATGTTTACCTGTTTCCCCAGCTTCTCAGTTTAAACCAACATTCGAACTGCGACAGTCACGTTGCATAGCTAACCAGTATCAAAGAGGCTGCTGCACGGGGAGTTCAAGAGGCATATCCCCCCCTGTGTACCAGGGGAAAAAAACAAACAAACTGAACAGCATGTACTGTAGCTTCATGGTTCAGCACTTTGCTCTTCTTGTTCTTGAGGGTGTTCTAGATCAGGGGACTTTGTCTTTAAATAGAGAGCCAGAGAGTGTTACAAAGAGCAACAGCTTGATGTGAAAAAGTCAATGAATTCCTCTCGTATTCAGCCACTTGCTCCTCTTTCGAATCATCTCGACGCCTGCTATGCAAATTCAGTAGTGAAGATGTTACAACCAGGAAAACAAACGGGTAGCATTCCGCACCTGAGAAAGTGATTAGAGCGGCCACACAAAGGAGACAACAAGCATCCTCTCCCGGCCTCCTCCACCTCGAGGATGTAATACAACAAGAAGCCTTTTAATTAGAACAAGGGATCAGCTATTATTTATGAAGCTCTGTCAACAGAGTAGGAGGCGTGCTGTAAGTGGAGGCGATGATAGAGGCTATTCCGTAAGAGTATTGCAGATCCATTGCTGGTCTTTAGCGCCATGATCCTCCGGGCTTTCCCCAGCCGTCCTCTTCCAAGTGTATTTATAATTCAGGAGTATTTTAGATGTATGTATAATAGATGTTAACACACTACTAGTACAGACATTTATCCAGGCAGCCCTCCGGTCCTGTCATTACATAACACATTCAATTGTTTTGAATCTTTGTATAGCATGCCAAAATGAATACACTGTATGACACATTGGATGCCTGTTGTGAAAATGTTGCAGGCTCCTACGGCTTCTCTTATTGGCCAGGAATAACTTATCTGCTTCTCAACAACAACAAACTGTCATTAACTTACCATGACAGCCTTCACGCTTGATACACCAACAACTCTTGTCCAACATACATAATCTCTGGATGTTCACTGTAGCCAGCCAGTGCTATAGAAAAGGTCACATTTCTTATAGCGCTCAGGCCTGTCACACTGCTTTTACATGATTGTTTATGTTGGAGGCTGGGTGATGCTGGGGGTTGGGGACACTGTTTGTCAGGTTGTAGTATGCTGGGAGCGAGGGAGAAAGATCGGGGGGGAGCGAGGTTAGTGTAGGCGTGAGATATCTTCTGCTCATGCCCTGTACATCGCCCCAGGCTCTCGCAGATATTAAATGGAGGCAAAGGAAAAAGTGTCATGTCAGACGCGCCTGATCCATTTCCCTTACTTACAGCAAGGCCCAGGGTTAACTTACCTACATAGTGCAAATGATTAAACTGTGACACCCTGTGGATCGTGTGACACTTTTACGGAATAACGCAGAGTGCCCAAATCAATCATGTCCAGTCATGTGTTTTGTGCATATGCTCTCAGTGCCAAAGTGCCATTTCAAACAGGATTGTCTTTGTCCTGTTGGGATAATGTTGTGCTTTTGATTTGCCCTAATTTCACACTAGAGGGGCACTTGAGCAGCACAAGTCCCCCTCTGGTCACTCAAGGTACCGCCCAATTCCATTATTCCATGGCCCAAGTACCCCTTTGTTCTGTACATATGCCCTTCTGGTTGGCCCAACTGCCTCATTTTCACCCCTAGGTTTGGACCAAGAGGCCCCCAAGTGCCCTTGTGGTCGCTCCAAGTGCCCGCCAATTCCATGCTTCATTTTTGCACAATGGCACACCAAAGGATTTTGAATGACCCATGGTTGGTCCAGATCTCCCGATGGTCAACCAAAATGCCCCTGTGTTTGGCCCAAATTGCCGTTTCACCCTTCCGATTGGCCCTAGTGGTCCCTAAGTGCCTCCCACTTCCAAACTTTATTTTTGCCCAAATGTCACATCAGAGGGGCAAATGAACAGCCCAAGTTCCTTCTTGGTTGGCCCAAATTTCCCTCTAGTAACTAAGTGGCCTTCTGGTTAATACTTATGTCCTTCTGGGTGGCCCAAAAGGTCCCCACATGCCCTTCTGTTCGCTCCAAGTCCCTTCCACTTCCATGCTTCATTTTGCCTTTATGTCATGCGAGAGAGGAGGAAGTGCCTTTGTGGCTGCCCCTAATGCCCCACTCGTTAGCCCAGTCCTGTTCTTCTCCCCTATGGTTAGCCCAAGTACCCCTCTGCTTGGCCCAGTGGCCATTTTCTTTGAGTCAGGCACCCCACTAGTTTACCCAAATGTCCAAGCACCGTTCTGGGTGACTCAAGCACAGTGCTCGACTTAGGCCGGCACTCCAGTACGCAGTACCAACTCTTCTACATGTTACCCTTTGGTGTACCGTGACTTTTTCTTGCGCATCGGCACTTCTCACAAGCTGCCGGTATGCTCTGAGAACATCTACCATCACTCTCTCTGTGTCGCTCAACCACACACTCGCTACGCACACATTGCGCTACTCTTACACCAACGATGTAATATGTAAACATTTGGATTACACTTAAACCGGGCCGTTGCCATTTTCACACCATGGTAGGCCTACCGTGAGCATCAAAGCTTGCACGAGGCGTGGCGTTTTAAAAGCTGTTTTCTTCATCTACCCTCGTTCACAATGCAGGATGGGAGTGTAAAGTTTGGGGGGCCAATGGCTTTTTGGACCCCTCTACTTCCAGCGCCCTTGTTCGCGACATAAACATCAGCAATATCACCTAGCATCTTTTATTTACTGTAGAAATACAGAATGTAATATGCTGATACCGGCACACATGGCAACATAAGGGGAGTACTAGTACTTATTTTATTCCACTTCAAGCACTGCTAAAGTAGCCCTCTGGTTGGCTTGGTTACCCCAATGGTCAGCCAGAGAGCCTCTCTGCTCCCTTTTGCACGTCCCCATTTAACGTCTCTAGTGTTGCAATGGGGCACAAATGAACCCTAACACTTATCTAAAATTGGCTCTCATCAGTTGAAGTTAAATAGCTTATTAAATATGTTTGAATGCATTAAATGAGCAGACCAGAGGCTCCATTGATTTACCATTGCCCGTAAGATCATACTGTGTGTGTGGATATTTGTTTTCACTGTATTTACTCTCTTTTCATCCAGAGAAGAGGGCTCCGAGTCCTGCACTTCTGTTCATGCTGCTGCAAGAAATGAAAGGAGCCATCTTTCTTTTACTTAGCCCCTCTCTTTCACATAACGCTTCATTAACCACTCTCTGACCTCCAACAAAAACATCCTCTCTCTGTCTCTCTGTAGGACGACACAGAGCCCTACTTTATTGGAATATTCTGTTTCGAGGCTGCCATTAAGATCATCGCCCTGGGCTTTGCATTTCACAAAGGCTCCTACCTCCGCAACGGCTGGAATGTAATGGACTTCGTGGTCGTCCTCACCGGGTGAGTCCCTCGCCCGCTGGGTGTCAGCTTGAAATGGAAGTCACAAGTGAGAGAGTGATTTCTTTTGTGTGTATCTGTGAGCGCCTTGAGAGAGAATCTAGTGAAATCACCTTCTTCCAGTGAGAGTATCCGCCTACAAGCAACTTTAAGTTATTCAACAAGTCACAAGCCTGTAAAAGATGTGAAAACAGTGTCGCAAGGAACATTTGTTGCTTTGGCATTTCCGTTTCTGTCCTTGATTTAAAACTGTTGCTGGACTACACTTTACGGAGACATACTTTATAGTAACCGTTTGAAGAAGTCTCTTAATACCTATGATTTTAGAATGTTCAACAATCACATTTAGGTGTTATGTTTGGATGTCACATGCTTTTGGCTATACAGTGTAAGACACTCATGCGGTTGATGATAATTTACAATTTAATTTTGCGTTTAAGAAATTCAGAAACTTTTGTCTCAACAACCCGACCATGTTGCCCAGCCCTTCTCGAAAGCCTTAACACCTGAGCGTCTGCATGGCAATTGGAAAGTGCAATAAATATAAAGTTGTGTATTTTAAATATGTATTTCAGAAATAAGTACACGTCATCACTGTAACTTATTAGCTAAGTGGACCACAGAGTTCTGTGACAGATGCTTTTATAGTTCTTCTTGAGCAGCTCTTAGTGGGGCTCGGACAAGAGTGGCTGCCCGGCAGGGAAGCTGTCAGACTCTGGGGCTTTGGAGACATATAATGGCCTGTGTTTCTTATTATCAGAAAGGAGTCCTGAAAAGTCAATGACTGAGCAATGGTCAGGTCACTTGTTCTGCAACATTACTGCTGGGATTTCAATTTAGGCAGCACTGAACTTTGTCTGGAAGGCGGTATGTTGCTCCTTCTCTGCTTTTAACCGTTGATAGCAATCCGAAGGTTGTCAGTGTAAAGTTGGAAGAGGAAGGAGTTTAGGAGCTTTCATGTGTTCATGCATAACTTTCAGTTCCTCCACCTCCTGTATCCTTCTAGATGCGGATTTGTGTCTCCTACTCCTGGCAGGAATCATGTACTACGGAGCTGCTTAAAGCTGGTATCCATTGTCATTAGCAACTGTGTGGTGGAGTATTGTAAAACACCCAAGCTGGCACATTTATTGTGGTTGGAGATTATCAGACATTTGCGAAATGTTGATCTGCTTGTCAGGTTGCCCCTGTCCTAGTTGATGATAATTTAGCTCCTTTTTATTGCTCAAGTGCCCTATAATTTAACCACAACTTGTCTATCCGTATGGTACACAGTTCTTTGCTGTATTATCCCACAAGAAAGGCACTAGAGGCATATAAAATGTTATTAACATCAGGTTGTGTTTTGTTTTTTTAATCCTACGGGCACTTGAGTAGCACGGCACCATCAGCTTTTTCATCTGAAGGTTCATTCTGATGGGACACTTCTTGCTTAATTTTTGCCCGAAGGTCCCTAGAAATGTATTTTTCCTACTACAGTACGGGGACACCTGAATTGCTGCTTGGTAGATTCAAAACTCATTGTGTATGTAAGTCTGATGTTAGTGTATGCAGAGGAAGCAGTCCTTTTTAAGTTTCACCCTTGCTCCTAAGAGTCTGTTTACACCTCTTGAATGCAGGTATAAGGTACCTCACCTGAGCTTGGAAAGCTTCATCAGTACTGATCAATGTTGATCAACTCACTACTAACTCCCACTGCTGGAGGAAACATTTGATTTTTACTCAGTGTTTTACAACAATGTAAAAGGAGTCCATTAATCCACTCGTAAAATGTCCCCCGTGTCACTCTTCACAGCCTGAAACACAGTCATACCGTGTTGGAAATGCGCCTGTGTCATCCAAGTTCACTTGCTGCAGATAAATGCTCCTCCTGCTTTGTAACATTTATGAGCAGAGAGATATTGTACTGTCTTAGTGCTGCGTGGGGTCCAGATTGGATTTGTGCTGTAAATAATGGCTATTTCAGAAAGTCAATAAACAAATGAATCAAGGTGGATAGTGATGAGAGACAGAACAAAGATGGCAGAGAGGCGGTGTCCACAAGTGTTTGATGAGAACAACAGACGAAGAGGGTGGATAGGGATTTCTTTGTAAATAATCATTACAATTTGAAATTACACTTCATGCATTTTAAGCCAACACACAAGAAAGCTGGTGTTCAAAATTACAAACATTTCTTCTTCTGTTTCAAGCCGTAGCCAGCACAATAACAGTTCAGAGATGCCTTTTTCTTTTCCTTTCACACGGCACATAAGTGGGAAGATTGTGTTTGGAGCTGTGATTGGATTTAATGTTCCCCTGCAGTACCTACACAGTGGAAGAAATGATGTGTGGAAGATGAAAGAAGGCGTTCTTTAAATGTAAGGCTGAGATCACACAGAGGCACGTTGCTCGGAGCGCAACACTCAAATTCCACCATCTACCAGCTGATTTCAGTACCATACGATACACCTTCTGCAGCAGTTGCAACACAGCAGTGGTGGTTAGCTTTTTGCTTTGCATCTTGGTTGCTTTATAGAGAAGAAGCTTATCCATGTGTTAAAAACCTCTGATTCTTAACAAGGTATTTAGAAAATAAGATAATCTAAGCAGATAATGAATTTAAAGGAATATGTCCATATTTTATTGTTGACAGGATGTCATGTATCTAAAATCTGCTTTTTGTTTCATAGTTTTTCTTCTCTTAAAGCTAGACAAATAGCTCTTCAGTTTTGGATACCCAATGCTGACACAGCTGGATACAAATTAACCATTATGTTGCATATGTGTGTGTCTCCGTTTGGTTGCCAAGCAACCACAGTAGATAAGGTTCCTCTGCGCGATCGGGGGTTTCTGCATGTATGTGTGTGACGCTCTGTTTGCTTTGTGCTCGACATGCTCCTGCGGGATTGAGTCGGGGTTGGGGGGGGAGTAGGTGTCCGGGCCGAGCCCACATCAATTTGAAATCGATCAGATCACCTCTGGATGTGGTTTGGCTCACTGGGCCGCAGTATGAGCAAAATCTGATCCTTGGAGAAGCCTGATGGTGAATGATAAAAGACGGAGAAGACGTTTTAAGCATGTCCTCAGATGTTCAGCCTCCCTAAGTGAAGTTAAGAGGATTAAACCGACTTTAGTGCACACCTGGGTGTTAAAATCTGTTTCTGCTCTGTCCTTTGTAGTCCACAGAGGGAATGAGCAGCCTGCAGGCGAGAATTACTGATCATAATTAGAGTTAAGATTGTATAATAGATGAAATGATAAATAGTGAAAATATTTTGAATAGCAAGAGAATAAGAAATCGGAGCGTTAGCGCTCCTACAGTTGGATGTTATTGATCAATGCATGAATGATTGATAAAAAAATGTTTTTATAAATGCTGGGTAATCAATCAAAAGTGACTGATGAGGGTTTTTATCGATCTTACTGGTCAGAAATCTAATTTAGGAAACACTCTGAGAAGATGTGATTATGGCTCTGCTCTCCTATTTTGCTTGAAATTAAAACATATTCAGTTCTACTCTCTTAATCATCTTATATTACATAAATCAATAACGTATCTTACTCTTTTTCCAATTAGCTAAGAATCAGTATTAGTTCTCTATGCTTAGTCCAGGGTATAATTATGTCGATACAGCCATCCAGTCCTAATGAAAGGATCTAAATGATAGTGTAGCTGGAGGCAGTGGCAGACCTTTAATCTGTCCTGATCAGGCATTAGGAGCCCCAAATAAGAGAATAAATCTGCCTGGGTTGCCAAAGGCCTAATCAATAGAACGCTGAGCCGGCCAGCCCAGGAACACTGTGGCCTGATGAGGAGCCAGACACGGCCAATCACACGCTGAGAACGACAGCGTCTGACATGAAGAGACTGGGTGCTCTACTTCGAAAACCCTTTTCTTCTCTGGAGCATTTATAACATTTGCCAGTATGAAGCATCATGCTCACAGAAACTGGGGAATCATGACTCAGTGGCTGGAAATGAAATTTAAAAAAAAAAATCCAAGAAGAAAGGGATTAAATGACACTCAACATTTGTTCTCATTTCAGAGGCCAAACTTAATAGGAGTCAGTTTAGTCTGCCACCAGAAGGTTTTTCCTCCAGAAACTGCGAGGCATTTTTAAAGCCAGGGAAAGTGTAGAAAAGTGGTTTCTTGCATTTTGAAATGTAGCCATTATTCAGCAAGCCAAGAAAGTGATGTACAATACTTCCTACCATGTTCCATAGGGAGTAATCAGTCCTGATTGGCAGTTTTTAATATCATCTTTGGCTCTGGAGAAGCTTTGTGGGGTCTGAGAAAAATCTCTGTCTATCTATCTCAGCTTGGGTTTGGAGACTCCAAATCAGACAGTCTGAGGGGGTGGAGTTGGAAAAAGGTGGGGTTTAAAGTTAAACTAGAGAGGCAGGAGGAAGGGTCTAAGGAAAGACACTCTCATGTTGAATCATGGTAAGTGTCTTGACCCCCAATTTTCTAGGAGCACATAACACAAAGAAAACAAAGATCCCGCACATTGCCTGATGAACGTTTGAGGACTGAAACACCGACTACGTTTACATGCACACAAATATTCCACTATTATTCCGAATATGCCAATATTCTGAATTTGATATGGGTCACGTTAACAGCATATTCTTTTTGGATATTCTGAATTAGACCTTATTCTGAATGGAGTATTTTCTGATTAAGACATGTGGGATATGCTGATATTATTCAGGTTTTAGGAGCATTTTTTGGACATGTATACAGCACATTCAGAATATACGTCACAATTGGGGTTTCTACGGCAGTTTGCGCCACACGGCTTCTTGCCTGTTTACGGCCAGCTCTGTGCGTTTTACACGAACCAAATAGCCGACGGTTTGCAGAGATGCATGCCTAAAAGAAAGGACCACATTTCTGGTCGGAAGGAGAAACACACCTACTTTTAAACATTATGAAAGACTTGGATATCAACAGGTTTTTGCGTAAATATCACATCACCAACCTTTTCAAGAAGGTGGTTGAAGGAATGAAAGAGGGAGGCTGCGTTCGCACGGTCGAACAAGTCCGCCACCGGTTACGTTAATCGGAGTATGCTCGGCTGCATGTAAACGGGAATATTAGTGGAATGTTCATTTTCATTAGCCATGTTAACAGCTTAGTAGGAATATTGTCTTATTCGGAATATGGGCAAAAAAACTGAATATTTTGTGCATTTAAACATAGTCACTGCAAACAGACAAAGTTCATATAGACAAAACATGAACTTGCCTGATGAAGATCTGAGGACTGCAACATCATCAATAAAGTGATGGACAGTGTGCAGGATTCATTGTTTTCTTTCCAAGTTAAGAGTTTTTGATCCTACGCACCAGTCATTTAGACTTTATGGTGTGCAAGAACTATTGTATTTTGAAACTGCGACATGAAAGTGCAATATTAAATTGCTGCAGTACATATCAACATTTAAAATATTGTACTAATTGTCTGTTACTAGGCTTCTCACATGTGAAGGAATAACAACTTGTATTTTATTTATTCCCTTTTTTGTTCAGTTATTTTACAGGGACAGTGCAGATGAACACTGCTACACAAGGAAAAGAAATGCAGCAGATGTAATGTGTATATAAGGCCTTTTAAATTCAGGGTAAAACACACTGTGTGCATTGGTGTATTCATGCGTCTACATGTTGTGACTGTGTATGCATTGGCAGATGCAGTGTGTGTGTGTGTGTGTGTACTGTACACATATGTGACAACTGGATCTACTCAGAACTCATTCAGTATTCACCTCATTGTTGTTCTTTAAGCGATTGTTTCACTAATTTTTTTAATTCAGATGGTAAGGCACTCCATATTTGTGAGATTTTTACTGAGGATGACTGACCAAAAGTTTGCATTGTGCACTGGAACGCTACAGTTATTGCTTTCTTGGCTGAGGCTCCTTTGCTATTATACTTTATGATCAATGGAGAGATTCCATCTGGAGCAAGGCCATTTATGCACTTAAATATATGCTTTTACAAATGAGAACATCTAGAGACTGTTAATCATTCAGGTAGTACATCTAGAAGAAGCCAAAGGCAACGGGTTTCTTTTGGAGACAGCCTGCATTTACATTGAGCTCAGTACAAAATTGTTTAATGTTGGGGATAATATATGCAAGTAACGTAATTATGTATATGGAAGCCCTGAGAGGCAAGTGAGAAAAAGAAATTCTGGTGATCCATTTTCTAAGTCTGATCAAAATGGTTTTGTCTTCTGTTCTCTTGTTGTAAAACAGGTGGGGAAAAAAGTTTTGCCAGGATAAATTTATTAAAGTTACTTTTTTTTCTCCATGCACCCTAAACACAAGGCATTGTGTGTTAGTAATTTATGTAAATTAAAACTCACCTGGAAGAAAACCTGAATGCTTTTAGTCCTATTTAGAACAATACCTGAAATGGGCCGGTACTGACCGGTTACTAAGTACCAGCATTTCTGATTTTTGTCCACATAAGTACCCTTACTTCTTTGTACCGCCACCGGTACCCAACACTAAGCGCTAAGCATTGGATATAAAGGCTTCAGGTCGCGATTACGCCCAGGAGACGCAGCTGAGACGCGAGCCTGCACGGAGCCAGTGCAGACAGCTGCATAGATTAAAATTAAATTTCTGAATGCTGAGTGCAAATGACTCAGAGGCGACTAGTTGTGTGCGGCACCAACCATCACCGAGCCCCCCCCCGTCAGCTGCCAACTACTGTGACTCTTAGCACCACGGGCACAGTGCACCCGACTGCTGCACTACAGGGTGCATATCCTTTAACTCTAGGTTTTATATGATATATTTGCTCTTATCCCATTTTGAATGTCAAAATAGTGACAACAAAGCACTGAAGGCCTGCATGTTTTTGTGTACAATTTGATTTATGTAAATAGCTAAATATATATATTTTTTAATAACCAAACAGGCTACATTTATGTACAAACTGTGGAAATGTATGGCGTATGTAATGAAATGCATACAAAAATAATTTGAAGTGGGATATATTACCAAGAGATGTATATAAATATAAATATATCCAAGACACGCGTGATGATCTTGTCATGCAACTGCTGAATTATGGTACTGGTACCTTTTTTTGGTCCAATTCAGGCACTGATTTAGAACATGGGGTAGTGGATCACTTCAGCCTCTTGTGACCGAAATGAGCATTACAACAACAAACAGAAAATGCAAACCTTTTTTCCCCACCTGTTTCACAGATAGAAAATAAAAAAAATGAAGGAACTTAGAAATATTATCCTGGCAAAACCACAGGAGAGAACACAATTTTGAGCAGACTTTGAAAATGGATCACAAGAATTTTTTTTTTCTCACTTGCCTCTCAGGACTTCCGTATATGTACACTATAAATACATATACATGTATATGTTTTGTTGTTGATGTGTGTGAGTAACATCTGAAAGGTTCAGCGGTTCTAAACTCCCCTGCCTCTTCGTCTGTGATTGCTATTATTGACCAAAGCTTCAAATGGCCTTTTACTGCCCGTGCAAACTCTATGGCAACCGCAGTCTGAGGCTCCCGGGTGAAGTCACTGAGAACAATAATCCCACTGTCATCTCCAGGGAAACAAAAGCCAGGGCAGTTGTTTTTATTTATTTATCTGTATGTATGATTTACGAGTCTCGGCCGTAAGTGGTCGGGCTGTGAGTCGGCGCTTGTGTCGACTTCAAAGTTGTGATCTCCTTTCATGTGCCTCTCAGGCAACGGGGCTCCCACAATAGGAGGCCTCAAAGTATAGTCGCAGAGACTACAGAGGTCGGGTCACTTTAGCTTATGCCCACACCCGGAAAGCATGAATAAATGTTCCCTTTGAACGTCTGCCAAAATGCTGCAGTCTGATCATGTAGGTCTGCCAGTCCTGGCCATGCTGAAGTTACAGGTGTGCTTGGTTTGTGTCTGTGTCAATGTCTGTGTATGTGTTGTACATTACTGCACCTTAGGTCTGAGGTCAGGGTCGGGGTTGAATAGCATTTTATCATATTTGATTTCAGTATTGAATCCATTTATCAAAGCTGAACTTCTTTCGCACCCCATATGGAATCTGTTTCTGTATATTTTAAGCCACGGTAGCAGCATGCATGGCTCTATGGATGGCAGTAACGGTCTGTCGGTCCACCACTTTGGTCCAGACTGAAATATCTCAGCATCTATTGGATGGATTGCCACGAAATGTTGTACAGGCATTCACTGTCGTAATGAATCCTACTGACTTTGGTGATCCCCATGCTAAGATGCTATACTAAGATGATCCTACGGTGGGTAAATGTTGTAGGCAAGGAACTGTTCATTTTTTTTTTGGGATGCCACAAACAGTCTTTACTAGGTCTGTCGCAAATTAATCACACATTTTTTATCGAATGTCCCTTAAAGGGAGATTAGGTTTTGCCATGCATCTTCACTCAGCTGCATCCTGAGTGCTGGGTGTCAAAGGACGGACAAACAATGCTTATTCACTTCCACGCCCAGATTTGTCAGACATAATCTTCCATTTACTTACTCCTCCCTTCCATTTCTTTAAGTTACCTTTAATCAAGATGGTTGTTTTTCTCCGAGTTGTTTCAGTTTTGATCACGGAGCGTTCCGCTCACTGAAGTTATTGATCCTGTTCTCAGTATCTGCTGTAACTGACAGATGTGGTCAGTGACCTGACAGCTGTGAGGTTGTGTTGGTTTTTGTGTACGTGTGTGCTGTGGTTGTGTTCTTGGTACAGGCCTCACGTCTTCTAGCCAGTTAGCGAGCCCTTCAGCGAGCGAACACTGTGTGCTCTGTGAGGGCCGGCTGAGTGCTGCTGATGCTGATGCCATGTTGTCCACATCATAGCAGACTGATACCAGCTCTGCTCTGTCTGTCGGCGGCCACGTAAAACAGCTTTGAGCGGCGGGTGGGAGCCCAGCCAGCGTCTTCTCTTCCCGCTCACGCTCACACAGGGACGTGGTCAGGAATACAAAATCGAAGTAGAGCTGCAACCAATGAAATTTTTCCTGATAAAATGTTAGGAAGTAGTGTAAAATGTCTACCACAATATCCCAGAGCTCAAGACGACTTCTTTAAACCTCTACAAATTCTTCTAAATTCGAACTTTCTGTCATTCAATAATAGATTTAGTGACTTTTGGACCTAGTGCTGCTCGCTACTTTCATTGGAAAAGAGTTGACAACATTGGGCTGGGTTCTTCGGTTTGATCATTTTTAAAATCTAGTGTACTCTTGCTAGTTTCTCAATATTACTGACCCTAGCTTTAACCCACAGGACACCAGGGCACCAGGGGTTATTGTCAATTCTACTGTCAAATCTTGTCACATTAGCATTAGCATGTTTGGACATGACAACTGACTTGACAAACTGACTAATCACAGCTCACGCATCCAGCAGGCAAGCCCCAGTTCATGGATATTTATGAGTACAGTAAGCCAAGGTGACTCAGTCTAACGCCGCGGATGTAACAGATCCAGCTCGCATCTGTCCCTTTGCCATCGTGCGTATTCATGTCTGTTGACTAAAATGGCTGCTAGCTAGATGGCTTCAAATGCAGTGGCTCAACCAATTATCCTGGTGACATTGTATATTTGGCAGGTTCTTGGCGAGACGGTCGCATTTTTTGCATCATCTGCTCCGGTTGTAACACACAGGCCCTGGTAGGAAGGAATGGCTCATGATATAGAAGCTTTCGAAGAATAATGTGACTTCATTTGGCTGAGTGGAAGGTTGGCAAGGACACAGAGACGCACTATAGCACACATTAATCACCGATTTGTTCAACTTATTGATGTGCACCGCACACACATCTGTAAATTAATTACACACAAGCAGTTCTACCTGTCTAGACACACACACACACACACACACACACACACACACACAAACACGTGAGTAATCGTTCACTCGCTCTTTCTCTTCCACACTAACACACGCACACACACACACACACACACGCTTTGTGTCTCTGTTGGCTTGGCTCCAGTCAAGCGTGACTGCAAGTGATGCTTGTCATTTCCTGTAGGCAGAGGAAGTGCACTACACCACAGCTGATGTGGCAGACTGGCAGGTTTCCCTCTTCACACATGATTCAGTCCAGAGCTAATTACAAACAATGTGTTGTTTCCTGGCAAACATCAGTCAAACATCAGGTAATCCAAATGCATTTAATGGGAAAGAGAAAAGAGAGAGTGACAGTCATGGATTTTTTTTGTTTTTTATCCTACAGTGAACAAACAGTATGCTAAATGAAAAGTATACATATCTAGAGCGACAACTAATGATTGTTTCCACTATGGATTAATCAATCTATAGCTTTTTATCAATCTTTGATTTGTTTAATGTATAAAATGTATGAAAAATACCAATAAGTTCCCAATGCCACCAGTTAACAAGTTCCCAAGGTGACCGCTTGAGTTCGCCTGTTTTGTTCAACAAACAGCCCAAAGATAGAAAATAAACAAAAGCAGTAAATCGTCACATTTTAGAGGCTGAAATCAGGTGACCTTTGGTGTTCTGAGCGGCTCTAGGGAAGGTAATGTCAGTTGGTCACCACTTTGGTCCTATTAGATGGATTCCCATGAAAATGTGAACAAACATTCATGGTCCCCGGAGGATGAATCTTACTGACTTAAACTATGTTGGTGAATGTGGTAAACATTTTACAGCACCTGCTTAACATCAGTATGTTAGTATTGTCATTGTGAGCATGTTTGCATCATGGATGTATCATAAGAACTGGATACCGGACCCCAAGATGGCGCCTATTCATTCCAATGAGAATTTCTCGCCTGGGACATACACCAAAAAAGTTTCTAGCTTTGGAGTTTACTTCCGGGGTAGACCTATGCGTCCAAAACACATTGGTGCAGCTGTGCAGCGGCGTGTCATATGACGCATATTAAGCACCAATAAGAAGTATTTTTTTCTAGTGCGTTAGCTTTAAATCATATGTGGACACCCAGGCCTACTTAAACTTGCCTTCTCACCTGAAAAGGCACACCTCCAGGGGACTGCCCATCTGTTCCGAAAATATACACTGTCTGTGCAATAAACAGAAGCACATGGCTAATTATTATGCAGAATGACATCATCGGACCTTTCCGTCTTGTTGCCTTGAATGCCTTCGTTGGTTGGATTGGTTGGGATGTAGCAAGCAGGGAGTGTTTTTTCAGGGGCGACAGTGGCGTGAAGTGTCGCGGGGCGGTGTCTTCCTGACCTTGAAATTTACTTTCCTGTCTGTGTGGTATTTTGGTGAGTGCACGGTGCACAGGTGGGAGGAGAGGCGCAAACAGGTGGGAGGTGCTTTCAAATGAAGCAGTGCAAAGCAAGTTGTTGGTATTTTGATGTAAAATATGTCTTAGACTTTGCACTGAGAATAGAGGTCTTAGAACCACTTCTGTTTCTGGCGCAACGTCAATCTGCCGCCACTGATGATTTCTGTCAAACAAAATACTCGGAGCAGTAATGCTTGAGACGTAAACAAGCTAATTTAATTAAACACTCCACAGCCAGTGGATGCGTTTAAATCAGCATCAAGAAATAACTCTTAACGTGGTGAAAGGATGAAAGCAGTCTGCATTTAACTATGAATTAATGAGTGATTCTCACAGTATCTGATGTCCACAGCTGCCTTATACTGTATGAAAAGTTCCTCCTTCAGTTCATTAAATCCCTGCAGCCATCTGAAGGCAGCAGAACACATATGTAGATAAATTCACATGCCCTCTGGTTTGAGAAGTTCTGCAGCAGAGCGCAGTGCCGTTTTGCACAGCTGCCTACCTTCATTAAATCACATGCAAACAACACTAAGCTACAAAATACCCCACACACCTCTACACACATCAGACTGGTCGGTTATAACTCTGCATTCCGCTATTTATGTGGGAGACATCAGATTACCGGAGCTCATCAAATCTGTGCGCCACAGCCTTCTTTTCCCAGTAGTTCATGTTTTATTCTTGAAATGCCTTATGGTGCAAATACTGCTGATATGATGTGAGAATTTACAACATGACATACAGTAGAATTATGACTGAAATAGGGTCGAATTGATGCGATCATAACACTGCGTCACCAAATAGTCTTTTCTCTTTAGTACACCATGCTCGACAGCAGAACATTTTAAACAACTTACCACAAAAACGTGAACTTTCTCTAAGAATTTTTTTAGTTAGTAGCAAGGGAAGAAGATTTCAAACTATGATTGAAAGTGCAATGTCAAATCAGTTTAACAATATAATTAAAAAAGGAGACATGTCACACTTTATCAGACACAAACTCTAGTATTTTTAAGCTAATATGGTTAAATGACAGCTGTCTCATTGGAATTTGATTCCAACAACACAAATGCAATGATGAAAAAATAGCTAGATGCAAATCAAATATATTGACTGACTCTAAAATGTCATTTAAAACATGATAAATATGATTCTGAAACATCATAAATTTAAAAAAAATCCCATCTCACAAATGGTTAAAAGATGTGTGCGAGGAGCCGCACCACGCTGAGCTTTAAATGTCCTCGTGGTTAGTGCCCCTCCAGCAGGGAGAGGGTCAGCTTCAAACCTGGACGCTGGGCTAGCGCGGCTCTCACAGCTCACGGTAAATAACAGAGACCTTTAAATCCTCAAGCCTGCTGTCCGCAGCACTGAAGAGAATGTCAGCGTTTATCACGTTGAATGTGTTGGTTCAACATGAAGCCAGAATGACAAGTCAGCCTGCAGGTTGTTTACGTGACTGGCACCTGTGACACACACCTACACACAAGCTTGTAACTTGCATATTTCTGAAGTGCAAAATCGCTCACTCACAGGTTTTGTAGAAAAGAAGTACAATTTTGTAATCCTAATTCTTAATAACCAGACACCAATACAGAGATCTAAGAAGAGAAGTGATGTCACAAAATTTGCTCTCTCTGAATGGGCGTTATCAGTGGTTATCGCGACCATTCTAATGCTTCAGACGGGCCAAACTGCACCTACCCGCACTTTGTGAAAGTGAAGTTAAAATGGTTGCAGTTTTAAACATGTGCTCAACATTGTGAATTGAAACAAAACAACTTGTTTAGGTTAGTTAAAATAAGTAGAATGCCGTGATTGACCAATCAGAATCAAGTATTCGACAAAGCCGGGTAATAACCACTGATATATGATAACCATTCAGTTGGCTGATAACATTCGAAGCGGTTGAAATGATTTCTGACCTTGTGCTGCAGTTTGATTGGTGTCTCTTACGGACCTCAAATCCAAATGCAGTAAAAAAAACTGAAAACAGTGTGAATGTTGCATTATCTAACAGAGTGTCACTCTAGTCAGCCAGTTGGCGTCCCTCTAGCGTCATTCCCTGCGAGTTCACCTGCAAGGGGCAGCAGCTGCACCACAAAGTGGGCCCCACTTGCTCATATTGCCGGTGTAATGGATGGATTGGATCCCCTTGTTTCCTTCTGAGCCGTATCGCC
Organism: Sebastolobus alascanus; assembly: GCA_916701645.2. NCBI lineage: Eukaryota > Metazoa > Chordata > Actinopteri > Perciformes > Sebastidae > Sebastolobus > Sebastolobus alascanus. The sequence goes on from CAKAOJ020000005.1 coordinate 652,634, forward strand.
GGCCACTAAAAGGGCTGGAAAGTGGCTTTTTGCGGTGTCCCCTCCTGTTCCCAAACATCTGCGTAATGGAGCGAATTCTGGCACAGAGAGCATCTCCTCCTCACTGCCTGCTGCCTCCGGCTGCGAGCCGGGCAGAGCAGAGGGCGTGGGGAGTTTTGTTTGCACTGCTCGGTGAGAGAAACAGCATTCCTCCTCCGGTTTTTCTTCCCCTCCGTCTCATTAGATCTACCAGGAGGGTGCTGCCGCTGGTGAAGCGCTCGCCGCCGCCGCCTCCTCCTCTCCACCTCGTCTTTCTCTCCGTCTCGCCTCAGTGGAGAGGTGCTCTGTTTGTTCACCCTCCCCGGCCCCCGTGTAAGCTCTCTCACTGTGGAATAACCGACAGAGTCACACACAGAGAGGTGCGGGGCACAACAGAGAGGAGAGAAAATGAGGGAGATAAGAGAGGCTGAGATTAAAGTGGTGAAGTATTAGCTACCACAATAAACAGTATACATAGCTTGGTGTACTTCATTCTTTGCTGACGGTATTACATTTGAGCCTCAGCGTGCATCGTTTCTACGTTTTTATTTTCCATTTCCTGCGTCTTTGTATAACCGTCTCACGGTAAAGTGGACTTACTAGTCACTTAATACACAGCTCTACTGTCCAGGCAGGGAACAGAATGTACTGTACGCTCCACGTGTCTATACCGCTAGTCCTGCAAGTCTTCATGCTATCACTAATGAGTATATATACGTATATACTGTATATATACTGTATATATTATTTTCTGTTAAGCACCTTATCACATCTGTTTATAAAATATGCAAAATGGAAAGCCAAAGATACCAGATTACCAACCCTAGCTTTAAGTACGGAGCTGATGTCAGGACATCGTTAGCCTAGCTTAGCATAAAGACTGGGAGCAGGTAAAAACAGCTGGCCTTATTCTTTCCAAAGTTTAAAAAATGATGCACCTCTAAAGCTCACTAATTTAAGTTTTAAGGCGCTTTCACAAGCCAACATTTAGTCTGCTTTAATCAAACTCTGGTGCGGTTCGTTTGGGGGGTTGTGAACGCAGAGATCGTACTCTGGTGCGGACGAAAACAACTGAACCAAGACCACTTGTGAGAGGTGATCTTGGACCTTTTCTAAGCGAACCAAAATGCACTCTTTCTTTGCTTTAGAGCAGGCTGGTTGTGTGTAGGTGCACCTGTGAAGTTACAGGTCTAGTGTGTGTGGAGAGAGTCTTCTGCCCTCTGCTCCTTCTTTCTCTGTTGGCTCGTTATGCTCCTGAGCTATTGATCCTGGCAGTGGAGTCTATTGATATGATGAGCAGCTTGTGCTTCCTCTGAAGAATCCTTGTTATCCTTACTTCAGGACTCATGACTGTCTCTGGGGATGCTTGGTGTGTAAATATTTAGTTTAGTTAAATTTGGCTTCTTTGCTTGTTTGAGAATGTACTGTAGTAGGTTTCCTTGGTGTTACCTTTTTTTTTCTTTCGCTTTAGCACTTTTAGTTGTTCAAATAATTAGAATCTAACCGCTAAACAATGATACCATTAACAAGCAGAGATGTTGTTTTTCATGGTACCGGTGTAAATTATCTTCCCAAGTATGTGTTCCTTATACTCATTAATTCAGTGGGAGTGTTCAGCTTTGCACAGCCATTATTGCAGTTTGAGTGCTAATGTTTTCCTGCTGGTAATTCGATGTTCTGTAACACCATAATTATCCCATCTCTTATCCAGGCAAATTGAGCAAACAAGGAAAGCTTGTATCTTTTCAGCAAAACACAACCTTTTGGCGCTGCAGCTGAGCCCTATTGACAACATGGGTGGTTATCTGATTGACCAATTTACAATAAGTCAATATGACTCTGTGATGAGGAGACTGGGTTAAGGCGGGGGGGGGGCGCAGAGTATTAGTGATATCTCTGGAGTAATCTGCTGGGGGAGCACCTCTTTCTCATTATTGGTCCATATGATTGGGCAGGCCCACAGGCTAAATCTCTACTCAGCAGCGAGGGCGACTGAACAAGCCTGTTAACACTCTGATAGTGGCGATGTTGAGGATCGATCAGGTACCGGATCTCGTTTGTCCTTCACAGTTCAAGGCTTCACAAAGCTGGAACCACTAAAATGCAGTGCTCTTCACGAGCAAGGCTGGCTGTTTGGATGCCACATACATCTGAGTGTGATCAGCGTGTTTCATGGCAATCTGCTCTTGAGCTTATGAGATATCTTGTGTTCAAAGCAGTGGGCATCCTCTGGTTCTGAAAAGTGAAGCCAATGTGGAAGTGCCTTAAACTTGCATTCTTTCTAATAGCCAGCAGGGGGCGACTCCACTGGTTGCAAAAAGAGGTCTGATTGTATAGTCTATGAGAAAATGAAGGGACTTTTTAAATTGATTTTGGCACTACATAAAATGTCCGAAGATCACCAAAGTTATCAGAAATCATCCTCTGACGGCTTTGATATGGTCAGTAGATATCAAGACACCAAAATGGTGAATCCCTGCACATATGTGATTGACCACGGCCTGCTGCTAGTGGGATAAAATACTGATTTTATAGGTGAGACCAAAAATAGAAGAGCCAACGCAGTGGCACATAACCCAAGATGATAACTGTTATATCTCCATGCCAACACCTTTCTATCCAAATCCCCACCATCCCTGACCTGTGCTGCCTCTGTTCCAAAGATAGAAAGTTGAATTAAGAGAAGAAAACTTGTTGAGAGTCTTTGATGTTGTGCACTGAGAGTGAAAGTCCCGAGAGAAGCAGGTGAGCTGTGTGTCGTGTGACTCCCAGGCAATCTCTGGAGAGCCCCGCTACTACTGGAGTGTAAATGGAAAAGGAAGTGGCCCCCCCCCCCCCCCCTACGAAAAGGTGGGTGTTTGTCCTTCAAGATGTACATTCAAGGTCTTTCACCCTCATTACCAAAGAACCAGCACCACGACTGTCTACAGTATGCTGCAAGAGACTTAAAATATTAAGTTATCGCTTGTTTGTTAGAGGTTTATTAATATTTAACATGTTGCATGTCCAAATTGCACCAACTTCGACATTGCACGTCCTTGGGTCCCCAGCAATACACCCGCCAAGTGTGAAGTAGATCGGATGAACGGTTCTCGAGATATGCGAAGGACACACACACATACAGACATTGATTTCTTGCTTTATACTTTGATACCAGACTCGATCTCGATGTGTCTAAATACAAGCAGCCAGGTCAACATCACCACCAGTCATGCAGGTGTGTGCAGCAGTCTTGAGGGCCGAAGGTCGAGACCTAAGAATGTTTTCAAAGAAAGCCTTCATATTTTTATGAACACCATTACTTCCTACTGTGTGGCTGTAAGTGGACGGAAAAACAAAGGCTCTTTTCTCTCGCTGCGCTTGTGCTTAGATCTTGTGAAAAACAGGCATTAAAAAAAATTCTGTTTTTCAGTGAAGTGAAAGACAGATGAATAAGAATTTCTACACAACAAAGGCCAGTGTGACAGGAGTGTATACCTATCATTATGATAGATAAGGCATTGAGCACGGCATCCTCTAAACCGTGAGTGAGACAGATAGATGGCTGTGGGCGTGTTATGATTGAGATGCATGTACCTTATCTCCATGCCAACAAGTGTGAATATTATGTTTTATTTACCTCCTGAGTAATGTGGCTTTTTTTAAAAAGCAGTCCTTCCTGGAAGACAAAGGAGCTCACACAGCGTGCTGCTGGCCACACTGTGTGTGCTTTGTAATCAATATCTTTCTCTACTGCTTCCCCTTCCCACTCCTTCACCACAATATCTGCCTCTTACCGTGTGAATGTAGTTATTTAGGAATACCATTTGTGATTGTAAGGGGGCCTTTTAGCCACCGCAACTGATTTACTGCTGTGTGTCCATGCTACATTAGAAAAGGCTGTAAAGAGACAGATGGGAGAGGGGGAAGGCAGTAATGAGGTAGACAGAAAGAGAGAGCTCAAGACAGGAAGACAGACATCCAGACACAGAGAGAGAGAGAGAGAGAGAGAGTGTGTGTAAGAGGAGCTGAAGGGATGAATCAAATAGAGCCTTGCATCATTTTCACTTATGGCAGTGATCAGCAGTGGATAGAGGGAGGAGAATGGTCACTAATGATCTGGAGATGGGCCCGACTGGTTTGCCAGATATAGACCGGAACATCATGTAAAAAGGATGCGTGATTTAGTATAGACTCATTCTTACTGATGGGCTTTCACGCTCATGCAATGGACCTCTACTATAACAATGATTCTGTAGATAGAGATGTCTATATAAAGGTGTTATGTACAGGGCACCGTGCTCTCTTTGGCACTGACCAAATCTCCGGTTCTGAAAAGTGAAGCCACTTCCCTAATCTTGCATTCTTTCTAATAGCCAGCAGGGGGCGACTCCTCTGGTTGCAAAAAGAAGTCTGATTGTATAGAAGTCTATGAGAAAATGATTTGTTTGAACATTTCTTTAGAGTTGTAGTTCACTAAATATCTTAGCTGTTTATGCTACATACAGCAATAATATACGGTATAAGTCTGTTAGCTGGGGTGCTGAGGCCACTGCAAGGAAAGCAAATTCACAGTCTGTGAAACTCTTGTCAGACGGCTTCAAACCCTGGTCTTCTATCTCTTTGTTCAGCTTGGATTTCTCCCTCCTTACCTCTGTCGGAGCAGCAGCTGACACTGTCATGTCTGTAAATATCTCTCAATAACTCTCTACAAAGTGTTTTTATTTATACAAAAGCCCAAGGAAAAAGCAAATCGATGTATGAATATAAGAAGAATGTCCATCTTTTGAAAAACAGACATTTCTTTAGGCTATGAATACAAGTCTGTCCACATAATAACCTAATGTACCTACATTTTAAAAGGTAGAATTTTATTCTATCATTAATTAGAAGCCGTGATCAGACTGATACTAATTTAATATTTAATACCTTCAGAAAACATTCAGATTGTGCGTCTGATTGTGTCAAGGTGGTGTGATACGCTGCCAGTTCACAGCTGGCAACTGACAACAAGGGGTGTGTGTGCAAATTAAGTATGACATGCATCAAATTCACTTGAGCTTTATTGACACGAGTTGATTGCACTTCCGCTCTACTTGACATCTACTTTTGCAAACTGACAACTTGATGTAAAAAACTGTATTTTGGTTGATAAGAATGTGATGTTTATAAATAGCAGGGAACTAAAACTCTTCTTCTAAATCAGGTTTAGAGTCTAAATGCAATACAGGTGAACAGCAATATTTCTTTTTATCCTAATGGCTTTGTTCATGTACACAGAAACATGATTTTATATGGATGTCTATATTCATCCGTCTTGCAGGCTGCACTCTATACTATAAGTGTCATATATAAATCATATATAAGTGCTGTAATGTGATGTCCATGTAGCTTTCCAGAAATGTGTCTGCTGAGGACGTTATTGGCCCGACTTGATTACATTCTCGGGCATAAATCACAGCACATGTTGTCAGAATGGCTCCTGTGGGGAATCACTCCTTATTGCTCTGTTACATTGAAGTTATTGTCTTCCATTTTACTCAACGGCTGGATTATATACAGTACGCCTTCTCTTTCTCTTCTCATCAGCATACGTGGGGTGATTCCCGCTCTGTTCATGCAGCTAAGAGAAGGCGATTATGACATTTCTGTTCATTGGTTCGGCTAATCTTGTTGGAATTTCCAAGATAATGTGTAACTTTACCTGGCCTTGTTATGTAAAGAAAGAAAGTCTGTCTTTGAAAATGAGACTTAAAGGGGAACTACGCCCATTTTCAAAATTCATACATGTTACTCCTATGGTCTAAGACAGTCCAAAAAATATTAGCAAACATGAATAACTCTCTCTCAAATCCAAAAGCTAGAGCGGTAAAACTGAAATTTGTGATGTCGTAGGTTATAAAGTGTGGAGCTGCTCCATAGACGATGAATTGGGAGAGATGTTACAGATGACACTGAGAGCACCCAGGGGAATGTTCTGAGTATATGGGAACATTTTCACAACTGAGAACACTGCAATATAATAAAGATCATTTGGGCTTGGGAAATGACTCAATTTACATTCACCATTGTATCAGACTCTAAAAGATAAAAATAACATAACAAAAAAGAGAAAAATGAAAAAAAAAGACAATAATATACATTATACAGTATAAATAATAACTTAACAGAGAAGGTAGTTAATAAATCACATTTCTCCAAAAATCCTGTAGCAAATTAAGTATATTAACACATTACTTAATGTTTATAATTTGGATAGACTCATAGTACTTTCTAATAATGTATAAATAATGTATTGGAATTCTTAATTTAGGTGGTGTTCCTCTTTAAGAACGAGACTGCTACAGGATGCTACGTTTCACAAAAAAACTAAAATATCAGTGATGTTCTGGTTATAGGCACACCTATTCTCCAAGCTGGGATTTACCTGAATATGGAGATAGTTTGGGAACAAGATATGGCAGGTTAAGCATTATGAAACGACAAATAAGGGAGTTTACCAGCAGACTTCCGTGGTGTCCATCATTTTACTTTCAACGTTTTTTTTACCAAGCTGTAGCTCTGGGGATGAGAGGGGTGTCGGTCAGTAGGTCCACCACTTTGGTCCAGACTATTTCATCTTTACGACCAATTACCTTTAAAACTAACAACAACCTTGACTGAACTTTATTGCTAATTAGCAGCTGTTAGCATGCTTAACTAAAATCAGCATGTTAACATTGTCACTGAGTATGTAAGCTTGCTGGTGTTCGCATTCAGCTCAAAGCATCACTGTGCTGTGGTACGGCCTTATAGAGCCGCTAGCGTGGCTGTAGGCTATTAGTCTTGATAAATTGTTGCTTCTTCATGCTGTACAGCTGGTGGTTATAATGAAACACTTGTTGGTGTCACTTTGGGAGTCAGTGTATGAGTGTCTACACAACACAACAAAGCACCGACGTCAGTCATGACAAGTCGTGAAATCTCTTTGTCTCCGTTGTTTGTCTTTATGTCGCTGCCGTACGTTTCTCTTCTCTATTATTTCCTTCATTCGCTCTCTTTATCTTTCCGTCTGTTTTCTCTCTCCTTTCTTCCCTCTGACGATCACCCCGAGGTCATGCGCTGCCAACAAGTCCTCCCATCCCAGCAAATGACATTTAAATGTTATCGCCGCCTCAGATGTCCCCAAACCCCCACAATGCACCGTGTCACTTCCCACCTTGTCCTCTGTGGCCTGTGTCATGGTTTCTGTGTGTTAATACACTGGCGTGCGTGCATACATGTTTCTGCCTCCTGTCGCATCAGTAGGTGAGAGTAGAGCATTGTATTGGTACATTTCTGTTTATGCACGGGTTAAATAAACAAAATAAAGTGCGTAAGGCATAACTTTGGTATAACTTTGAACTAGTCTTTGTGTTAAGCTAGGCTAACAACGCCCCGACTCGAGCGTTACACAAACCGGAGATTGATATTGAGCTTCTCAACTTGAAAGGAAGTAAAGCGGCATATTTCCCAAAATGTTCCTTTATTCCTTTTAAAAGTGTAAAATCGTTTACGGAAGGTCGAGTTGTTAAAATGTCTGATGTCTTGGTGCTTTTTTCGTGCCAACTCAGGATACAGCCCCTGTGATTTGAGCTCCTGGGAATCCCTTTATAGATGAAATGAAATCTAAATCTCTATATCTATATATTATATATTGCCACATCCCTACCTGACATGCTTTTTTCATGAGCTACCTTGCTCTTGGTTTCTCTCTGTCTGTCTTTCTGTCTCTGTCTTTTTTTCCCTTTCATTCGAGGATCATCTTTTTTCTGCTCCTTCCCTGTCAGCACACACGGTTACCAGGAACACGGCAGCATCAATGCTTGGATTTGAGAGGAAGTGAGAGTATGTGTGTTTTTCTGACGCACACCACAATTAGGGACAAATGTTGGACTTAAAGCAGCTGATATGGAACAGCTTGTCTAATTGGAGAAAGCTCCTCAATCTGGTGTGGTTGTGATTACGTTCAGCGTGATGTAAAACGGTTCTCCAGTTTCTGTGTGTGCATAGCTCGTTGTTCTACATGTTCCACAGTTTCTCTGTCCATTATTGTCATTACTAGTACCACTATGGATATTTTAGCTGACATATGGAATAATTCATTCCCGAACCGGTTTCTGTATTAGAAATAATGTTTCCCTTCCACTTAATTTCATGATCAGCATCTGGTCAGAGACTGCCTGAATGTAAACAGCACCCTGGAGTATCATTTATTTTTACATGTCTCATATTGTAGTCATTACACGAATCCATATGGCGAATTAACAAAACAAACAGAAATACATGATTCATTCCTCCGACTCCCCGCCTCTTTCCTCTCCCTCCCACCCACATCACTTTCTGACTCTGACTCTCGTGTTCCCCCGCTGCCGTTGTGTATCTTCCACGAGCCCAATAGAGCCATTGTCATGTCGCCTTCCTGTTTCTATGGTGACGAGGTGCGATCTGTCGCCAGCGAGTCTCTCGCCTCGCCGCTCCTCACTTGCCCCAGTGACTTTCAAGCATGTCCACTTTCTCATAAATGACAGTCGGATCCAGTGGAGCTCACGCACTCTTTCACTCTGACCCCCACATACGCACATTCAATATCTCTTTGTTGGATGACCATAATAAGTACAGTAATGCCAGTGCAGGTTGTACAAGGCTTACAATGTAATGTAAAAAAAGGGTGAAAGGGTAAATAAATAAAGATAAAACGGTTTTGTTTTGTATTCAACAGTCTTTTTTAACTATATATAAACTTGTCTTTCCCTCTCTTAGTAGAGTAATACTGCTTGAGAGTGTATTCCTGAGGAACAGTAGGTTTCTCCCTGCAACCGAGACAAGCAATGGACACACCGACCGTATCTGTGTTAGTGTGTGTTTGTGTTCAGCCTCTGACTGAACTCACCAGAAACTCCAGTTCTTTCTCTTATTTCCCCTCAGTCTCTCTCCTTTTTCCTGTCTGCTCTGTACATTTATGAACCAAGTTCATGAAGCCCCGGGATTCGCTCAATTGTTTCCGCTCAAGATGAAACGTGTTCAACTCACTCCGATGCGTCTTCGCATCAGTTTGCGCTGCCCTGGGCAAATTTGTCAATTTGTATTTTCATCGACGCTGTATGCAATCGTGACACCTGCAGGTCGACTTTTCTCAGTTGGTCTGAGTCAGGTGTTAAATCAGAGTGCTTTGCAGACGTGCACTTAGGCGTCGCTCACTAAATCTTGCATGACAAGTTGTTATCGTCCGATTTTGCAATGGGAAAAAATAAACAATTTGGGCTAGATTTAACAATAAATTCTAAACATGTGGAGGGACTCATGAAATTGTGTTGTGGGCCAGATTTGGCCAGTTCTTGCAAGGTGACGGTGACGATGAGAACCATAGAGGAAAAGAGATCAAATAAAAATAAAAAAGCAGAGTCAGATTTTGAAGGAGCCTAGTTTCATGTGTTGTTCTGCTGTTTTTTCTTCAAGCTGTGACATGTTCTGATATATTACAGTGTAGCAGGAAGTGTTGCTCTCTCTCTCTACCTCTTCTTGGTGGCAGAACTGAGTCTCTGGGTTGCCAGGTTTGTCTGTGCCCACCAGTCTCAATAGTCAGGCTGTGGTCAGCCTCTGCGGTGTTTTTTGAAAAATCATCGACTAGTTCCCAGTGATTATCGAATAGTGTTTTTGCTTGGAATGCACATCCCTAACCTGTAGTTCGGTTCATTTGGTAGGGATCAAGGGAAACAGCTTTGACACCAGCCCACATAAATTATACTAAATGGGAAGCACCAGGGTTGTTTAACCAAACCAAACAGGTTATGTGTGACAGTAACCCGGCCATTCACAGTGTCCAGATAGCCTGCCAATTGGTGTTTAATCTGAGTTTTTTTTTTTTAGTAGATATCGAGTAGTTGATGTACTTTTCCTTTTTCTTTGGCTTTAATTTGGTCGGTCCAGATTGTGTGAGGGCTGTACGTCAGGACCAGCTGACTGAGTGACTTCTCTCCATCTTATCTTGTTTTCAACACAGAGTTGAGATGGTAGGAGCTGGGCTCTCTGGCTTTAAAGGGAGAGTTTGGGTGTTTTTAAGTTTCACTCTGTTGGAAAGGGGAAGGAAAGGGCTGTCTGACGGCAAGATTAAGCGGTTTCTCCAAGCTGGGGGCTGGGGGGCCGACCATCATCTGCTGTAAGTAATACACCCACTATGGATAAATACATCATACAATCCCACTTCAAAACACCCGAACTATCCCTTTAAGGTGTTTATAGAATTTCATTGTTCTGTTTGCTTCCTAAATTAATGTTGAAATTGGCCTAATGCGAACTCAAAATTTGGAAATTTAAGTCTGCAGTGTTTCAGATTGGATTTCCCTGATATCTGGGTTTTTTCCGCCTCTATTTGTCTCTCTCTCTCTCTCTCTCTCTCTCTCTCTCTCTCTCTCTCTCTCTCTCTCTCTCTCTCTCTCTCTTTCTCTCTCTTTCTCTCTCTCTGCCCATTACAAAGATGCCATATAGGACGTCATGTCCAAGCAGGCGTCTCTTTAGCTGGAGGTATGAGCCGAACACACACCTGCTCTCCCTCCGAGACAGGAAGCTGTGAATTGACTTTGGAGCATGTTACGCTGTCACTCATCCAGCTGGTACTGAACCTCCTGCAGCTGCGAGCGGACATGATTGGCACCAGCACATACGTACATGTTAATATTCCACCATGCAAGCGTGCAAACACACACACAAAGCCCGAGGACACAACACACCATGATAAATTGCATATGCTTACACATGCACACTCCAGTCATCACAGACACGGCTAGTACACGGATACATCATCCACTTTATCTACCAAAGGACAGATATGTGTGTAGATGAGAGTACATGAATGTTACTTACAGTATATCATAAATAAAACATGAGTTCTGTGAAGGCACGGGAGTGTGTGCAAACCAGAGAGCAGAGAGTGCATACCTCCACCAATCCTCTAAATGTGTCATTTTAATAAAAGTAGAAGCTTATAAAACTGGTCCACATTTTGGTCTGAAACCTTTTTTAGTGTACTGTATTACAATTCTTCAATATGATAGATCACACTAAAAACTAAATATATGTGTTGTCCTAATAAAAACATGACGATTGGACTAGTTTGAGTGGGGACTTAAAGGCGACATATCCTAAAAAACTCACTTTTTCAGTGCTTGTACACATACATTTGGGTATCTGGAGTGCCTGTCAATCCACAAACTGTGAAATAAGACAACCCAGTCAGTATTTGTCGGCTGCCTAGATGAGAAAACATGTGATTCAACAAGCCGTTCAGATTTTGCTCCCCTTCCTATGTCACATGTAGGCTCATTGGAATAAATAGCCCACAGCTTGAGAACTACCTTTGCAAAGGTGCTCCATATTTTTCTCACAAACCAATCAGAGCAGACTGGGCTTTTTCGTGAGGGGGGCCTTAAAGATACAGGCGCCAAAACGGAGCGTTTCAGACAGAGGGTGAAAATAATGTGTTTTTTTAACATTAAAGCATGTAAACATGTTCTAGTAGAAACCCAAAATACAAGTATGAACCTGGAAATGAGCATGATATGTCCCCTTTAAAGAGGCCACGATCAATTCCGGAAGTACTATAGGTAAGTCCTGGCTTATGTAAAATTACACTGTAGTCCAATCCACCCACCCCACAATGAAAATATATATTTATATATGTATGTAAACACACCAAGTAAAAGTGCTTGTTGCATCGTCAAACATATGAAACCCCTTTTTTCGATGTCAGTATTGGGGGGGTACAACCGTGCAACACCTGAATGCCTCTGAACAGAGTGTCGGGAAGCGTGCGCCATTATTCCTATTAATGTGATTCATCACGGCTTGCCCCTCGCTATGACGACAGGCTTTTTCACCCTTCGACTGTGGCCATTTAGAGCAGCTATAAATACTTTTGCCTTCAGTACGTCATCGGAAAGGTGTGGTATAGTGCGGTAACAAAAATCCAATGCTCGTCACGGTGCTTTCCATCACCGTTCTCCGTTTCCTCGGCTGATAATTTGAGTCACCAACTGTTCGGGTCAGCCCTTCCCAACAGCACACAAATACACGAGTGGAGGATCTTCTTCTGTTGGAGAATGATGTTTTTTTAAACAGGACACGCCTTCCTCTAACTCTTGTGATTCGTTTGGAAAAAGACACTTAATCTGATTTACAGCAGCGTGCCGTAAATCACAAAAAGCCTTTTTGATGCCACACCACAGCCTCCTGTTTGGTATACAACTCCACGGGGAATTCAAGTGCAAAAATGTGCGTATGGAAATGAGAAAAAGAAAATTGACAAGTGTTTGAACGATGCAGATATATCGACAACAAATCACTGCAGATATTGAGAGTAATTAAATGAAGTTCGTTATTCAGAATCAATATTCCTTGTCGTAAAAGTATAGAATAATTGTTTCTCATTTTGCATTGAAGGTCTTCCTGGGTCATATTTTATGGCTGTGTGTTTTCAAACAGCGTGACGCGCAGCCTGGGAAACAGATTGAAACAAACACTCACATTGGCTCTAAGGCACAGTGCCAGCTGGTAAACAGGTCCAGCTGATTGATTTGATTCATTCCTCTGAACTCATGTCCCGTCTGTTTCTTTCTCACCTTTGTCTCTGACTCTGTCAATCGACTTCTCATCATGTCTACCTCTTGCTGCTTCTCTCCTCATATATTTCGCCCTCTCCAGTGATTACAGTAGACTCCAGTTTATGTGCAGCAGTATTGAAGTATCTCTGTATGAATCTATGGTGCTGGTTCCAAATCATTTTAGACAGGAACAAATGGAATTCAAATTTAAATGGAAACAAAACGTAATTGTAAGAAGCTTGATGTCAGATGTGATATATGTTGTAGAAGTTTATAATGCTAGTGCCGTAAAGCGCTGTACATCACTATCACTACACCAACCAAAAATAAGTAGTGGCCTAAGTGTCCTTGGAACTTGAAATACGGCACTTAAAATAATGCATCTAGAGAGCTTTACGATGTGAGTGGATTGCAGCTTCAGGCTCCAGCTATACCATGCCCCATTCTTACCTATACCTTGTTGGATCAGTCACTTGGTAATAACTCAGACATCAGAACTACCTGTTCACATGACCTGGACTGCAGCTCCATCCCTGCAGCGTATATATAAAGTGGACAAACATTTAGCCACCAGCCAAATGAGCCAAACAGACAAGAGTCAAGTAAAAAGGTTTAGATATCTTCATGGTTCTCTAACAATATAGGTTTCAGTGTTCTTCCGTAGTACTTATGTAAAGCTGCCTTAGGCTTATATTATATGACTTGAAGTTTGGCAACCGATCAAAATGATGAATGATAACCTGTGACCATGACACCTGACATACAGGAGTATAACGTTGATGTGTTGGCAAACAGCTGCCTATTTATTTACACATCCAGCTGACAGATCAACATTCAATAGTATTGAATGTAGGTCCAATCTTCACTTTAATTTTAGCTCTGGTTTGGTTTATTGATTTATGGTTTTTGGCTGATTAATCACAATTAAATATTTTAATCATTTGACAGCCCTAGTTTACATGCTTTAATGTTCAAAAACACATTATTTTCCTCATACTGTCTGTCTGAATATACCTGTATATATAACATATATATAATATATATATTATAATATATATATAATATACCTCTGTCTGAAACGCTCCGTTTTAGCGCCTGTCTCTTTAAGACCCCCTCCTTAAAAAGTCCAGTCTGCTCTGATTGGCTTGCGAGAAAAATATGATGCACCTTTGCAAAGGTAGTTCTCAAGCTGTGGGTGATATATTCTAATGAGCCTGCATGTGACATAGGAAGGGGAGCCAAATCTGAACGGCTTGTTGAATCACATGTTTTCTGATCTAGGCAGCCCACCAAAAGCTGACTGGGTTGTCTTATTTCACAGTTTGTGGGTTGGTAGGAACTCCAGATACCCAAATGTATGTGAACATGCACTGAAAAAGTGAGTTTTTCATGACATGTCCCCTTTAAATTCTTCTTTTTTTTTCATTAGATATCCTTCTTAAATGTTTCCATGGACTCCAAAAGCTGCATTGAGTTGTGTTTGTATTTGCAATGCGTTGTTGTGTTTGTAAGGCCACTCCGGGGTTATTAGAGTATGTGTTGAATGCAGTGTCAGTGCCGTCTACCTCTCACTGTCCTGTAGATGTAGCCCCGACCGTGCACACTACGTGTTAGTGTAGATGCTCTGCATTAGCAGCTCTGTGTCAAGGCTTCCTGCTTTCTCTTCAGCTCCAATTCACCAACATAATAGCGAGACATCAAGAGTGTAAGAGGGGGAGGGAAGGAGGGAAGGAGGGAAGGAGGGAGTGAGGGTTTGGCAAAAGGAGACAAGATGCAGTCGCTGACGAGTTGTTTTTGTGCACGTGTGGGTGATGTTTTTCCGTGTTTATGCTCATGTGTGCATGTTGGCCTCCCTCACTGTTTTTATAACTCAAAGCACTCGCGGCTATCTGAAGACGGATGATGTATTGCTACAGTACTGCTGCCGGTGTGTAAATAATTGAGAGATATTGAATGTAATTAATCATGAAGGAACCTCACTCAGAATGTAGAGAAAACATTATGACATGCAGCAGTCACTTTGTGTGTATGTGTGTGTGTAGGGGGGGGGGGGGGGGGGGTTCCTGTGGCTGGTCCCTGCCTTGGTGGCGTCTGTGTGGAACTGAAGATTGAGCGCAGAGGAGGCACAGGTGTGAACTTCCCAGGACTCTCCCAAACATAACCTGCTCATTTTCCACTTCATTTATCACGACCTCAAATCCAGAACCCTCCTGATGCCACCAGGACCTACTTCTCTCTTTTCATTATCTCACGCTCCATATAACAGTCTAGTCAAACTGCAATTTGAATCACATTTTTTTGAATGTTTATTTAAGTGCAAACAACTTGTTTGACCTTTTTGTTTTATTGGAAGCAGAGGCACGAGTACATTTTTTTTTTTTTTTTTTTTTTTTTTTACAGTTTTGCTTTACAGTAAATTCTGCATTTTTTTAATCACCTTAAAAAAAGGGCGTAACTTGTTAGTAAAAGCTGCGACTTCAGATCATTAAACAGTAATTTTCTACTCCATCACCTGTCTTTAGGGATGTGCTGTTGCAATGCACGAATGTGTGAGACAATTATGTGCAACATTCATTTTCAGGCATTTCAGCATTTGGTTAGTTTTCACCACTGATATACAGTATATATCCATTATTGTTTGTTCCTTATTAAAAGGTATCAATAGTAGGGCTGTGTATTGGCATCGGTGATATGATACGTATCATGATACAGGGGTAACGATTATTTCTGTTACTATTGTTTGTGTCATTTTTAGCTCTGTTAACGCCTTCGTCCACTGCCTCTGTCGCTGACTGGAGTTCCTGTGATAAGGCCTCCATTATGCAGCAGTCACTGTGTTGATTTATCTTCTTGTCGCTAATGAGTTGAAGGCTGATTACTGCGTAGTTAATAGCTCTCAGTAATGGCCTTGTATAGACAATGTGATTTATGGGTGATGGTGTTCAGAACAGAACTGGCCACACAGGTTCATTTTCAACATTGATTAGCTAAAGCATAACTTTATTTTGCCCTCTCCCTCTCTTGCTCTGTGTGTGTATGAAGAGAGGTGGAGGGTTCAGCATGAATGCTAGTGTAACCATAGCAGAATACAGTAGGCAATATTACAGTTCATTATAGTAATGTTATTTATGTCAAATTCTTTTGTATCATAAATTAGTGTAGGTGTGCATATATTATTATTTTGGTTATTTGAAAATTACATATTTCATATTTGATATTTCACATACAGTAGGATGTCAAGTGGATTAACCAGCTGCATGTAGATATTGTAGTTTATACTGTTTAGTGAAGGTCCAACCCAGGAAGTGTGCTGTTCTTAAGGAATAGGGGAAGATTGCAGTTTTGGTTAAATATCATGCATCCTCTCGTGAGTTTTTCAATATTTAACAGACCAAAATAAAATGTACAGTTAAACAGTTCACTACAAGGTGTTTTTGAAAACATTTGAGGCGAGAAATAGGCATTACAGTAACAGAATATTGATTAATATTTGATCAGCCCTGCCTAGTTTGACCGTTTGGTCGGAGTGCGCGAGTGATTGACAGCTGGCTCTCATAGACGGCAGACTCCAGATCAGCTCTGACTGGTTGTTTTCTTCCGGTCTGTGAAATCCTGCAGATGCCGTTAGGAGCACCGGAGGACACAGACGAACATGATTTTTTTCAGATTACCTGTCTCATGCAATACTGTCAGGATATAGTGACCGTTTTATAAAAATAACCTTTTTTAATCATATTCGCTCCATTTCTACCCACTGCTGCTTTAAGATCATTTTCCTTCACCTTTAACATCATTTTACCAACAAGTGGCATTTATGGTAGAACAGGTGCATTTGGGATTGACTGTTGACTGTCCACTGGAATTACATGGCTCCATGGAGGACATACAAGTAGATAACAGTGGAGTAAAATGTCCTCTTGAAAACTGGGATGAATTATCCTTTAACCAAAGTGTTTTAGTAGCCTAAACCTAATAACATGTGGGACGCAGGATGTGAACCCCAGACTCCCCCAGGGGACAAAGTCCTGCGCTGCATTTACCCATCCGTCCACCCTACTAATCTATGCATATCTCTCATTAAAACAGAAATTAGATTTTAAGAATTCTTATTCTCACCTCTCCCATCTAACAGTAGATGGAGAGAATAATTATCTACTCCATCCAGGCGTGATTGTTAATGGGTAATATGCGGCAGACTCAAAACAGCGAACTGGCCTTTCATGAAGTCAATAATTCAAGGATTTTAAATCTCCCTTTGCCTTGTGAGAGGGGTTTAATAAGCGATTAAGGGTTGCACATGTGCCGCATGCGAAGCACAGACACTCCACAAATGCATGTTTTGATGTGAGATTATTTTTTTCCTACTCAGTGAGACGCATTAGCTGTCAATTTTCTGCATGAGAAGAAAAAAGAAACCAGCTCTCCGATTAAAATGTGGTCTTTTCCTCCTTGCAGCGGATATTAGATGTTGTTATAACAAACAGTCCGAAGCATGTAAAGTGATTAGAGAAGGGTAGAGCAGAAACATGGTGTGTTCAGTTGGCTCTATGTGTTCTGCTCATTTCCTGCATCAAAACACGACTCACTATTTGTTCTGGGTGATGTTACTGTGAGTGAGTGATGAAGCTAACAGATTAGCTGTTAAGACAGACACAAATAGATGTGAGTGATTTAGTTAATGCCAGTGATGTGGAGGCTGTGAGAGAAGGCGGACGTAAGGAGTAGGCTGGGCTCGGATTCATGTGCACAGATGATCTCACTGGACTCTGTTTTCTCTTTGAAACAAGCCACTAAATTGAAGGTGAGGCCTTCACCTATACCTTTCCTGCTATAAGTCAAAATGTCTGCTGTGAAAAAGTTCCACAGCAATCATTGATTGTTTATTCTTTTGTAATATACACAGTATAATGGTCTTGCAAAGTACTCAACATTATATTACTTGCGGACAGATTTTTATTACTTTTAAATCTTCGGTGCTTTGCCGTGATGCACTGATCGTTATGTTTGCTTAAAAATGTAATTTGTCAACAGAGAGTAAAATGATTAGCATAGATTAGATCCTCTGTCACCCATAAAAACCACGGCCGCCTGCAGCACAGCAGATTTCATTTAGCTTCGTTCCACTTAATTCTCTTTTCTCAGTCAGATCCCATTGAGACCGAGTTCGTCCGACGTCTGGTTACCAGGAAACATGAATTCGGGAGGCCCTCTGGTGACTGTGTAAACAAAGCCGATCAGTAACTGAACCTTCGAGCTGTTCATGTTCAGAGATGAGATCCCATATGAAAACTGGCCTTCACTGACCTTAAGCATATAAGGTCACTCCTGTCTAACGCATTCCTCATTAATGAATTGATTACTGATTATAAGTAATCAGTAAGTGATCCAGCATTCACTGAAACTTGGCTTGAAACTAACAGATGCATACATTTTAATGAACTGTCAATAGAATTGAGCTCTACTGCTTTTATGTAATTTAGGCTTGAATTAATTTAAAGAAAATGAAAGAAAGGAAACGTACAGGGCCTCTCTTAATCATGTAATGCTATTGAACATGGGAGGAAGGCTACTGCACTATTTTTGTTGATGCAAAATAGAGATAAAGTTGTTAGTTTGGCAAAGAAACCTTTCAAATACAGATCCACGAAACCGTGACACAAAAAACGCAATACAAACCAAACTGTGGGCTTGTTGAACCGTTGTCCCACTAGAAGGGACAGAGAAACGTCTGTGTCCCCTCTGAAATCAAAAGTCAACGTGGACTTATTTTACTTTAATTTTGTAACGTAACTTACTTACTCAACTAAACCTAACCAAATAGTTTTGTTGCCTAAACAACAGAACAACACTCTTGTTGCTGAATATTCATAGGAGAGTGCACGAAAAAAGAAAAATCACCTTTTGTAAGATATCACACAAACAGTGGCATAGTTGCATCCCCTAGCAATGCTAGAGTATACGCGTCATTTGGGTGGAAAAGCTCACAAGGACATCAACGGAGAGGGAGCTGTACCCAGCATGCCATTCGCTGGTGTAACAGTTAGTATTGAAGTGAGCGACAGAGAGGGAACTGTACCCAGCGTGCCGTTTGCCGGTGTAACAGTTAATATTGTAGCGAGCGACAGAGAGCGAGCTGTGCCCAGCGTGCCGTTCGCCGGTGCGGCAATTAATATTGGAGCAAGCGACGGAGAGCGAGCTGTACCCAGCATGCCATTCGGTGGTGTAACAGTTAATAGGGGTCCGACTCTGCACTTCCTTGGGTCCCCAGCAATACACCCAAGCCAAGTGTGAAGTCGATTCTAATGAACGTTTGTCAAGAAACGACAGACAGAGACTCCTTCCATTTTAGTTAGATATGTTTTGGTGAAAGCATATTGCAGCCTGGATATCACGTGTTCATGTTATGTTCTGTCAACATTTTAAATGGGATATTGCCTCAATATTTATATACGGCATTAACAGCAAGAAAAAGATGGTTAAGGTTAGAGAATGATCACAGTCATGGTTAGATAATAAAATGATGTGGGACATGAACTGACCAGGGATGACTGTGTTGAAGGCACATGCTTATATGCCCAAAAAACTGCAAAAAAAAGAGGAGATTCAGCCGAAAAAAAAGGTTGTTACTTCTCCATCTTCTGCATTCATATTCAGAAGCCTTCAACTTTTAAGCCATAGTGTTTATGATTACATTTTTGTCTGCCGTGCATTTGTTTCTCTTAGTTCAGCTCAAAATGAACAAGATCACATGTGCAGAGAGGCCAGATATGTTAAACACATCACTACTGTGCTACCCAAACATGCACAACACAGCAGTGTACACACACCTAATCTCTGTTAGCTGAGTTAAGATAAAATATATTATCTCAGCATGTGAGTCATGTTTCCTCTTTTAGTGCTGTGGCCCACCTTTATTTATATTAGATCTGTTCTCTTCTATGTGGGCACTTTATTTTAACACCAGTTGAAACAGACAGCAGTTAGATGGTGCTAGTATCTATGCTGTTCGATGGATCTGTTTAGCTACCTCACCTTCATGTTTTGTCGAACGCTATTTTTACATATTAAAAATGTTTGAAGCAATCCACCCACTTATTTCATTTTAATACCCATCATTCCTTCTTTAATTCATGATTGCTACAGGAACTACATTAATAAAACACTATCCTTTCTCATCTAAGACATTTTACATACTTTACAATTTCCGCATTGTGCTAGTAATACTTGCTGTCATTTTAAAAACAATCTGTAATTTGTATTTTAATGGGTTTGCACCCAGCTGTCCTGCTAAAAACATTAATAATGTATGGCATAATTGTTCTAATTGTTACGCTCAGTGGCTGCCACTATTTATTTGTCTGTGCCTAAATTGTTGCACACCTCGCCAGCTGCGTGACTAAAGAACCCAAATATTTACAATTACTATTTTCAGTTTTTTAATGAGCTTTAATCTCGTTACCTCAAAACCATTCTCTTGATTAATCTTTGAGGAAATTCTGACATTTATTATTATTGGATAAGATATTGATTTTATATAACTGATATTACGATGGGACATTTTATTTTAGGAAGCAACTACAGTACTGGCGCTGTCTTGCAAAATGCTGTCGTTTAGTGTAAATGTATGAAGAAAGAGAGTCTGTTTTTTTTGACAGAGTGTGACAGTGATCCAAATTCAGCAAGAAGTGGCTGCACATTAGGGAGCTTTTCTTCCAAGAAAGACATATCTCCCCACTGATTACACTTCTGTGAGCGACAGGCTGGCTGTTAGCGCGTCGACAGGCCCGGAGTTTCTTTTCACCACCAAAGGCACAAAAATCTGTGACTAAAGACAGAAGAATAAAGGAGGGTTATGAAACATTTGGACTGGTTGGAGTTTTCATGTCTTGGTATTTTGCTGAGACAGATGATGACAAAACGTGTGTCGAGACGGCCTCTGTAACCACAGTGGCCAGCTAGTGATGAAAAAAACAATTAAGCTGATAAAAGTCAGTCTAAATACATTGCAATCAATATAGCAATCATAACACTCAGAAAACACAATTAGAATCTCAAGTTGCATCTGTATCACAGCAGAGTGTAACACATCTGTTCAAAATGTATCTTAAAGGGAGATTTGTCAAGTATTTAATACTCTTATCAACATGGGAGTGGACCGATATGCTGCTTTATGCAAATGTTTGTATATATTTATTATTGGAAATCAATTAACAACACAAAACAATGACAAATATTGTCCAGAAACCCTCACAGGTACTGCATTTAGTATAGAAAAATATGCTCAAGTCATAACATGGCAACAGGAAAACAGGCAACAACAGCTGTCAGTGTGTCAGTGTGCTGACTTGACTATGACTTGCCCCAAAACTGCATGTGATTATCATTAAGTGGGCATGTCTGTAAAGGGGAGACTTTATGGGTACCCATAGAACCCATTTTCATTCACATATCTTGAGGTCAGAGGTCAAGGGACCCCTTTGAAAATGGCAATGCCAGTTTTTCCTAAATTCCAAAATTACCGTAAGTTTGGAGCGTTATTTAACCTCCTTCGCAGCAAACTAGTATGACATGGTTGGTACCAATGGATTCCTTAGGATTTTTAGTTTCATATGATGTATCTCTAGCTTTAAAACTGAGCCCGAAACTAACTATAGAAATTAGTGGTGTCAAAACACTTTTGCATTAACGTGTTATTATTGCATTAACTTTGACAGCCCTAATTTTAACATTTACATATATTTGTCTAGATACTTTTTTATAGCTTGGTAGTATAGTTTCACGATTCAGACAGTTGGTCTTCTTTTGTGATGATTAAAGCTGAGTGACTGAATGAAATGTGGTTTATTACTGTTAATCAAGAGGAAGACTTAATTAACCTCTAAATCCCCACTCACCCACCCAGTGAGTCAGCCATTAGGTCGTGCTGCAATCCATTGAAACCCACAGAATTTTGTTGATACACAAGACATCTAGAGTATTTCTATTTGATGGAATGGTGGAGCCACATGATATTTATATTGATATATGATGTGTTATTGGCAGACATTGTGGAATAAGATCATTTTTCAGTGTTTAGAGTGGCAGGTGCAAGAATGGAGACATATGATATTTGCTAACCCGAAGTTTCATCAGTGATGAAAGGCTGAGATAAACACATTCTGTCAAAAATTTCAAGCAATATCTTTACTGTCTGGCTTTATATTAATCTTACTTTTTATTAATGTTTTTGTGTGTGTTTGTGTCTGCTGCTCTCTCTCTCTCTGTTGTTCTTTATTAGCCTTTTTGGTAAGCACCCTGGCAAAGCTTTCCTTTCTTGAAATGTACTGTATAATGCACAGACAGAAGAGGGTCACACTGAAAACATTGTTTTATGTGAGTGACGCGCCCCATGATCTAAGCAATGAAAGTCTACCCGTGCAATGGATTTGTGCCATAATGTCACGTCCATGCAGCTTTGCAGAAGGGATTCAGCTGTGGAGGCCGGGGTTGATTACGTTCCCACACATAAATCACAGCACATCTTGTCAGGATGTCTCCTTAGGGGGAAGTGTCCTCTAACAATAATGTTCATACTGTGAAAATATGGCCTGTGTGTTACTCAATGGCTGGATTACTGTATGTGCATGCGGTACTCCTGTTATGCTACTACTACTACTAATCCCAATACCATTGATAAAAATAATAATCCTAATATTTTAGCATTAAAACTTGAATGAAATGTGTCGACCCGACACAGATTGCAGGCTTGCTACTTTACTATTTCTGTCCTTTAAAATGTACAGTACATCCATTGTCTCACTTGAGCATCTGCTTCCTGTTTGGATCCACGTGTGATGATGGGTTATCTGATCTGCAGTGCTTTTATTTGAACACCTGGACTTTATGTGTTTTAAGTTTTCCTAACACAATCTGATCTCCTGGAACACCAAAGCAAAGACGGACCTGTCCCAGTGCCATACAACATACTAATACTGTGCAGAATGGACTGTAGACAAATGTTCTGTTTTGGGAGTTAGCGTACAAGAAATCAATGTAGTTTGCTGTGATGTACTGACAAGAAATGATTCAAAGCTTCCGATGACAGACATTTTGGGGTTTGCGGTTTGGAACCCTTTCAAGTCCCGGATCTCTTTATCGAGTGAATGCCTGTCGGAGGTTCACTCTTGTTTTACCTCAGTTTTTATCACTCTCCCTCTTTGCCTTCTTCTCTGCCCTGCAGAGTTTTCTTGTAAACAAAGTTTCTGTTTGCATTCAGTTACTCACCGAAATGCATTGTGCGTATCCTTGAGGTCTAAAAATGTGTTGAATGCAGTCCCCACTAAATAACACATTTGTAAAAGTTTGAAACCTGCATTGTTTATATCCATGTTTACTTGGTAGATCAGCGAAATAGTGTGACACCATCGGCAGGAATGTGCATCATGTCGCCGTGCAAACTAAAAGGGACCCAGTCATAACAGCATTGCTTCATACTGCTGCTAGTGGTCAAAAACTCCGCAGGGTACCTTTTAATTTTGTCGTATTTCCAGTGTGAACACACTACATATTAAAGTCCTGTCTAGAATTAATATGTAGCACACTGACAACGTATCATCATACAGCCGTTACGAAAAGTTGTTCCTCATTTTTTGGGCATTTTCATACGAATGTCCAGCAACACGTCAATTTGCGTTTGTTACATGCATACAGTCTTTTCAAAATAAACTTCTGTCTTTACAAGAAATAACTTGGTTAGGCTTAGGCAACAAAACTACTTAGTTAGGTTAAGGAAAAGATTGTGGTTTGGTTTAAAATAATTAGAAGTGCCGTTAACTTAAGCACGTCAAAGTCAAATAAATTATTGTTGACTTGTGGTTTCACACGGGGTATGAACAGCCGTGTCCTGGGCAAAAGTCCTATGTTTTTGACCCACCCCGACTTCCTCTCTACGCGGCATTTGTCGCTCTTTACACTTCCTGGTTCACTATTACATGGATTACATACGAATTGATTTTGTGGGATATATGCGAATTACAGTGCATTACGTTTCGTAGGTATAGCTAGTAACGGTGTATGGGAGCAGCCTGACACTGACCACATGGACGGAGCAAAGAAAATTGCACACCAGCATTGGAAAACATCTCAAACACTTTAATTCCAGCATTGGCTAAATGATTTATTGGGTACCTTCCGCAGTGAAAGATTCAGGTTAGCCCTTAAAAATTTGATGATTTTAGGAAACCCAAGTTGGGCCGGGTCCAAATCCTTCAGTGTGTCAACACAGGAGAGAAATATTATTTTTGTGGCAGAGAGAATTGAAACTGGAATTCAGGGGGAAAAAAAGGTATTTCTGCTCACAGATAATTGGTGGAGCTGCTGCTAGTGTTGGTGTTCTTTCTCTCTCTGGGTATATTTGGAGGTCCACTACATTTAGTAACAGGTCTAATCATCCTCTGGTTTATTCGGACTGGGTCTGCCTGTCCTAGAGCCACTTTAGAGTCAGATCTCTTTCTCTGAAAATGTGTCTATGCTTGTCTGGTGTGTTTTTGAGTCAATTTTTGAATCAGACCTCTAACTGGGTTTCCCCCGAAAGCTCCCGGGACTTTATTTTCAAGTAACTAAAAGGTTGCTTCAGCCCACTGTTGTCTGCGTCTCCACCGCGGTCTAAAGACCTGCGAAGATTAGGCAAATTAGTCCTCTGACGTATGAAAAAGCAACATGACATGGTATGAGGGCTTACAGCGGTAAACACACTCTGCAGCCTTCAGTTCAGTGTGCCTTTCTGTTTCATCTAAAAAACATGCTGGAAAAAACATTATATTAACTGCTGCATATATTTACTGATGCATGTTGGATGTAATGAATGAAATGCAGAGGAGGAAAATGAAACTAAGAGCGTCTGTCTCCACAGTTAATCATCTGTTGAGTGTTATCTATTTGTGCTTGAGAACGTTATCGCTGTGAAACAATCAGAAAATATCTTTTCTTTCTCTCATTCACAGCACCGCCGCGCTACGTCTCTCTCTTCTACCACTCGCCCTCTCAGCTCGATCGCATAATCTCTTTTTTTTCTCCCTGACTTTTTTTTAATGAGTCGGGAGGCCAACAGCAGAGCCTAACTTTACTTTTAATGTTATCAAAGAGAAATGCTCTCCCCTCGTCCTAAAATGGTCCTAAATCGATAATAGAGTACTTCCTTGTTTTATGAATGAAGCGGTACAGTTGAAGCAGCGGCGCTGTGTGTATGTTTAACCAATCAGATACGTTCATCCCTGCAAAATCCACCCCGAAAGTTACGGTACTTTCAGAAAGTACTACCCCCCCGACCAGGGCCTTTTTGGGGGATAAAAGGTCCCCGGAAAATGTCTTTTGAACTTAATTTATATCCTGGTTCCTGCGGTCGAGTTCCTCAAAAGGTTCCTAGTTCCGCGGGAAGCTTCCTGAGTTGGAAACGGGGCTTATGTAAATGATGTGTTCTTGTAAGATGTGAATAATTAGTATGCAGCAATAGATTGAGACACAGCTTATGTTTGTCTAGATTGGGACAGCGTGCAGAAAATAATGTTGAGGTTATAGAAGGAAGCCTTGTAAATGTGTTTCCTGTGGTCATTAATCACCGGATGAGACTCAGGTTAGGTGGCTACTCAATTGGACACACCGACTCTCTGAGGGGTCCCCTTTGTGCACACCACTGCCTCAGCCTTTCTCTCCTCCCTCCCTCCCTCTCACTCTATTATCTCTTTCTGTCACTGTCATTACTCACTTCAGACAACTACAGTATGTGTGAAAAAAACAACCATGGGTAACTAATCTGGCCGAGGCACTGAGGAGCAACCTGTGTGTTATATTTGACAACTTGAGATTCATTACCGGGGTATAATTAACAGTCAGATGTGCAGGTAGGAGGAGAAGGAGGGAGCAGGAGGAGAGGAAGTAGAGAGGGGAGGGTAAAGGGGGAACAGCTACTCTTTTGCTGTGTTGTTTGTGTTTACTGAGGCAGCACTGTGCCAATGTTGGCTCAACAACACATCGCAGACCTCCACCTGAGCAGTGCACAAACTGGTCTGATACTAATATGCACACACCTGCAGAGGCTGTGATGTGGCTGGTTTCTTCTGAGTCTTCTAAGCTTTATTTACTAGGTTTGAAAGATCCACAGTAATGTGTTGGTTGGCACTTGTCCAGAGATATACTTAGAACATAAACACACTGAATGCTACCGCTTTACATTTTTATATCCATTTTGTATTTGGATGCTTTCCAGTTCAACGCAAAGATGTTGCGTGGGTTGAGGTCAGGACTCTGCAGGCCAGTCAGGTTCTTCCACACCAAACTGAGAAAACCATTTCTTTATGGACCTGGCTTTGTGCACTGAGAGACATTGTCATGTTGAAACAGGAAAGGGTCAAATCATGAAAAACACCAGACCACAAGATTAAACTGATATCAGTTTTCTCATCTAACTCTACCAGTGACAGAAGCACATTTCCTATTATGTCCAAGTATTAAACCTGCTTGGTTTTTATTATGTGAGCTATAAAAAGGCAGGCAAATTTACATCTATCACTGTTACATCAGATAGCTAGAAAAGAAGATTGAAAGGAAGGTGAAGTATACCTAATGCCCATTACTTTGAATTCATCATTGGCAAAGATGCTAAGGGCGTTATTGTCTGTTGTAAATTAAAACCAGTGGTATAAGGGCGGGATTTACAGGTTGAAGGTCGGTGCCGCATATGGGGAAACCTGTTTTGGATTGCTGCCCGACGCCTCGGCCAGAGAGGGCTGCTGCGGTTAATGGAGGTAGGCGGCGGGGGGGCGCTGGCTACCTGGTGCCAGGTTCCCGTCCTACTTGCTGCGAGGTGGACCAGTTGCTCGAAACATGGGAAGTGGGACAACTTATGAACGAGCGGGAATCGTTGTCTTGAACGGGGATGTTGATGAGTGGCTTGAGTCGAGACGGCCTTGTAGCTAAATTTGCTTAGCAAGACCGAATGAACTGTTCTCTTGAACTGTGACGTCTGCTACTTGCCCGGAAGAAGTCGAATCAGGTTTCTGTAACATTGTGTCAGGATTACGTAGCTTACCTATACGTCAACGTAACGTAGTGCAGCAATGGTGCTGGATGAATGAGCGGGGAGTGACTGAATCAGACTTGAGTCGATACGGACAGCACAGCAGGTTGATGGTGCCTTCATGTTGTATTTTAATGCTCCCCAGAAAAAAAGTTTTGAAAACACTGATCTAAAGAATGCCACATATGAGGTAATGTTACTAATTGCTGCTCCTGTCGAGTAATTAGTAAAGCCAAGATAGTTTAATTCCATAATATTCCGCACGCGCCCTGCATTTTTGCTGTAGTTTGAACTTGTGGAAAGTTTAATTCCACCTTTAGAATAAGAACACTTCTATTTACTGAAACAAATCTCAATTGTTTTTCTTTGTATTATGTTGGATGTAAAGGGAATAGGTTGTCAGGCCTGAACTGATGGAGCGTGATCAGGAAAATCAGAGCTACGTTACATCCTAGCCTGAGGATGTGAGCTAGCTTGTTTTTTAGTCCCTTGCCTTTGATCTGTTTATGAGTCTAATAAGGAGGAAGCCTCCATGTGTGTATATGCGCGCATGCATGCAGTGTTAATTTAGAGCCCCAGCACTACAACAGCAGCCATATTTGACGGCGAGTGGCTCTGGCAGCCACGATGAGTTCATGAGTACCCCCTTCTGTCCTCATGTGCATTGTGGGGAACGCTCGCTCTCCTGACTCTGTCACAGCTGTCCACTCGCATCATATAACGTCATGGCGATACGGCCCACCGCCATTCGCACACATGCACACACACACACGCAGACTCCTCTTTTGTTCACAAACAGGATGTGACATACTGACGCCCGTCTCGTGATTGGTCGCCTCGTTTCCTATTAGATGAGATGGTAGAAATGAGGTCTAATTGGCAAGAAATGGTCTGTGTCTAATGATGGAGGTCTGTTTCCTACATTGTGTGTTGTCTGTGTGTGTCTGCCTGCACATCCACGCACTCTGGTAAATTAAATAGAAGAGACATTTCAGAGATAAGTTTTGACTTTGCTATTTTAGCTCTGACACCCAAGTTCTGAGACCGACACTGACAGAAAGACAAAATAGACAGACAGGCAGGTGACACTGACTAGATTCAAGGTTTGGCCAATGCAGATATAATCATCTATCTTGTCTCTGTAATTTTATATCGCCATGTCCATATACGTATATTGTGATTAAAGTACATTTTATGGAAATTAATTTCAGACACAGTTCTAACCAGAGGTGAGTATTTTTGACTAATCTCGTGAATTAAAAAACTGGAAAATCAGGTCACTTCACCACATTGAGGTAAAAATCCTGTAATTTGAAATATTGCAATAAAGTGGTCCTGCTCGATGATTTGCCACTTAGCCAGTAATGGCCTAAAAAAGCAGAGATATTAAAGGGATAGACACCATGGTATAGACTGTGTCAAAATCTGTCTTTGATTCGTCTATGTATCTAATCTATTTATCACCAGATTACCCAGCTCTAATCCATCCACATCAGCTTTCATTGAAATCTTCCCAGTGGTTTTCAAAAGGTCATGTCATGGACCAAATTGGTGAAGAGGAAATGTGATTGTGGTACTACTTTACAATAAGGCCTGACTTTTACTAAAATCTTTAGGAATCATGCTCTGGGGAACATGGATGTCCACTCCAGTCTGGTCAGTAGTAGTCAAGAACAGATGGAGATCAATAACATTAGACATCACATTGATGGTAATCCAATAATCCAATAGAGTCCTCTAGTGGCTCTACCTCCCACTGCTTAAATTAATGCGCTGAATGTGTTATGGAAATGCCTTTGCCGAGTAAGTTCTGACGTAGCGAACATTTAATGCTGATCAGCTATTTCTGCTGTCGTCGTCTTCCCGGATATTCCCAAAATTTACGAATGCTTGTCTTTGTCTCCGGAGAGCATGAAATATGGCCAATACTCAGCCCGTTCCCATCTAATATAGAGGCTTTGTCACACCCCTCGGCGTGTGATACCAACGCACAAGGATTTAGCGCATGTGTGAGACGCACCGGGTGTTCAATTAACTACAATGTAAACCCACCCGCGGCAACAGTACACACTCAGAGAAAGTGCACCAGGAGAGTGGTGTCGTAGTTTCTTTTTTGAGACATTTCAAAAGTTCGCTTAAAATTTGCTTGACTATCGATTGGAAACACGGCTAGTGTTTCAACAGAGGCTAAAATATCTAAAAATCATTTTAGACCTCTGGCATTTAATGTGACTGGTTTAGGGATAATTCTCACCCCTGAGCTGAAAAGACAGACAGGAAGGTAGACATACGTAATACAAAAGCACCAGCTCGACGAGCAGGTATTGAATGAAAATATTCACTAGTTGGTTCTGTTCAAATGTGAGGCAGACAAGCATGCAGAGAGACAGACAGTCTGTGACCAGCTGGTAATGTTCACACAGACAGACAGGCAGGTTTTCAGCACCTTGTTCTCTTGTCTGTCCTCTGGGAGCCTCCGTCTCCTTTTACCAGGATGTGTGAAGAACTCAATCACAGCCCCCGGCCCCCAGCTGGGCAGGGTCGCAGTAATTAAACTACATCACTCAGCCTCACGAGAAGGGAGCGTTTCTCCATTTGCCTCTCTTTTTCTCAGCTTTTTCCACCTTCATGTTGGCTGTTTTCTGTCACTTTCTTTAAAGGAATAGTTTAACATGTTGGGATATGACTTAAGCTCTCTCATAAGTTTTAAAAAAAAAAGATTCACCTACCAGCACCTCTAAATCTCACAAATCCACAACATGTTGTTTTTACACTTCAGTTTTTGTACAAATTAAACAAACGGTGCTGCTAGGCAGGTTTGGACAGAGCTAGGCTAGCTGTTTGCCCCTGCTTGCATTCTTTAGGTTAAGCTAAGCTAACTGGCTGCTGGCTGCAGCTTCACACTTATCGTACAGACATGAGAGTGGTATCAATCTTCTCATCTCACTCTTGGCAATAAAACAAATATTTCCCCAAATGTCAAACTACTCTTTCAAAGTTTGATTAATAATTTTTTAAAGCTAAAAAAACAAGCTGCCAAACAAACAGCCCCTGTCTTTGCCTTTGATACTTGTTGTGGCTAATCTGTTAAGAGACAGTTGCCTTTTTACACATCCTGTAGCAACAATAGCATTCTAAATATTTAAGGAGTAGTGCTGTTTCTCCTGGTGAGCATGTCAACCGTTGTGTTCAGTCATTGGCCACTTTACACTTCCATTCATGTCTATGAAAGCTCATCCATCGAACCATGAGAAGGAAAGTGTAATACAGTTGGAAAAGCTTTAACAGGAAGTGAACATCATTATCAGTCAGTTTTTCAAGTCATATTTTTTGCATGTTTTTTTTTTTTTTTTGCATGAAGAACAAAACTGAACAGACAGTGAAATGAAACAAAGTGTGTGTTCCTTTCTGCAGATTTTGATGGGCAGCATGAATCACTCTCATCTCTGTATTGTTCTGCTTAAATTAGTTCAGGTTCTATTTTTATTCCAGCGAGAAAGGCTGAATCACAGGATATATAATTGTTGAACCACACAGGAAATGGGTACTTTATCGTGTATGTGTGTGAATTTGTACACCAATGTGGAAGTCATCTGTGTGTATGAATGTGTGTCTTTTGTATTTTATTTTTTTTGTCGGACCCTGAGGATGAGCAAAAAGCTACCTGCTCAGACATACTTTAACGGTTGTACCTGCGTGTGATAATAGGAAAGTGGCATGTGGCTCTGTGTTTGTGAGCGAGTGACAGACGATAGCATCACCCTCCATATTTCCTGTGCCGGTGTCTGGCGCCCACATAGATATATTGTGGTGATGATAAAGGGATATTAAAACTCATAGCTTCTTCTTGAGCCTGCTCCCCGCCCGACTGTCTGTCTACAGTCATCAAATCATCCCTTCACAGGCAAACATGCACACACACGCACACACAGAGACACACATACATGTGCGCACTTAGCAGAACAAACTGAGTTATTGATTGTGGAGGATATAAAAAAACAGCACAGAGGGATGATTCATGTCTTTATATCCTCTTTTCATTCGTTCTCTCTTCAGGTCACTGGGGCTTTCTTGCTTGCTTTTCATTTGTCCATTAACGTCATCCCCTAACACTAACATTTGTTAATCACTGGTTTGTGTTTGTGTGTTGTACAGTACAATGTGCTAATCATTTTGAATACAAATATGTCAACTGAATTAGTACCACACATCGATTTTTCCTACCACCAGAGCAGTAGGATTATCTTTTAATGTATTTTAATTGAAGGCAGATGAACAAAACAAATTCCCATCAAAACGTAGTATACAGTGGTAATTTGGATTTTATAAAGCAGCTAATAGCTGAATATTCTAGGTTTCGCTAGGGTTTCGCTAGATGTTTGGTAGGGCATTGACAGGTGGTTGCATACCTTCTCAGTGTTTGGGTAGGTTACCAGGCTAACAGGTGGTGGTTGCTAGGTGGTTGACATGGCGTTTAATTAGTCTCAAAACCCACGCACATAAGAACCCGGCGTTTCCACATGATACGAGCGCACAGAAAAGTAATCCACGAGTGGAAAAGCATCCTTAATTGCTAGGGTGTTGTGTGTTTGCTGTTGTCATACAGTACTAATAGTGCAAGTAGTAGTAGCTGTGGCAGTAGTCACAGAATGGCCCATTGTGAGAATTGATGAAATGCAATATTTTTAGAGAAACCAAGAAAGAGACTAGTGTGAATGTTTCAGCACCACGGAGAGGGACAGTGAAACAGTGCTGTGTATCATTAAAGCCACAGGAAACTTAAAATTGGATATGCAGCTTAATTGGTGTTAATTATGTATATTATCTCGGCATCCGCTGTTACAAATGGCACCAATTGCTGCAAATCGCATTTATGTTGTTATGTTTGTTTTCTTCATTTATAATATCTTTATTTCCTGCAGTGTTTTTGTTTGGCTCCATTTTGTCACAGAGAAGGGAACTCTTGTCCACCTCGGTGTCTTCTTTGAGGTGTTAGGGAAGGGGACTTCTTCTGTGAAGTGTTGGACAGTGTAGGACTATTACAGGTGACATTTGGATTTTTTTCCAAGTGACAAAGAAAAAGGAGATTTGTGTGCTGCGTGAATTTCAACTAGGACTGGATACAAAACAAACTGAGCTGTGAACTGTTTAGTTCAGTGGTGTAGTGTTTTCAGTTCTGGTCATTAGGAGCTCATCTCATCTCTTTGATTCGGAACAGGTTTATGGATCCATTATGACAACAATTTAGTCTTTGGACAGTCCTCAACTGAGATCAGCTACTGTCTGTGACTGTTTAAGTACAATGGAGAGAGAGACATATAGAGAGGGCTTAGATGTTCAGCACCATGGAAAGAGATAAGATTTGGATGTTTATTTAAGTATTTTAAGTCTTCCCAGCAAAGTTGCTGTAAGTGTGAATGCATGTATGCATGTGCATGCTGATGTGTCGGTGTTAGAGACTTTTCCTCTACACGCTATTTTGCAGTCCTCATCAATATTTCATCTTTAAGTCATCCCTCAGCTCTGATCTCTCTCTCTCTTTGTGGTTCCTTCCTCTCATTTCTAAATCTTCCCAGTTCCCTATGTGGAGCTGAACATTACAAAACAGTATGATAAATAAAAATCACAAAAAAAACCTGATAGGGTGTCACATCCAAGATTTCAAAATCAAGGAGGACAAAACCTACCCTGTCACATTTTTTATGCTTATTGGATTTTGGGTCTAGCACAGAATGCCATTGTTGAAGCGCAATCTCCGTTACCGAAAAATAAAAAACACTATTTGCATGTGGAGACATAATGAGACAATTATAAAAAGGAGCATTAGGAAATCCATCACTGTCTGAGAATTTGATCAACTGCAAAGCCTGTGCATGAAATATGTATAAAACAATACATTCTATATTACATTGCAGACACTTTCATCCCAGCAGACTGATTTCACCCATAATGATAATTCCCATAAAGCACAGATGTGCTTTATCTGTTACCATGCCAACTGGTAACCAGGGAGCGATAAGCGACCTTTCTTGTTTTCTACTTTTTCTTTCTGTATGTGTGTGTGTGTGTGTGTATGTGCTGCATTTCTTTCAGTCAATCATGAGTGTATATGCTACCCTCTATATAAAAGCTATTGTACCCTTGAGGATTTCCTGCATGCTTTGGGGCTCCCAGCGGTACTTTGCGGAGAGGTTTACAAAACATACCCATTTGGGATGTTATAAATAATATAGGTTATACTCAAATGTGTTTTAAAAAAATGCACCATGGATCATCTCTGTTTTTTTTTTTTATCAGTAAAGGGAAAACTAAATGGTTATTCAGTCTGATTATCAGGCTGGTTCTCCCTCTATCATTTCTCTCAACCCATCATTTTGTCTCCATCATTGTGGGTCAGATTTCCTGGTGAGATAGCTACACACAATAGAAGCTGACATTACAAACAATGATATTGAGTCACTCTGTTTATGTGTTATTACCTTGCCTTGACCAGAGTGTGTCTGGAGCACACAGCAGTGCATACTGAAGCAAAATGCAAATACGTTTCAGCCTTGTGTTTAAAATGCTGAATATTTTTGCTTCCTTGAAATTTGGTATATGCATCCTTATCGCCCCTATGGGAATTTACACCTATGAGACAAGGTCTCGCAAATGTGGAGGAATGTCTCTCCCTCTTAGATTCCAGAACAAATTAATATTACCCCTGGCTGCAGTTCACTTAGCAGTTATCTCTTTACAGTCAATCTTAATTTTATATTCTTCCTCTCCTTCTTGTTAACCTCTCTCTCTCTCTCCCTCTCTCCCTCTCTTTCTCTCTCTCTCTTTAGCCTTGAGCATGTGTTTTTTTTTCTGTGTGTTTCAGTGGAGCACTTAAGTCTCCCCCTCTGTGTACAGCCTGTAATGAGGGCTTCCAGCTGTGTCTCAGTGGCTAGTGCACGCACACACACATACACAAGTACCCGCCACAGTATGTCACTTTTCCACTTGTAGGTAAAAGCAGATATAAAGAGCAAATGATGTAATCAGACACACATGGGATCAACCTATAGGATGTTTGTGTGTGTGTGAAATGCTTTTCTCTGTTCTACTATGTGGTTTTTGGACAGAAAAAAACAAGCAATATGAAGACGTCACTTTGGGCTCTGGGAGACTGTGATTGGCAATTTCTTCATTGACATTTAATAGAAAACACAATCAGTTTATCGCAATTTATTGAAAACAGAAACAACAGATTAAATATGAAATAATTGTTAGTTGCAACCTCATGTTATGTGTATCAGTGCTACAGTGAAATATTGTGTCATGTGTCTTGTGAAGCTTCATTCGTAAGTTCAAATTCTAAATCAAGATTTGAATGCTGCGCAGCATTTCTTTTTTTTGCATGTCTATTCATTGTGTTTCAAGCCAGTATCGTGCACAGTTTCAGATAGAGATCAGGCAACACTAATATTATTAGTATTATACTATTTGTAGAATTAGATTCCAGTGGTGGCTGGGTAGGATTGTTTCCGACTTGTGTGATCCAAACGTTTCCAACAATAACTCCAGAGGGTTGTAAAGTCCAAAAGTCAAAATGTATTGAAAAAGGTCATTTTCAAAATTCACATCATGTTTTTATCTAAGAAAATATTCTGCTTCAATCCACATTTGTTGGTGTTTAGAAAAAACCAAAAATTTTCACTGTTTTTTCTCCCGCTTGCCACACACAAAGGGAGGCAGGCAACCACTATAACAAAAAACATTTTTTGAGGGTGATGACATCATAACATATGACGACAGATATTCAAAGCTTCATTCGAAAACCTCAATAGAAGCTTTGAATGTTAAAAAATGACATTCGGTACAGCGCTGGTCATATTGCAAAGATTTTAACTGTGCTTATTGGATGTTTGTGTCTGTCTGTGTGTGTTTACAGCATCCTGGCCACGGTGGGTTCGGATTTTGACCTGCGAACACTGCGAGCTGTGAGAGTGCTGAGACCCCTGAAACTAGTGTCAGGAATCCCCAGTAAGTCACTCAACATTTGAACGTATTATCATTTCAAGAATTGTACTGTGGACAAATTGGAACGTTTTCAACAGGAAGTTGAAATGAAGAAGGAGGAGGTGCACTACAGACTTTTATTGAAGCGGGGGTCAGCTTCAGTAAAGGCTTGAATAGTCAAAGGATAATTCTTGTTTATTACAACTTGGGATTGACCATCATTTTCATAGGTAAAAATAACACTGTACTCACCAGTTTAACTGCTGAGACCTGGGAGCCGTTAACATTGCTAAAAAGAAGTTAGATGGGGAGAAAAACACAAGCAGTCAGATAAACATCCATCACTGTTTACAGGCCAACTTCAACTTAACTGGGGTGATGTTGTTGGGTTCCCAGATCTCAGCTATTATTTTGGGTGAGTACAATAATATCATAACTGACAGAATTGATTGCCAAAACAATAAAAATGAGACCCAAGGCTCAAAATTCTAAGGGGACACATTATGAAATACACTTTTTCAGTGCTTGTGCACATAAATCTAGGTATCTGGAGTGTCTACCAACCCACAAACTGTGAAATAAGACAATTTTCCTTAGAAATAGACAGAGCCCTGGTAACACTCTCCTCCCTCCCCTCTCCCCCATCTTTTCCTGTCTCCCAGGTCTCCAGGTGGTGTTGAAGTCCATAATGAAAGCCATGGTTCCTCTGCTTCAGATCGGCCTGCTGCTGTTCTTCGCCATCGTCATGTTTGCCATCATCGGGGTGGAGTTTTACATGGGCAAATTCCACACCACCTGCTTCAAGATAGAGACTGGTGAGAGCAACAGCTTGGCTGAGGCACGTTGTTTGTACGACAACACTGATTATCGGCCGAGCTGACGCCAGGAAAAACTTTTTCTTCTTTCAGCTGTGTCCCCACATTTGTTACGGATGAGAACATATATTGCATTGCATATTTATGCAGGCGTACATAAATGATTCATACATTGTTTATATGTACATGTGGCTTATGAGTAGCCGCACATTCACAGCGCTGGCAGGCAGCGTGCCTATATCAACGTAACAAACAAGTGCACAGCAGAATTTTTGACAGCCATTTTTCACATGTTGATTTTGATAAATAGGGTTTTCACAGTTTTCAGGTTTTGATTGATAGCTTCTGCTGTATCTCAAAAGGGATGCTTATGTACTCGGCCTCCTGATCGAATTCTACCTCAGATGGTGATAATGAGGTCGCTATTCACTAGTTCTTTCTGCTACATTAGAAGTGCGTGCTAGTGAGCAGCAGTAATACCTAATGGCTTTCCTCACTGTGTGAGTGGGAGTTGAGCAGCTTCTCAATAACAATGTTTTCTAAGTTTTATCTCATTTTCCAGTACGTGCTGTAGAGTTTCAGACTTTCTTCGACGTCAGAGTTGGATGGTGATGCAGACAAAACCCCATGTCTGATAAATCACAGCCATCTTACTATTACGGTGTTATTATTATATGCAGCATTATAGTAATTGTAGAAAACACAATTATTCTGCTCGGCTAAAATTACCCATTGTGTGATAAAAACTATGAGACGGCTTTATTCCCCCTCTGCTGGTGTCAGATAGTGTGTGAAGGCGTGACTTGAGGGGTATTGGCTGGGCCAGCTGTAAAATATGTGTGTGTGTGAGTGTGTGTGCGTGTTTCAACCCAGTCAGGATGCTCGTAGTGGTGTGAGCAGTTGTGACAGCCTGCTAATGTACAGTACGTGTGTGTTTTTGAGTTATTTTAGTCACAGAGACACAGCAGGGTTTGATTGAGCTGAGCAGCACTGGTAACAACTTTCTACATGAAGGCCGTTTTTTTTTCTTTTTGTGTGTGTATGAATGAGTGAGTCATAAGCAGGCAATGCTGGTTAAAGACCTTGTGTGCCGTGTGTCTGGGTATGTTTGCAGGTTTGTGTTGTGTGTATTCAGTTGTCCCTTCACTTGAGCTCAGGGTTTATTCAAGACCTTGGCGTCTTTGTCCTTTGCGTGGTGGAAAATAGTTTCTTCTTCTCTTTAGTTCTCCCGGCTGAGACTTCGCCTTTAGATGAATAATAAACGTCTTGTCATGAGCCATTAATTCAGTTTTATTAAAGAGGAAGATTGAATTGGATAATTTCCCTTGTGACATTAATTAAATTATAAGCAAACTCCACAAAGTCCAAAATTTCTGCAGATTTATATTATCAATGAGTGTTTAAACTACTGTACTTTCAACTCACCAGCATCCCATTTCCACTTGCACTGTGCATCGCTTTGAAATTCTGCACAAATACAAAGACGGTTCACTAAAATATTCATGCCTGTTCCTGTAAATCTGTTCACATGCACATGGAATTGGATGGCAGCATGTTTACCATCAACAACATGACACTGGAAAGCCCACAGGACTATGAAATATGTCCTCGATCCGAACGATATGCAAGAAAACGACAAATTTATTTAGATTTTATTGATTTTCATCTGAAACCAAGATTAAAAAAAAATATATTGCCCTATATCAGACCAAGGTACGTTTTAACTTCATTTTTTCGGTACTATTAACACAGGCAGAAACCAGAAACGTTTTTTTTTTTTTTTTTTTGATTATGGGCAAAAATTACAAATTATTAGCCAAGCATCATAGCCCCCAATACACGTATGGTCTGTGATCGTAACGTAGCCGTGTCTGTCTGTCAGTGTTTCGCTATATATATATTTCTGTTTTGACATTGCTCTTTATAAAGTTAAAGAAGTAGAACCTTTATTTTGAAGAGTACAGCTCAAACATAATTGATAGAGCACACTAGCCAATCAGAAGCGATGGGGCGCTGAAGGCCCACCCACCTATGAAAACGAAACATTGAGTGGTAAATTACTTTTGTCAGTAAGAACGGAAAACAAGAAATCTAGCTGAATTTGTGTTTTCTTGCCCAAAATAATAAAAAAAAAAGACCTGTTTCTGGTTTCTGCCTGCGTCAATTGTACCGAAAAATAAACACCAATAAAAGAAATTATTTCAAAAAAGATAAAACTCAATAATAGCACTAATTATTTTGTAAATGTATTCATTTCAATCACGAACTTCACCCAGTAGAATAAAATAGAGACCAGTGATGTTCCCATATCGTTGGTGAGCACTGAATCCGGCTGACACAGCACCTGTCAGTAAGAAGGAAAGGGACACATTTTACTGGAGTGACACCAGAGGGATGTTGGCTGTGCAATCTGGCTCTGCAAATCATCGTTAAAACTTGGCGCGGCTTGTGATCGTGGCACTATCCCTCATGAAAGTCTTGGTGCACAAGGCATCTGTTATACTCAGCACATTTATTCCTTATTCTGATCCCCATCTGCTGACATGAGCACCAGCACATCCTTTAAACAAACTCTCTGCACCCTCCATGTACTCTGGTACCTCATCCCTCTGTCACTTTGTAATCCGTGCAAACTCCAGCACATAGATGGGACAAATCTTGCTGACTTCGACCACATCCACACTAAGCTGACTAAACTGGAAAACACATCTTTTACAAATTCACAGCAGAGCAGTCAAATCAAATTTCATAGTTCATTGTTGCACATAAATCCTAGTCGAATAACTCACGTTTTGTAGACTAATCGTTTAGTTGATTTAATCGACCAAATCTCCACAAAGAATCACAAAAAAGCACCACTTTAAATTTTGCGTTTACCAAAGATGTGCTCATAAGTTTCTTGGAAATAAGTAACTCAGCATGAAAAAGCATAACAAATCACCAATCGACTAAAGCAATCAGCCCTAGTTAGAACCATCTAAAAGTACCAGAAACTTTCATCTGCACCATCAAGGCCGGAAATTAGCTCAGAGAACTTTTCCCTAAAGTGTACAGCGAACAATGGAAATCAAATGAGAACCCCTAAAAACTGCATGTTTTTATGTTTTGTTAAGTAACTGTACTAGTAGCTAGATGTTCTGCGTGGCGAAGAGAGGCTGTGATATTGGCTGCTGGCTCGGTGCCTCAGCTCAGATAACAGTGGCGCTCTGTTGGAGCATGCCGCTTAAAAGTGAGCCAAGCCACAGAGCAAAGCTCTAAATTCAGCCGTCCATCTTTGCACCGACCTTCACCTGTGGTCACAAGCTTTGTGCGATGGCTGACAGAATGAGGTTGCAGCCACACCCTGCATGATAAGGTTAGAAGGTCAATGGTCATCATTGAGAGGAACCAGTTGAGGTGGGCGGGGTACCGGGAGGGATGTCCCTGGGTGTTTCCCTATGGAAGTGTTACCGACATGACTGATGACTGATTGCTAGGAGATCATGGGACACATCAGAGCAGCGTGAGACAGCTGGAGAAAGTTGCAGGGGAAAAGGACATTTTGGCTGCTCTGCTGTCCCTGCTACAGTTCTGACCCAAATAAAACCTGTTGGCATTTGGGGACACTGGAGTCATTCCAGTGGCTTAACCCTCTGAAACTTTTCAGAGGTTGTAGCAGGTTCAGTTTTAGAGTGAATGAGTAGAGTGAATGTACAGATATTATATGAAACTAGAAAACCTAAGGAATCCATCGGTACCAACCATGTCATACTAGCTTGTCGGGAACGAGGATAAATAACGCTCCGAAGTTGAGCTAAAGTTTGGCGAAAAACTGGCATGGCCATTTTCAAAGGGGTCCCTTGACCTCTGACCTCAGGATATGTGAATGAAAATGGGTTCTATGGGTACCCACGAGTCTCTATTTAACAGACATGCCCACTTTATCATAATCACATACAGGTTGGGGCAAAAATCATGCAGTTTTATGAATGCAGTTTAAATGTGTTATTTTAGCCTATTCTAAAAATGATGTGTTTGAATATTTCTGCATACTGGGGTCTCTAAACAGTCTTGGAATCAATCAATCAATCCATCCATCCATCCATCCATCCATCCATCCATCCATCCATCCATCCATCCATCCATCCATCCATCCATTTCATCCATTTTTCATCCACTGTAGAAGCAGTTTAAATCACCTGAAAATGTAAATGTGCATATCCAAACTCATTCCCTTCCTCTCTTTATTTCTCTCCCGGTCAGGTGAGAGAGCAGCAAACTGGCCTTGTGGTCTGGAGCCCCCGGCCAGGATGTGTCCCAACGGGACCCAGTGCAGAGAGTACTGGACCGGACCCAACTTTGGCATCACCAACTTCGACAACATCCTGTTTGCGGTGCTCACTGTGTTCCAGTGCATCACCATGGAGGGCTGGGTGGAGATCCTCTACAGCGTGAGTCTATATGCACTTAAGACTTCTGAACGTTGTTGTTTGTAGTATGAGCTTGGTTCCTTGCTGTCTGTGTTCTTCGTCAACATCTTCAATCTCAGCATCTTTGCTCTGCTATTTTTCACTCCCTAGTGGCAGGGCTTAAGGGTTTCCTGCTAGTTGGTGTGTTTGTTAGTCGACTTGTCTTTGGACACTTCGGTCCAGAGTATCCTAGCAGTTACTGGCCAAATTGGTATGGCTGTTCATGGTCCTCAGAAGATGGTTCGTCATGATTATAGGGCCACTGCCAGGTAAAATTTCCCCCGTCCAACACTTTGGTCTACGACAATGTGTCTTGAAAAATAAGGACTGGATTTGAATGACGTTAGTTGTTGATATTCATGTTCCTCAGAGGATGAACACTTTTTTATTGTACACCTCATGAGCTGTCTTCTATTGCCATCCTCTAAATGCCAAGTTATCTATTTATCTAATTGCCATTTATTTTTATGCTCTCATGGTGATAAACCATGTCCCCATGTCCCTTACTCTAGCACCATTCTCTGGACACACTTAAAGTTAGCCCTACCACTGGAGGTTAGGGTGAGACAAACAGAATAAAGTTGTTTTTGCCATCCATCACTTTAATATTTGTGGGTGTTATGAACATTTCAGCCTTTGGGGACCACTAGGGGTGTTTTAAGCTCATAAAGCCATCAATAATTCATTCAGAGAAAGATTTTGTTGAGAATACACACTTTTTTTTCCATCACCCATGTGCTCAACATCTATATAAAGACTCACATTCATACCTGGGAGCTGCCAACCACAAAACTGTGACCATTGAGCAGCTCCCGTGGAGCATTTGGAGGATTGATTTGTTGCTGAAGGGCACCCTGAAGGGAGTTGGTCATATTCATTCATTTTACCCTCTCAGGTTTTCCATACTGGTTCATAAATTTAAACATGACACCCAACCTGGGAACCTTACACTATTTCATCTTTGATATCTTGCCAGTGTGTGTGTGTGTGTGTGTGTGTGTGTGTGTCAGCCAGCATGTAGAAGCAGAGATGGTGAACCGGTAAACAGAGGCCCACTTCAGGGTGTCAATGTGTCAGTTTGAGTTCTGCATGGATGGTAAGGTAGCAGCAGTGGCACACAGGACACACTGTACCTGTCCAGTGTTAGTCTCCGTGAACTGAATGCATTTCATATTCTGAACTAAAAAATGGCATGTCAGTGTCTCAGTACACATTTCACAAAAATGAAAGAAGACAGGACTCCCAAAAAAAACTTGGTATTTCACCTGGATGGGCAGGGTTTTGCAGGACGTAGCAGAGCACGCTTTGGTGAGCTCTTCGGCCATCTCAGCCTGTTTGGAAGAATGCAGAACAAAAATACTGAATTATTTTGTTTTGATGAAAATGAGAAGTTGGACTGAGTGGCAAAGTATGGACTAGTTTTATTTCTAAAGCTCGGAAAATTAGGAAAAAATAGCTGAATAATACACACATTACACAACACCGGCCCCCTGAGTGAAAGTCCTGTGTTTGTTTAACCAATCCAACAAGAAAGAGAGGGCGACTAAATGTCACGTAACAATATGCGGCTGGACACAAAGCAGAGATGTTACGGCCATGTGGTTAATGTCTTAGACAACTGGGTCACTGGGACGAACCCCCGAGCTGTACAAGTTTTTAGTACTTTTTCTGTCTGTCTCCAACCCAAACAGTTTTGTTATCTAAATGCCAGCAACTCTCTGGTTTTTCAGGGCAGCCAAAAGCATGATAGTGCCTTTTAAAAACACACAATCCCAGGACACAAAAAGAAAAACAAGAATCCCTAAAAAATAAGCAGCGTCCAGCCAAGCTGAACTAAATAGTGTCTGGGCTAATACCAAAATGGTTGTCTGACTTAGAGCTTCATCTGTTTGTTTTTTTTAAGAAATGATGGATGCAAAATACGACATAAGTTCCATCTTAAGACAAAAAAAAAGATATCCAGTGTTGACTAGTATGATGAAAGATGTGAAAAGCTGCCTCAAAAACATCAAAAACAACAAACACTAGTTTTAGCCATCAGTGATGGGATGGGAACCTCCAAACATCTTAAATGTGAGGCGATCCAGAATTGCTACAGTCTGTTGAACATTAAAAAGATTCTTACTTGGGTCATTTAACATGAACTTCCCTGAACTAATGAGGTGAAAACTTTATTTTAATATTAGATTCTTTTATTTGTTTTTATTTCGAAACAGGTTGCTGTGTAATATTCGTCACACTTAGCACAAATTATACCTCACACCACCTACGCAGGAGGTGTAGCGTGAGCAGCATGTTAGCAGAGCAGCAGCAGCTTCAGTCCTCCGTCTGTGGCGTCGCAGGCCGCGCAACAGCTAGCATTTCACTTGCGCTGTACTGTACGTGCGGAAACGTGGCCCAAAGTGTATTTTTACACATGAAGTGCATCTCAATACTGTGCCCGAACGCATCCTGTGTAGACAACCTGTGTTGATTAAAATAGGAGTGCATCTGTTCCACCGGACGAGTGTTGAGACGAACGACTGAGATATGTGGCTGAAACGCGTTCATATAGTTCATATTGTCTCATCAAAAATTACCTGAGCTGCTACCTTATGTGAAGAAGAATTTAACCAAAAGTCAAAGATCTCTATGGGGACAGTTATGTTCAGGTGAAATATGATCAATTATACTGGATCCATTACATTTTTACTTTACTTATCTCTTCCTCTGTCTTCCTCATTTTTCTAGTTCACTCTCCCTTCCTCTACGTTTATCTTCTTTTCATCCCTAAACACCTCTCCTTTTCCTTCCCCTGCCTTCTTCCCTCTTCCCTCTACTTCATCTTTTCCTTTCCCAGGAGATAGCAGCTAGCTGTCACTACACTGTGAGCCATTTACAGAGCCATCTTTCCTCCTCCTTCTTCTTCTTGTCTCACTCCGAACATCTCCCGTAGCTTTTACTGGCTCATTATCCTAAGCGAAGCAGACCCACGCTGCTGTGATCCGAGAATGCCTTTTCTCTCTGTCGGTACTTTTTCTTTGTATTTCGGGTCTTTTTCTTTTCCTTCTGCGCAGAGTCATTCCTTTTGATCCACCAGTTATTTTCGCAGCAGTCTTTTTGTGTGGCGTACTGTATCTCTTCCCGCCCACCTATTCAACCAGGTGCTGAATTTCACCATCCAGTCCTCTCCCTTCTATTCTCAGACTTTTTCTTTTCATGCATGAAGGGGTGTTTGGCTGAGGTGGGATAGATTACTCAGGGCCTCGTGGAGACCATTCACACGTCCCGTTGAGGCAAACGAGACATATTTTGGTACTGTTTTGATTTGCCTGATTGCTGCTTTTGAGGTTTTACTTCACTACACGCAGACAGTGTTGAGCTCATTGGAGAGTGTTTTCACAGTCCTTGAAAAGCTTTTACTGAAGTTTAACAACTTGCTGACCATCTGTCTGTTGAAGCCTTTGGTTACTCACTCACTGTGCCTGTGCAGGCTGGTCTCATACACTGTTTGTAGCTATACCTACGAAATGTAATGCACTGTATTTTGTATATACATTAAATAGCGGCAAACACCACGTAGGTCAGGGTCGATGGGTGGGTCAAAAAATACCGGACCTTCTCTGAGGAGACCCGGCGTTCGTGTCCCGTGTGAAACCAGAAGTCAACATTAATTTCTTTGTCTCGTAAGTTAAGTACTTAACTAACGTCACTTCCGGAACCACGATCTTTTCCTGATCCTAACTAAGTAGTGTTGTTGTCTAAACCTAACCTAATTAATTGTTTCTTGTGAACTGCGACTTTCCTGACTTGCAAAATTATCTTTTAAATTGACAAACATCATATCTGTGATTCATGGCGCA
This sequence comes from Sebastolobus alascanus, assembly GCA_916701645.2. Taxonomy (NCBI): domain Eukaryota; kingdom Metazoa; phylum Chordata; class Actinopteri; order Perciformes; family Sebastidae; genus Sebastolobus; species Sebastolobus alascanus. The sequence goes on from CAKAOJ020000005.1 coordinate 696,389, forward strand.
ATTCAAAAGGGATCAAAATTTGTCTCTCACCGTTGACAACAGCTCATATTTTTTCAGAAATAAGGTCCCATGGTGGTCCACCGGAAGTGGCGGGACTTCGCTTCTCTAAAGAGTTTCATTATGATGCGTTCAAGCTCTATGGTAAGCTCAGTAAAAATGGGTATTAGGCAGAGGGAAATTATAACGTGATGATGATGTGTTCAAATGTAATCTTTTTAAAATTTAGTTTTTGGCGAGAAACCTGAATAAATCAGAAGCTTGCCCGCAATGCATACTGGTACATGTAGGCACGGCCGACATGGCTCCGCGAGCATCCGGAGAACACAGCTTTCTCGGACAATATAGCACTTTGAGTACATTCACCATCAACACTGATTGGACATAAAATCTTTCAAATGTTGTCTTTAATTCATCCCAATGCTGTCATATCCTGTTGTACACCTTTTCAGGGTTTGTTTTGTCCAACATACCCATTTCAACAGTTTTGATTGTTAAGAAGTTGTCATTGTAGAGGTGGTAGTAAATGGTGGTTATTGTTTTTTATAGTAGTTCTTATGAAGTGATGACACATTTCTTTGACTCATCTTGATAGGCGGCACTGTTAGCACCTCCTCAAAGTACCTGTAACTCACCATCTTAGCTGTTGTTCCCCAAAGAATGTGCTGAACAAAGGAAATAAAAGGGGAAACCATATGTAGTGGAATAGAGTTATAGGTGTATTTGTGTGAATACAGTGGAGCGTGCGTGCATGTCATGTATGCATTAATATCCTGAGTCTACAAATGTAGATGCACTCTTGATACAGAAGCAGGGGGGGAGGGTAAAGTCTAAAACATCATGCAGCCAGAATAGCATCCAGGCGGGGGCTCTATTCTGTGGATTATATACTTTCCTGTAACCCAGCGTTAACCCCGCAGATTGATGACTATGCTACCTCTGCCCAGAGGGGGATTGCTCAGACCTTCCTCTCTAATGGAGCAAAAGAAAATGCAGAGTACCTCTCTCCGTCATTACCATCCTGCCCCCTCTTCTTCTTCTTTCCTTATTGCTTCCTCTCTGCCGTCCATCCCCCCCCCCCTTCCTTCATAACTTCACCTCCCCCGGCGAGACCATGGCCCCGGATCCCGTTGTTCTCTCAGCAGCTGATGTAGTGGAACGAAGCACTGCTGTCTGCCGTGTTATTCTTCAGCTGGAGGCAGTGGTGACAGTGATGGCACATTAAGACCGACAATATGCCTCTGATGGTGTGAGCGTGTTGTTGCAGTTACCGGTGATGAGACCAAATACAAAACCAGGAAGTCCAGTCTGAAAGCCGATCAGACAGGAAGACACTTTAATATTTAAACCACAAAGATTTAATATTTGAAAAACTGCTCAGAGAATTGAAAAGCTACTTTTATTTGTATGACGCAAACTCAGTGTAAAGGCGGGGGGGGGGGGGGGGAAGACACTTAGGCCATGTTCAGACTGAGAAAAACACTTTGTTCATTTCAACGATACGACTGCATTGGTCCAACGATAGTCCAGAGGGCTCCGTTGAACCTGACTCAACTGTTGCCGCAATGCAATGCAACATTATCAGGCAACACCCTGATGAAGTCAGAAAGATAAGTGATATCATGGTTTGATTTGAGTAAAACCTCTCTATTGTTTTTACGTATTGTTTTATTTTCCCAGACACCCTGCACCACCCACACTTTAATCTCATTGAAATCAATGGGGAGGTTACTTGTTTTGGACAAAGCGCTGTTGTGCTGTGGAAGCCAGCATGTCCTGGTACATGATGAAATCCAAGCGAGAGAGCCCAGGAAGGCGAGAATGTCACCAAACTGAGTCGACGCTCCTTCTTGATGTTTTAATCACGAAAGGAGCAGAGGGAAAGAGAAGAGAGTGCAAATGAAGAGCGACTTCAGCTTATGCTAATGATCATAATGTTGCCAGCCGCTGCAGAGCTTTTGACTCCAGCAAAATATCCTCATCCCATCAGCGTCGTCTTTAGCTGCTAAACCACACGGTAGACTTTACATATATACAACTCCAGAACGTTGGAGGCCAGATTATGGTGGAATACGCATCCAGAAGTTCACACAGAGACAAATAATGAGCATTATTATTATTTTACCTCTCCTACAGCCACTAAATTTCTACTGTTTTGATTAGAGGTCGACCGATATGAGTTTTTTATGGCCGATGCCGATGCCGATTTTTTACAGAATCAGGACAGCCGATGGCCGATATATGATGCCGATTTTTTTTTTGCCTATATGTTTGGCTGGTTTTCTTTTTTTCCTCCATCTGATAAAATATAACAGCTTAATAATAACAAATAATACACAAAATATCTTAATTTAAGTAAACATTTATTGAACAACACTTATGGTCTGTCTCTCCAATTTGCACTTTGTGTCTGCACTGCAGTGCATATTTTATTTGTGCATGATGGTTAATAGTAGTATTAGTACAGGGCTCAAAACCTTTTAAGCAACTTTCCAAAACTGTCCGAAAGCATGTTTTTTATTTATGTTTGTTGACAGACACTGTTACAAGCTATATGGCCATAATCTAAGTGATCAAAACATAATAATAACTTTGTTCACTCGTATTACACAGCCTGCTGCTCATATCTGCTGCGGACTACAAACAGGCCAGTGACGTCATAGACGCTATGAAGGACCCATAGAGACGTTTAATGAGGAAGTGAACTTTTTGCTAAATGTTTCGACAAATTGCTCGTGTTTCCGCCCTCACACGCAAACTTGCACTTATGACAAGCATTGTCAGCATCAACTCTAGTAAAGTGTAATCACGCTTTATAAGTTTAGTTTTCTCCGCCATAGTTACTAAGAGCAGAAGCTCTGTGTGTGTGTGTGTGTGTGTGTGTGTGTCAGCGCTGCAGCAGCGTGTCTGTGAGAGCTGCTCCGCCCCGCACACAGCTAACGTCACCTACGGAGAGAAATTCTCCGTTACCAAAAACAGAATTGATAACGTCGGAGCATTTCATATCTAACCAATTAAATATATAGGGCTTTGAAAGAGAAGTATGTAAGCCTACCGGTTTCTCCCGGTAGAATGGCAATTTGATTGACACAAGGGGCGGTGTCACACGTGTTCCACAGCAACAACAACACTGGGCTGCCCGCAGATGTGCCTGCTTGATAATCGGCCTAATATGCTCAGGCATCGGCCGATGCCGATTATGAAAAAATGTCAAATAATCGGCCCGATTAATCGGCCGACCGATAAATCGGTCGACCTCTAGTTTTGATAATCGTCACCGTGTTGAAGGTGAAAACTGGATATTAATATGAAGACAGATTACAGAAGACATGATCACGCTTTATCTTTCCCTGTATGATTTTTATTCGTACACTATTGTTTTTCAACATTTGCACTTTATAAATGATCTGAATTGCTCCTGGGCTTAAACACAGCATGCCGTATCGTTCATCTCTCTCCAGCACAGAACATGTTCACCTTCATTTTCACCTTCAGATCCCATTTTAGATATAGTATCCATGTTATCACCAGCCGGTAGCAACTAGATCAGATCTAACTTGTTAATTCTACCATCATTCTCTCATTGGAGTCCCTTTGTGTCCTGCTTTGGTCAAGGATAAGGAAATATTATGGTTTGGATAAAAAATCTGGTTAAAGTTAGGGAGATATCATGATCATGTCGGTAGGAAACAGAAAACAAACCATCCCATGGATGTATAAAGAGAACTGGATAGAGCGTTGGAGGCGGGCTCCCGTTCATTCCTATGAAAGTTGCTCAGTGGCGCATGAAGCCAAAATGGCTCGACTGCCGAGTGATAAAGTACCCGGATCATCCGGCCATCTTCTGCATCCATTTGGCCCATAGAGAAGGTGCACTAGTATTTCCAGTTTTTCCTCGCCAAGATTTAGCGCAAGTTTGGAGTGTTATTTAGCCTCCTTCGTGACAAGCTGGTTGGTACCAATGGATTCCTTAGGTTTTCTAGTTTCATATGATGCCAGTATCTTCGCTCTAGCTTTAAAACTGAGCCTGCTACAGCCTAAAAATCGCAAGTTGCATAAATGCGTTATTATTGTATTAACTTTAACAGCTTCAGCTCTCTCTGAAGAGAAATCTGAGGTACCATCTTGACATGATCCCACCATGCCCCTCTGTCTCCACTACACACTCTTTTTTTTGCAGAAATACTGTGAAAGTGATCTACAAAAGACAGCAAAGCCTTACACTGAATCACACTATGATTGCTGCTTCAACTCTGAGACAGTCAGTGGGGAAGTGGCACCGTTGTAGCAGCAGCAGGATGCGTAGGTGGTTTCTCAGCGTTGATAATGTGGCAATCTTCGCTTCATGCCCCGTGATTTCATTACATTTCCTCTGTCTCTCCTGGCGACTCGACGGCTTCCATCAAATTAGACGCGGCCCTAATTACCTCTGCTGTGTCATGTTCAGGTTTAACACTGCAAGAAATGTACACGTCACTTAATATCGTATTTGCTCTCATTCGAATCAAATTCAAATCTCGTATTGGAATCCCTATCAATATTTTGTGATGGGATGAGAGCATGATTCTTTTAATAATATTGCTTTATATTGATTCAAATCTTGCATTGTTTATTGAGATCCGTGTGTGAGTGTGTGTGGTTTGAGATGTGAGGTTATCATAGGCACCTTTTTTCCACACTTCATTAGAGCCGTGAGAGTCACGGAGGCAGGTGCACCTTGACCTTGTCAGGAGAACATCTTGTGCTTGTCAAATTCTCGTAAAAATAGAGCAGCAAAGAGGAGACAGTCAGATACCGTGTGAACGATCAGTCGTGGCTGTGTTGTTGAATCCCTGAACCTCATTGGATATTCTGAAGCTAACTGGAGTATCAATATCAAAGTGAGTGTGGACATGCATGTGTGTATGTAGGCCTATGTCTGTGTCTGTGTCTGCCTGTAGCGACAGTACAGTCCGATACAGACAGTACCCATACAATGAAACTGCATTGGGAATTACCTTTCTAGGGAAACATATTTTGTCGAGGATTACGTTTGTTTTTGACACATCGCAATATATATCAATATGTTTGTAATGATAGTCCGCGGTAGTCCGCGTAGGGAGGAGGTTGGGGTGGGATGAGTCAGGACTTTCACACAGGAGACTGCAGTTTTTGTCCCGTGTGAAAGTCAACGTTCACTTATTTTAATTTACGCAGTAGCTTGATAACGTAAAAAATTTAGTTATTTTAAGCCAAATTATGTTTTTTTTTACTTAACCTAACCAACTAGTTTTTTTTGTTTTGTTTCAGTTTCGTAGTCATTTTAAAGGTCCAGTGTGCAGGATCTGGCGGTATCTAGTGGTGAGGTTAGGAGATTGCAACCAACTGAAGCTTCTCCCGTGTGCCAAGCGTGTTGGAGAGCCATTTGGAGCAGATCCAGTGCGTAAAGTGTGTGTGACCCGCTCCGTATGTAGATATGTCAGGTAGCGCAAGCTGAAGGAAGGTTTACCATTGAGGTGAAGGCCTCAAAATGCACTGGTCTGAATACCAGACTTCAGACTGTGAGACTCCTACTCGTTGAGCACTCTGATGTGAAAGGAACTTTGTCTCCACATTTAAGTGGTCAGACTTTTGAAGTCAAACTGGCTGATTAAATATGACTAAAATTAGCCTGCAGCAAATTAATTCAGCATCAAAAGAGTAAAATAGTAGACTCTGAGCGTGATGATAAGAGCCTCAAATTCTGTTTTGATATATCCTTCTTCCTCAAGCAGCTCTCTGAGGACCTTTTGCTCTCTGTGCCCCCACCAGAGCTGTTAAGCACCGTCACCGCTGCTTGTTGTCAATGTTTCAGGATTGTAAGGAGCTGCAGAATTGATTCAGAGTGGCTGTCTTCATCTCAGCAGGCTTCCCTTGCCATCAGACAAAATGTGTGTGTGTGGTTGCAGTACTGTAAGCTGAGAGTGGGAGTACACTGTCACACCACTACTGCATGATGCATGACTCCAAATTATGTGGCAGCGTTTGCTTTTTCCTCACTGATCATTCAGAGCAGTAAGCCAGCGATGACTCACGGGAATAACAGAGGTGGAATAACGATATCAAGTGAACTCATTTGAAAACATCAAGCTCAGTAAAGTTCGTTTTGAGATACCAACAAAGTGTAGGAGGCAACTTTTTTGGTGTGTCATTTTTTTACATCCAGCATGGAGGTCCTGTTTTCAGTCCCACACATGTTTTATTTTTTTTGTACAGAATGGTTGATATGTGGTTTTCAAACATTACTTTCATTATTTTTCATTTTGGGGTATCAATAATGTTGCAAGATTGCCTTTAACCATTTCAGTGTTTCTCAACAAACAGACTTTTTGCTCATTATAATCATAACTACATTTTACTCCGGTATTTGTTTTCTTCTGTCATTATACTTAATACAGCATATGGGGTCATTAGAAGTACTGCTAAAGGCAATATAGTGCATCAGCAGTTTTGTAATGAACTGAATTAGTTTAGCCTATGGCCTTGATTGCCATATGCCCTGTATTTGCTCTCTTGCTGTGCACGCTGTGTGTTTTAATCTCATTGCATGGCTCCATATACCCAGTGCACTTAAAGGGGAACTACGCCCATTTTCAAAATCCATACATGTTATTCATATGGTTGAAGACGGTCCAAAAAATATTAGTAAACATGAACAACTCTCATCCAAATCAATAAACTAGAGTGCTAAAACTCAAAATTGTGATGTCAGAAAACTGTAGGGGCATTTATTCTGACCTTTAGTTCTTGATTTTGACCTCAGCCACCTCGGAAACTATTCATTTTCGGTGGAATGTATTGTATATTACGCACAAATATCAGTTGAGTACAGGGCTAAAATGATATATATATTTTTTGTTTTTCAACATAGATCATAAAGTATCAGATTGTAAGATTCGATCAAAATGCATAAAAAAAATCTTTAGACTTGAAGCAAAATCGAGAGGGTTGGCAAGAAACACACACAAGTACGCAAACACACACATCTTAGCCTAAATATATGACTTAAATGTAGATGAAACCACAGATGTGTTTGCCTAACAGTGCCAGAGGCTGTTTGTAATATAGAATACTGGATCACACCTCCATCCAGACGTGACATATGATAAATTGAAGTGATGGATGTCCTTCCGTGCTGCCCAGGGGCCACAGTACAGCTCTTCTCTTCTCTTCTCTTCTCTTCTATTCTCTTCTCTTCTCTTCTCCTCTCTTCTCTTCTCTTCTCTTCTCTTCTCTTCTCTTCTCTTCTCTTCTCTTCTCTTCTCTTCTCTTCTCTTCTCTTCTCTTCTCTTCTCTTCTGTTCTGTGGATACAATGCAAAAAAGGCTTCTCATTAAACTGAATGTTAATGTTGCAAATTGATTTCTTAAAATCATTTTTTCATCTGTATTATTGATTTTTTTTTTTTATCAAATTCTCCCATTTGGTAATAGTCAAGAAACTTTATTTTGTATAGCAAAAAGCATAAAAACAACTGGAGTTGACCAAAGCGCTGTACAAGTTAAAGTGAACAACGAGTAAAATATCATCAACAAAACAACAATAGGTTGCAATGGAAAAAATACACGGCAATATTATAACGTGCACAAAAACCAAATAAACCTTGTAAGATCAATTTATCAAAATCAAAGTTAATAAAATACTAAATCCATCAACTATTAAAACCACTAAGAGAAACCAAAGGCCATTAAAATTAAGTATGTCTTGAGGTGCGTCTTAAAAATATCAATGGAGGGGGAACATCTGATAGAAAGTGGAAGGATATTCCAAAGCTTTGGAGCGGCACGGTCTCCCTTACCCACTAACCTCGATCGTGGAACAGTTAAAAGCGTTTGTTCTGAGGATCTAAAAGGCCTAGAGTTTGATTAGGGGCAGAGAAGTTCTGAAAAGTACAGGGGTGCCATCCTGTGTATGGCTTTAAAAACTAAAAAATCAATCCTGTATTTGACAGGTAGCCAGTGCAGGGATGCTAGTACCAGTGTGATGCTGTCTCTTTTTCGAGTACCAGTTAGAAGTCTCTGCTTCACTATTCTGCACCAACTGCAGGCGAGACAAAGAGGACCTGTCAGATATCAGTGCTGAGTCAAAGATGACACCAAGATTCCTTGCATGGGCATGAAGGTAATAGTCAAAGTAATATTCAAAATAAACACTGATTAATTCCCAAACCGTCTTTTTGAAAAGAAACAACCAAAAACAGTCCTAAATGTCCTCACGAGTAGTTCAAAATCAGATTGTGCGTGCTCGATTGCGTTCAGCTTGTTCAACCTCTTAAATCCGAGTAAAGAGACCTTGCTGTGTAACAGAATCTGAAAAAAAAAAAACATTTGCACAACTGAACTCGGCTTGTCTGCCTGAGCAGTCAGCTGAAGAATTAAGGCCGCGTCAACAGGAGAGAAAAGTCTTCCCTCCTCACCAGCTGACTCTGGGACTGAAAGCTGACGCAACAGCAAAAGCATTTCCTCTCCATTTTCTCCTCCACACCAGGCATCCAGAGTTCCCCAGAGAGGGAAGATATCTGCTGCTACTGCAAACAGAATAGTGAGCTGCAGGTTACCTAATTCTGAGTACAGATACAAAACTAGCTAAATATCTTATTTACACAGATCGATAATGACAATAGCGTTGGTCAAAGGTCAGCCCACCTTAAGCGAGTCTGAGCCTAAGTTGTGGTTAACTTCGGGGCTAACCCCTTCAACATCAGGCTTGACCTCAATATTGCTTTCCTTACTTTGTAAAACAAAATGTAACAAATAAATACATAGATATAAATGTATTTAATTGTTCTTTATTAAGAAAGTAATAGGTACAAACACCAGCAAGGAATTGGTCAAAACTTAAACAGGAATTGAAATTCCAGTCCATAATGTATATAGTATATAAACATAGATGTGAATTGAATAGATCGGCCCCATTGTCACCGGTACCCGATCCAACTGTTTGAGTCGGTATCGGCCCGATATCCGATCCGGTATCGGTGCATCCCTAGATTTGGGTAAATGGTTTGTGTTAAAATGTGTGTGGGGGGGGGGGTGTCATTTAGCCTGCAAGACTGCAGATAGACCCTTCTGGAAATATCTGACACTGTCGTGCTAATAGCTACTGTAGCTAAATGTCTGCTGTCTGTCACTCTTGAAAAGAAAGCAATAAGCAAGTTTACCAAACTGTTGAATTGAACTGAATTGGGGGGGAGAGAGAAGGTGAGGGGATGCTCATGTAATGTTCATACAAGGAGAATTTAACTAAATGTGGGGGGCAAGAGGGAGAGACACAGAGAAAGACATGATGAGATTTTGGACATGTAGAAAAAGAATTGATGCCGAGCAACACGGTGAAGCTTCTGCCAGCCGTTTATCCTGGTGTGTGGGCTGCTGCTCCTCTGACAGCTGAGACAGAGGGTGTGCTACTGTATATGTGTGTGTGTGTGTGTTCATCTCACATACTCGACTGCATAATATAGATCTCCAGCCTGCTGATTCAGCCGCCCTGAACCTCCCATCACAATTACAGCCAGATTGTGGCGGCGCTCCGACACTGGCGTCTGCAAAATGTCACTGTGCTTCACACAGCCCATCAGTCCGCAGGTGTGTCCCCCGCTAACAGGCCGCTGTGTGGGGGCGCTCCCAGACATGGATGGTGCTGACACCAAGATCCCCCCGGGGTGAAACAAGCATGAATATCAGCCCTGCAGCTCAGTCTGTACAGAAGTACCCAGGCAGTTTTAAAAAGTATCTAACTGCTCATTTGTAACTGATTGATCGCAGTAATTGGCCACTTGAACAAGAACAAGCTGAAAACACAAGGTAGACATATTGTCACCTCATTAAGTTGACACGGCTAACATGTTGCAAACTGTTGCCTATTCACTTAAACAGAGCAACATGATCATTTATTGGGAGTTGTGTTTTTGGCTACCTGATGAATGTAAGTCCTATATTCACTCTTCTTTTTAGCTCTGTTTTTGGTCTCCACCAACTCCCGATTGTTGGAATTTGGAGGTTTCTGAGCTGTAACTCGTGTTGAGTTGAACAGTTGAGCTTCTTGTTAGCGGGATATTTGTTGGTGGTTGTGTTTGGTAAGAAGCGCACAGAGATGACGGAGAGACTTTTTTAACTGAAAAGTTGTCAAAATGTTCTAATGAGGCAAGTTCAGTCAGCCAAGTTTGTAAAAGAAAAAAAGCATTGTTATTTACAGCTGTGGATGGGAAATGGGAAAGTCGGATGAAACACATGCATACCCCGTCAGCTCAAGCTGGTTCATTCAAAACCAAACAAAATTCCATTAACCCTTTATTTCGTATTCATTGGCCATTTCTTACTAAAATGACTCTGACTTTAATTGAGCAATCAGAGTGCAGAGTAATAAAACATTGCATACGTTATTTAAAAAGGATAGAAAGGAACAATCTGACAATCCAGGAGTTTATTTGTGCTGGTGACTCTTTGCAGTTTGGTTTTCCCGCATTAGGTTTCAGGTGTAATGTGTGTGATTGTAATGACTCGCCTCTAAATTCTTCTTTCTTATTTCCATCTTTGTGTGTGTTTGTGTGTCCAGACCAATGATGTAGCAGGAAACACCTGGAACTGGCTCTACTTCATCCCTCTCATCATCATCGGCTCCTTCTTCATGCTCAACCTGGTGCTCGGTGTCCTATCTGGGTGAGTCAACTCTAAACAGAAATACACATACTCCAGGTCTGCTCAAAGCAAAGATCACATAACATGTAATAGAGGCAGATTATAAACTAAATTTTACCATTAATGACTGATTCAAGATTTTGGAGAATCTGTATTGTATTTTTTTAATCGTCAATAAGAAAATGCTGGAATCTGGGCACCCTGGTGGCTCACCTGGTGGAGCGGGCATCCATGGACTGAAAAGGCTGAAACCTTACCGCAGCGGCCCAAGTTCGAAATCCAAACTTTGCTGCGTGTCGCCCCCTCTCTCTCCCCCTTTCCAATCTTTACAATATACTGTAGGTGTCTGACTAGTTTCCAGAGATCCTTCCCACCCTGAACGTGACGTGAGAGCAAAATGGCCGCCATGTGAATATGGTCCATTGAGTGAATCAGCAGATTATTCACTTCTCTTCCTCCTCCTCCTCCTCCTCTTCATCATCTAGCACTTCTCCTTTTCACTCTCTGTCTCTCATCATCTGTCCCTGTCATCCTCTCATGTCATGAAAAGGCCTCGCTCTGTAGCTTTAATCATCCCGCTCCTGCGTGCTGCTGGATCTGACATCTGTCCATCGCATTGTGTCTGTGGTCGCAAAGAGCCTCTTCTCACCTGCTGTGACTCACAGCCCCTTATCTCACCAAAATCTGGATGAAAGCAAACATGTGCTTGGTCACACAAAAACAACCCAGTGCTGAAGGAGCTTCCCTGTCACTCTTTAGAAAAAAAACTGCATGGCAGGATAAGGAGTGCTTTTCTGTTTTGTCCCATGCTTGTACTGTTACTGTCCATCAAGAGTAGGGTGATATTATACTATTTAGTAAGTTCAACATACAGATATGAGAGTGGCATCATGTAATGCTACGTATCCACAGGGGCGTTTTTGGACGTGAGGGGTCGCACAGCTTCCCAGCATTGGACGCTTGATAGGCTGCCACTAGACACCTGATTGGATGAACGCTTTCACTAGTGGGCTGTCTGCTTCCCGGCTTTCAAACCGAACCAACATGGCGGCTTGTTGGGAAACTTTTTTCTCTCATATTACAAAGATAGTTCACCGAAATGTGTTTCTGAAGACATTTGAGGCGAGAAATAAGCCAGGCAGTTGCTAAATCTGTCTTTATTTTAGACCGACAACAGTCAGTTTAAAAGTTTTTCAGGAGTTTCCAGAGGCGGTGAGTCACGCTGGACGCCCCCTGATTTGCATGAAGATACTGGCATCATATGAAACTAGAAAACCTAAGGAATCCATTGGTATCAACCAATTAATTTGCGATTCACTACGGACAATCATGCGATTAATCACGATTAAATATTTTAATGGAATGGCAGACCTAGTTTATCTATAAATTCTTTTTAATGACTTCCCAGAACATATCACTATATCACAATATATATTGCTATCTCAATATAAAATTACATACAGTATGCTGTCATAAGTCCTACATGTGGTGCATCTGTCATGTCAGTACTTCCACTCCACTGCTTATCCTCTGCATCCACACATTTCAATGTTCATAATTTTCATAAATATCTGCCAACACAGCTCCAGCTTTGCCAACGGCCTTCGTGCCCTCAACAGCTGCCCTGCTGTCGTCTGAACTCCAGTCAATAATCCTTCAGATGAACTCTTGAACCTCAATTTCCTTCATTCCCATGATGCAGTGTCTCAACAAATGTGTTGATTTTGTAATTCACATTATCCTGTGTGTTGCTGTGAGTGTATACGTGTGCAGGTTCCCTCCTGGCAGATGTCTGACACAGAGAAAAAAAAAAAAAGACTTTAGCTTTAAATCCGAAATGTCACATGTGATAAAATGTCTATTTATTCCTTCTGAGTGTAGAAAATAACTGTGTATATATTTGAACAGAGAATTTGCCAAAGAGAGAGAGCGTGTGGAGAAGAGGCAGGAGTTCCTGAAGCTCCGGAGGCAGCAGCAGATCGAGAGAGAGCTCACCGGGTACTTGGAGTGGATCTGCAAAGCAGGTCAGACTCATCTCTGAAACGGTGTGAGAGCCGGCATGCATGTGTTTGTTGTGTTAGAAAAACATGACAAATTGATAGAAAGTCCCTCTCTCCTTTCTCTCTCTCTCTCTCTCTCTCTCTCTCTCTCGCTGCAGAGGAGGTGTTGCTGGAGGAGGAGGATGAGATTGCAGAGGAGAAGTCCCCGCTGGATGGTGCGTGGTACAAGAGGAAACAAAACCTTCCAGGTAAAAAGAAGGCTGAGTATCTGTTGCCTGCTTTACCATGGTTCATCATTTCCATCTAATAATAGATTTTTTTTACTGCATCAATGTGCTGTGCATAAATCATGAGTCATGAATGTGATCTGGTTCTCTTGTGGTACCTTTGGAGTGGACGGCAACGGTGCTGACAGAGCTAACAGTGTTAACCTGGGGGGGGGGACTGGAGGCCCATTTTTTCCAGGATGGCGAAGGCATGACCCGTCGTACTCTGCCTAGGATTGGCTAGTCCTCTTTGCCTGCGTTGGTTGTGTTAGGCATGAGAAGTGAGATTGGTTAGGGTTAGGGTAAGAATATCAGGGTAAGCCAATCAGAGGCAGAGTAGGGCGGGTCATGCCTTCGCCATCCTAGGGAAAAATAAAAAAAATTGCAAACTGGAGGGTGGGCGTTACGCTTCCGCGACAAAGCCTCTACACGACCCACGGTGGCGGGACAGCGTTATCATCGGTAGCCTCCGTATGGGCACAGTGCAGAGCGGCAGCTATTGGATAGCCAGCTGGGCGCACACACAGGGACTCATGTGCGGCCGGACCGGCTACGTAAACAAAGAACAGAAGCTCTAACGGCAAGAGACTTCATTCTCTGCTCAGGTAGACATCACACCTCTATATCTTTACATAGAAAATAGTTGTGTGATGCTATATCAATGCTCTGAATGTCGTCTTTATCTGCTTAAATAGAGTTAACAGTATAACATACAGAGTATAACGTGTGTATGGCGGTTCCTCAGCTTTACATGAACCCCTATAACCCCCCTACTGCAAAATGTACCGTCCCAATCATATAATCAGCACTTATGATTATGATTATTTGAGTGGAAATCATGGTTTCCACTCTGTACTCTTATTGCCTTTATTTCAAGGGAGCACACTGTTATTTAACTCTCTCTCTCTCTCTCTCTCTCTCTCTCTCTCTCTCTCTCTCTCTCTCTCTCTCGCCCATGATGTCAGTCCATTAGGCCCGGTGTGAAGGGAAGGGTTAATTAGTGGGATTTACAGCTTTAGTCTGATTGGATTTGTTAAAGAGAATTCACTATACCACGCTCCCCAACACACACACACGTGCAAATGCATTAGCTAGTAAACAGAATACACTGGAAACACATCCATGCGGATGATTCAATATACTTTAAATATGATTTAGTAAAAAAACAACCTATAAAATCACTGAACATGAATTTAATCTTTTTTCTTAATTCTTAAAGACTATTTGCTCAGTGAATTTTTCTTGGGCTTCACTGCAAAAGTCTCCCTCTTATGAAGTAATTTTTGTTCTTTAGTTTTATCACCTTAAAATGAATAAAAAAAAATACATTATATTAAATTAACCTTGTTGCAACCCTGGGACAATATTTCAGTCCGAGTGCAGAACCTCAAATCTAGAAAACTCTTGCAACAAAATTGTTTCACTTGTTTATAAAAAAATTGTAGCACTCAATTATAGACCAAAATAATTTGATAAGAAAGATAGTTTCTAAGTGTTGGTTAGTGTCAAGGTCTCTTTCGTTTCGCTGCCTGGTTCTGCCTCCCAGCAGCCTCTTGGAGCGGAGATACTGGAGAATTAGCCCACCGCTGCGGTGACACCGTGACACGGCGGCGGTCACGTGACGAGCACATTCATGTTGCGCTGGCAGTTTCTCATTCCAAGGCTGGCTTCAAGCAGGAAGGCAGAAAATCTCCAAATGAAAAACGTGATTGATGCCTGCTATTCATAGTTTCCAATTAGCTCACCCCTCCACTTTGCCACACACACACACACACACACACACACACACACACACACACACACACACATGCACATTTCTCCTGCGAGGGGATGAGGGTTGTTCCATTGAAATACAATTTGAAAATGCTTGTTTTTCATGCTCTAATTGACGTCTTCACTTGCACAATTTTATGTTAAAGAATACAGTTTTGCATACCAGATCAGAACCATTCCTATATCTCTATCACTATATTATTTTTTAAGACTCATATATGATTATTTTTCCCTTCCTGTCTGTGTTCTCTTTACAGTCCTGAAACGAGTCAAGAAAGGTAAAAATGACCTGATCGGTGACGAGGAGGGGGAGGATCCTTTCGCGGACATCTCCTCCGTCCGTAAGTCTTTTTCTCCACAGCCGGCAGCACCTCACCTCCGACCTTCACATGCCGTCTGTTCACACAGATGACCTTTACAATAAAAGCCACTATAAAAGCCTGTCTTCTACAATGAACATAACCGTGCCCTCTGACTCTCTGGTCTCCGTTTATCAGATTAGTACGTCATGTCACCTCAACAGTAAAACACCTTTTTGTTAGAGATGTCACGCAAACTTCAAAATGTACATTAAAGAAGCAGGTTCAGCACCATCTGGATCTGGAGACCTAAAGCTCCTGGCTGCTGTAGAGGCATATCACCTCGAGGGCAAAGAAGTATAATTAACTTTTCTAATTAAACTGTTACATTAAAATAGCAAGAGAATCACCTGCAGCATATTAGAATTTTTAATGTGAATGGACTTCATGGTCCCACACAAAGACAAGATGTAATCACTTGTCTTTGGGTCGGAAATGAGCACAAGCATGATAATTGACACCATTTTGTTTCCTTCACGACTTTTTTCTGCTTTTTTCATCTCATGAATGTTTTCCGTAAAATTAAGTGCCAAGGGAAAAGATGCGCTACACAGTCAAATTTTGTCTCTCATCTCACTTGTTTCACACATGATGCCTGCAGTCCTGCTGCACGGCACAAACGTATTAGGTGCATATTTTTTAATGAGCAGCTGCAAGGAAAATTTAAAGAGGTGATTATACGCTTTTCTTTCTGTCCCGTGGGTAGCTATTGTTACTTTTATCAGTTAAAGTTTCGGCCATGAACATCTTTCAGTGCTTCTTAGCAGATGTGAAGTAGAATGGATCCCTACCTAACCATACTGTTACACTTCTGTCTTTAAAACCTTGAGCTCTCTATTCCTGTAACTGGGTAGTTTTGCAATTGTAGCGCAAACTCGGAGGCACAAGTGCAATCGTGGTGAAGCTTGGGAAAGCGGGCAGGGAATGAGACATCATTATTAGGAGGAATACAGCATCAGCAGGTGGAGACGGGACAAAACCATTCATTCCTGAACATTTCAAAACGAGTACCAAAATTAGACTCAGCCACCTGTTTTTCCTGAACACAACCTCAGCTGGATCATTTGAACCACCTCAGTGCAAACAGGTCTGTTTTGAGCCAGAACATTACTGAAACCTTGTTTAGCTATTTTATCATAGTATTGTAAATATTGACTGTGGACATATGAATACGCTTCATAATATACAGTATATTATAATTCTGATGCTGCTCATCACAGTAGCAGAAAGAAGACGAGGAAAACACTCACAGCGATTCACTGTGAAAACTGTGATACAAATATTTAACCGCTGCGCACGTTTCCTCTCTCACCCCTTCACCATCGCTCTCAGCTCCTCCCGGCTCTCCGTTTGGTCGGGCCAGCGTGAAAAGCAGCGGCAAGATGGACGGCTCCTCTTACCTCCGGCGTAAGGAGAAGAGGACCCGGTTCTTCATCCGCCGCATGGTGAAAGCTCAGAGCTTCTACTGGATCGTTCTGTGTCTGGTGGGCCTCAACACTCTGTGTGTGGCCATAGTCCACTATGACCAGCCCGACTGGCTTACAAGGGCCCTCTGTAAGTCACACATCTTTTTTAGCCTACTTTACCTTTTTTCTTTCACTTATCTTATCTTATTTACTAATTTTACTCATCTTACTTAATTGTTATTCAATTAGGCACTGGTGCTAGAAAGAGTACTTTTTATTTTATACAGTTGTATTTTATACACTTGAACTTGTTGTTATTTGTTGTATTTTTGAGCAATCTCTGGCACAAGAATTTCCTTCAGGATTAATAAAGTTCTATCTTATCTTATCTTATCTTATACAAGTTCACACTGGTACATCCACACACACTTATTGATGTTGATGGCCTAAGAACCAGTTTCTTCTTAAAAACAGACGCTGCAGAGTTTGTGTTCCTGGGTTTGTTTCTGACTGAGATGAGCTTGAAGATGTACGGCCTCGGAGCGAGGAATTATTTCCACTCCTCCTTCAATTGCTTTGATTTTGGGGTAAGTTGCCGTCGACTGTGACTCACAGGTAGATATTTAACGCTAACAAGCAGTGCCAGTTCTGTTTGGATGGTCCAGTCTTGTTTGGCTCGCTGAAACAGAGCCAAATACAGAAGGTGACAACTTTATCCTCTGCTCTCCTCTCTAGGTGATTGTGGGAAGTATTTTCGAGGTGATCTGGGACATGATTAAACCAGGAGCATCGTTCGGTATCAGCGTGTTGAGAGCCCTGCGACTGCTCAGGATATTCAAAGTCACCAAGTGAGTTCAATTCCAATCACACATGTGAACCTACAATTAGTTCATCCCTGTGATTATATTAACCCATAGCGCTCACTGTATTTTAAGAAAAAATGGCACTCCTTCCTGTCAGCGTCATAAATCAGCCAAACAGCAACACACAAACATCAGCTGTCACTTCTTATCATGAAATTTGCGGACTTGTAAATTAAGTTTTACCTCTGTTTTTTCTTTTAAAACAAAAAAAGTGATTTGTCTGCGTGTTTGCTGCTTCTTCTCAGATATTGGAACTCGTTGAGGAACCTCGTGGTTTCCCTCCTCAATTCCATGAAGTCCATCATCAGCTTGCTCTTCCTCCTCTTCCTCTTCATCGTGGTCTTTGCTCTGCTGGGCATGCAGCTCTTTGGAGGACAGTGAGTACTCCCTCTAAGCTATCCTGCTCTCTTACTGCTCTTTCCTCCTCTCCCCATACATCCCTTGAACACAGACACACACACATCCTCTCCTCTTCTCCTCTAACCATCTCTTCGCCTGACCCTCCTCCCTGTGTGTGATCCCTGGCCCGGCGTGGCGCTGGTGACAGACGTGTTGACGCAGCAGGTAGCTGGCAGAGCAGCAGCACCGACTGTGGCCTTTTGATATCACTCTCAGCAGGAGCTCCGTGTCTTCTAATGGCAGGAACACCTCATGATTCTAGGCTGGCTGCAGTTAATCAAAGGACTGGCATCCAACCCCGTCTGACTCAACTCATACAGATACACACACACACACACACACACACACACACACACACACACACACACACACACACACACACACATATGTAATATGCCTATTGGTGTATCTTAGGTAGTCTTCGCAGTGTTGTTTTATGCTCACAAGGAAAGAAATCTTTTTTTTTTTTTACACCTAAAAGCCCCTAAAGGATAATTTAGTTTTATTAAAACTTGGGTCTTATTTTCCTACTCTGTTATTAAAACATTAAACACACAAAGGCCATTGCTGAGGACACACAGCAACATGGCTAAAACTGAAAGTGAGCGCGCCTGAGATGGTGTTAGTAATCCCTCATTGTATACCTATTAGCTTACCTATTGTCACCACTGTGGCAGGTACAGTGCAGCGTACACTCTCTGATGAAACGCCACTTTCACGTGAAGTCACGTCTCCTCAGACTGACGGCCTTCACAAATCCACAACTGGATGTCTTCGAAGCAGCAGGCTGTTGCCATGGCGCCGAGCCTTACATCAGTCTGCGCCATCATTAGCGTCGCATTATTCTCTAGTGATGGACAAGTGTGAGATGAGTCTGACGTCCACATGGTGCTCCCAGCCAGCCGAGCACATCAGACCGAGTACACGGTCTACATTTTCACCTTAAAGTCTAAAAATGTTGAATTCTATTAAGACTAAAGAAAACACAACCGTTCTTTAAGCAGATAATTTCAATTGTTTAATGAAAAATAGGCTTTCAACCCTAAATAGCAGATTAAATGGCCTGTTAAGAAGAAGAAGAAGAGATGCTTTGTAATATTCAGTCTTTATTTTTGGCACAGAGATTATTTTCCTGCTCTCAAAACACCAAAAGTAATCTCCTGGTAAAATTGTGAGAATTGAAAGATAAACAGCTTGAGGCAGAGGACCGTTTCCCTGCTGAGACTCACAGGACATCACCGACTGTTTGGAAGAAAATATGTGATAAGCTCAAAGGAAACGTTCAGGATTTACTGTAATAGAATAATGACTTTTTTTTTCTGGTTGCTGCTTTGTAGCTTTCAGTTTTAAAGGTGCAGACATTCTTTGTTGATTAACTCTGACACAGGAGAGATGGCATTTCATATTTTCAGCTCAGGCCTTCCATAGTGTGCAGGCTCAGTGCAACCTCTTGGTTGGACTTCATTACTTCAAAAAAATGTTTTACCCTGAATGCCAACTATTTTACCTACCTTACGGCATTTCAAAGACTTCTGCCTACAGTATACAGTGGGATGCCTCTTTGTATTCAGCCTCTTCCTCATATTGTAAAAGCCAGTTTTTATTTTTTTGACTTCTCATAAGGCTTCAGGATGTCATGAGTGTCCAGATTTATTTGACAGTTGCCCGTGTGTTCTCAGAGATGTGTGTTTTATTAACCTACACAACGTAAACCTGCTGCTAATGTCTGAAGGATTAGATCTGCGGAGGGTTAGGGTGCGAGCTTGTGGGGAGTTTGGCCTCACGTGATTCTTGTTTCCAGGATTTATTTATTGAAGTCCCCGTGGATGTCGCGCGGAAGCCAAGCAGCACGCTCCCAATCCCTATTATCAGAGCAAACAGAGGTCGGCGCACACAGGCGCAGCAGCAAACCGCCGCCGCCGCCGCCGCTCCCTGCACTGAGCCCGCTAATCCTCAAGGAAGGAGGAGCGGATGGAGAGTGTGGGAGAGAGGAGGAGATGGTGGAGAGAGCAGGCAGGGAAGGAAAGTAAGAAAGGGAGCAAAGAAGGGGAGAGGAAGAGTTGAAATGGTAGAAAGTGATGGATGGTTAAGCAACAGATATACAGTAGAGACGGGTGGCTGATGGAGGATGCAGCAGTGACACAGAGAGGGACAAAGGTAGAAGGAGAGAAGCATGGGGAGAGAGAATATGATGACATACCAAGGGAGAAAAGGCTTATTGAATTAGCTGCCCCTCCCCCTTCTCCTCTCTCCCTCATGCATGTACAGTATGCATTAGAGCCACACCGATACATGCTGGCTGATATTACTAGATGATTTTCAGTGTGGACATCTGAACATTACAGCCATGTGTGATAGTTGAACAAGTCCTTCCAAATCAATGGGCATTAATCAGCTGCTATAACAGCCTCCGCTCTTCTACAAGCTTTTGGAAACAGGCTGCAGGGATTTGCTCCCATTCAGCCACAAGCATTAGTGAAGTCCAACACTGATGTTGGGTGATGAGGCGTGGCTCACATTCAGTGTTCCAGTTCATCCTCAGAGGTGTTGGATGGGGTTGAGGTCAGGACATGTTGAAACAGGACAGGACCTTCCACAAGCTGTTGCCACAAAGTTGGAAGCACACTGTCGTCTAAAATATCACTGTACGATGTAACATTAAGGTTCTCTTAAAGGTCCAGTGTGTAGGATTTAGTGACATCTAGCGGTAACTGAATACCCCTCCGCTCACCGCTCCCTTTCCAAGCGTGTAGAGTAGGAAGTGAGCCAGAGTTTGGTTTTTCCGTTCTGGGCTACTGTAGAAACATGGCGGAGCAACATGGTGGACTCCGTGAAGATGTCCCGATCCCTATATAGCTATGAAGGGCTCATTCTAAGGTAACGAAAACACAACGATTCTTAGATTCAGGTGATTATACACTCATGAAAACATAGTTATGAATATTATATTCTCCCTAAATCCTACACACTGGCCCTATAACTGAAACTAAAAGGCTTAAACCATGAAAATCAACCCTACACCAAAAGAACACTTTCTTCTGGCTATAATATATATCAGTATCAGCATGTAAATCAATCACAGAGCAGCACTAAATGTTTAATAAAACTGTCATTGGCAGCATTTTTCTGTATACTTATTTAATTTGTTTGGTTATAGTTAGTAAAATCACTTTCCTGTTCAAAATTGACTGTTATTATATTTACTCTAACATTCATCTTTGATGATCAAATTCATCGTTCAACTGTAAAATATCTTTATTCAGACATACCTTCATCACAAAATGTTTTTGTTACGTGTCTAAATTTTTGTTATTCTCAAATATCGATATCAGTATCAGCCTCAAACTCCAGGACCAGTCGAGATCTAGTACACATGCATACAGTATACACACACACACATACACACATATCACAAGATCTGCTCTGAGGAGGAGAAACCAGCTGTCATTTTTGCAGACGGTCGCTGTGGTAACAATGTGCTCCACTTCCTCTCCTCATCTTTACAGACCCTTCTTCTTCCTCCGTGTGTTTTTCTCCCCTCTCGCTCCTCTAACTGCTTTACGTGATGCATCACATGATTTGAATGATATGGTTGTTCATAGAAGTGTGAAAGACATTTCATTCATTACATACACACAGAAATAATTTCAATTCAAAATGTAAACATTTGAACCCATATGAGGGACTTTTTTGGGGGTCAATATTAATAGAAAGGAATTTGCAAACATTCAATGGAACATTAATGTATAATTCATAAGCTCTAGCATGCATATTCTTTAATTGTATTGTGTAATGTCAACTGTCAAGCTGTGTTATTCAAAACTACTTTCATACACCTTGATATCAAAAGATATTCAAGATGGAATCAAATGTTCATATTTGATGTAGTTTGACATTAAGTATCTCAAGCATGTAAACAGTACTCATGTCTGTCCTTGTTTGTTAAGAAGGATTCAATGGGCTCTATTTTTGTGACAGTGCTTGGAACATTCTGAACATTTTTGACAGCAAATTGACATTTTTTTCAGGTGCACATACTTTCGTATTTTTTATTTCTATGTCTGGCATTTCTTTAGACAGTCTCCTCTATTGTTAAATAGCTGAAGTGCAGTAGCTCGCAGAACGGTGCTTTAATCAGCTTTCTTTAGTAACTTTGGATTGGAAATCACTGATGAGTATGAATGTTGTCACAGCATTGTGTTAGATTGGATATAAGTGATGATGGGCCAGCATGACCGTACAGAGTGTCTCCATAGTCAAGTACAGACATAAACTTTGACTGAACAAAATGTTCTATTTTTTAGACAAGACAGACGTCCTTTAATTCTCTGCCAAAAACCTCATTTAAGCTTTGACTCTGTTGGTCAAATGTTAATGAATTGAATTGAATGATCTACAGTCTACTGTGAAGCCAAATTCTTAAGTATTTCTATGCGTCAGCCAGAGTGGTATGGGTACAAAAAGTCTTACTGGCAGGATAGTCAAAGACACAGGTGGATGTGGAGAATATTTGGTCTATAACAACAAGCCTAGGATTAATAAGTTGTGACTGGAAAGAATTAAAGGCAGACTGGAGTAATTAGTGGCATACACAATAGTGTCACCAGCATAAAAATGGACTTTAATGTATTGATTAGGAGGCATGATGTTATTATTGCATAATGTAAATAGTAGCGGACCGAGAATAGACCTCTGTGGTACGCCATTACTGATGGCAAGACGGTTTTCTCCCTGTAAGGATAATGTGTAACCAATTGAGTGAGACATCATCTGTGCTTATAGATTGTTTGTTAATAAGGAGCATTTAATGATCTAAAACGGTGGTTCCCAATCCTGTGACGTACCCTGTCTGACCCACAGCCCTGCCAAATGAACTCAGAAGTACCCCTTCGTAAACACCATCCATCATGATCCAAGTGTGTTCATTTGAGATGATTTTAAAGTGGATGTTGTTTACTACTATTAATTAGATTAGATTTAGATTAGTTTGTTTATTCTTATATAAAATATATATATATATTATGTAAAATAACAATGTGTTCATACAATTGATCCAATTACTAATGTTTAGGTTGGTTAGGTTTATTCGTTATTTGACCTGTCTAATTGATCTATTTCTACCATTTATCCGTTACTTTCAGCTAATTATATTAACCAGCCCGAAATCATGGAAGGCTTATAAATAGCACAAGACATGCGGAAGGGCATCAGCATAAAAAAAACATACTCGAATCATAACATGGCAAACTCAAGCCCAACAGGCAACGACAGCTGTCAGTGTGTCAGTGTGCTGACTTGACTATGACTTGCCCCAAACTGCATGTGATTATCATAAAGTGGGCATGTCTGTAAAGGGGAGACTCGTGGGTACCCATAGAACCCATTTTCATCCATATATCTTGAGGTCAGAGGTCAAGGGACCCCTTTGAAAATGGCCATGCCAGTTTTACCTCTCCAAAATTTAGCGCAAGTTTGGAGCGTTATTTAACCTCCTTCGTGACAAGCTGGTATGACATGTTTGGTACTAATGGATTCTTTAGGTTTTCTGCCAGTATTTTTTACTTACAAATTCCCTTGTCATTCATATGCCATTTGGAGAGACCAGGCTCATTTGAACCATTTATCCATTAATTTTAGCAATCTTAAAAAATGTATCTATCACTTTTAGCTAACTATTAGAGCTGTTTGTTCATTTCCTTTGTCAACCATATATGCATTACTTTTAGCTAACTGATTAGTCCTCTCTGCTCGCTTGTTTACTAGTTTTCACACACTCAATTGCAACACGTAGAGTTCAGTCGTTACAGCTGATTCAATGTTTTATAGGTTTTTTTTCAAATCAGCTGAGCACAATAATCCTTTTAAAGGAAACAAAAACAAGTGCTTTGACTACCACACCGGCTGATAAAATGTTCCTCTCAATGGCACCACTGTTGCACCAGGGTTTTTTTTACAAACCACAACAAAATGTCCACATGCCTTTTGTATTCACATAATGTGGTCTTTATTCCAGTTTGTGCAAGGTGGCATTGCTTCACAAAAACAGAGCCCACATCTGAATCTCAGGCCACAGTTAATAACGTTTCACCAACACCATCATTTCTGAAATTCCTTGAGTGTTGGAAAATAGAAAATAATTCTGAAAAGAAAAGAAAAGAATTCCTTTATTGAATCCTTGGATTTTCTTCAGTAACAACAAATTATGTCCTAGAAGTTGAATAAATATCATATTTTCTTTTCTACACATCCTTGAAGTGAGCAATACTGTCTTGAGCTAAGGCAGATTTCGTTCAATACAATGATACATACATGTTTTTAACTGTCTTCGATGGTGTTCAGCCTGGATGCTGTAAACCTACGGATTTCACAATATTTTCCGAACCACTTCAACAATTTTTGTATATAATATTACAATATTTCCTCATCCTATCCAACCCCAGATATTTCTTGCACATTATTTTCAAGACCAACTGATGCTTGAAATGATGAATGATCAGCTGTGTCGGTTATTTTTAGATGAATGACCAACCCATCCTTACGCATCTCTGTGTCATTCTCTCATTGTCTTCTTCAGTTTCAAGACCACGGATACAGGTTTTGGCAGGTTTGTTGGGTCATTTGGGGGCTTTCTGAAAAGATTTTGTGTGTGTGATGATTAAATTAAACCCTGCTGTTAACTTTCTAGAAAAATCACAAGTGAACGCAAAACAGATCTGCAGCCATACGTCTGTGCTGATGTAGTTATAGTGAGCTTAATACCCAGAGTGTTTCAGTTTTGTATAAACCCAGTAGTGTCGGGTTCAGATAGAACTTTGGTAGAATACTCAGATTCCTTGACCTTTGTGTCTTTTATTTACCCTCTCATATTTGTCAGCAGGTTTAGAAGCTGTGTGAAAAGAGATGAAAAGGAGGACACGAACAATATAGTGCAAAGCATTTCACATTGTGAAGACAATCTTCCTTCATTCATTCATTTTTTTGGTGTTTTCTGTCATTGTCTTTTCCCCGTGTTGAAGTGTGTTCGACTTCAGGAGTGCTGTTGTGTTGAGCCCAAAACATACTGGCACTGTAGGATGTGTCAAGACGGCTGTCTGTACAATACTCTATATCAACCCGCTTCACACACACAGCTGCAGTTTTGAGGTGCTGAAGCATCGACACCCCAGGAATGATTTTTTTTCGCTCCTCTGTCTGGCATATCCAGGCTACATTGATTCTCTTGTCAACTGATAGCACGTCTTCTTCTGTGGTGGTGTAGCTGTCACAGCGGACAAGGAGAAACTCAAACACCCAGATCCCTACAACTCAGTATTATGGATATATTTTTCTTAAAAAGACCTTTCAGAAATCGGCTCTTTAAGCGAGGAATCAATTCAAAAGAAGAGAAACTGCCTCAATCCGCGCATCACTCCAGCTTTACGATATTTGATTTATATTAGCTGGTTAATGTGCCCTGTGGATTTGTTGACACGCTGCGTCGCGGTGCTTCTTTTTTGTGCATGTGAGACGTGTCACATGGTGCAGCCCTGAGCTGCAGAGGCAGTGTGTTTTGGACTTGAAAGTTGGAGCCGTGGCTCCCTGGTGTTTCCTGCTGCTGCATGTTTCCGTCCCTCTCCTTCTATCTCATCCATTATCAATACAACACAACTCCCTTCATCTATGAATACACTAGTCTTTACCTGAAGCTTTGAAGGGATCTGAAAATACATACTGCTTTTGTTGTACTTCTGTCTTTGTGAGGACCGATGTGAGTTTTTAGACATTTTTTGAAGGTGAGGATGAATTTCAATCAATCACAGGGCTGTTTAGGGTTAAGACTTGGTTTTAGGGTAAAGGTTATTATTTGGTTGGGGTTTTGATTAGGGATGTGACGCTGAGGAAATTTTCCCACCGGTTAATAAACTTGTGACAACACCGGTGTTACCGATTACACCGGACATTTCACAAGAAAAGATGACGGTCGATATGTGTGGTGCGCTTACTTTGACCTTTAACGTCGGGTGGCGGTGTGTCTTGCCTCTCCGGTCTAGCTTTTGCTGCGGGGCCGCAGGGGTCTACCTGGTGCCGCTGTGCGGCACACCGACCTTAACCTCTGCTGAGGTACAATAATGATGTGACCTGAAATGTAGTGACATGCAATACTTGAAATAAACATTACTTAAGTTAAAGTAAAATGACAGATCTTCAAAAATACTCAAGAATGTAAAAATAAAAAAGTGTTTACAGTTATAAGAGTAATTTGTTGCCTCTACCCCTGGTATTATTATTATTGCCGAAAGAAATAATAGATACAACTGCAAAAATAAGATCCAAGTTGTCATAAACCTTTCAGGTTATGGTTAGGGGCTTGAGAATGCATTATAGCAGTGAAGGTCCTCACAAGTATAGAAGTACAAATGTGTGTGTGGGGGCATCGTGGGTTGACAATAGAAGTGTTACAGACGAGGAGATAAAGAAGAAGTGGTGCAGCTGTGATTCGAGGTGTGACTGTATCTGTTTTGTGCTGTGTCATGTTTCTCATGAGCAGAAACATGTATTGATGCTTCAGCAACAGGCTCCTAATGTTATTAATCTAAGTGGTTTTTAAAATGAATAAATGGACCTTTCCCTGTATCTTTTCCTGAACTGCAGGTACACGCCACTAAGACCTGACTGGGACTACAGTTGTATTACTTAGGTTTTTCATCTCTTTGTAATGTTCTGATTCTGATTCTTTTAGGTTTAACTTTGAAGATGAGACGCCGACAACAAACTTTGATACCTTCGCAGCAGCCATCCTCACTGTGTTCCAGGTAAGACCCCCCTACACACACCTGCACACTAACACACACACACGCGGTGCACTTCACACCGTCTGAACAAATGAGCGAATTTTGACTTTATGTAAAAAGAAAGATTGTTATCAAGCATTTTAATTAGAGGGAATGACTGGTCTGTGTTCCTCCTGTCCCCTAATGAGCTCACTGATAATCCTTCAATTAGTCTGTGCTCATAACCCTTCACTCTGTAAAGTAATTTAATTCAACACTCTGTGAGATTTGCACGGGGCTTTACAACCCGTCCGTGTCCCCGGCGTCGGTCTGACTCTCTTGTCTTCCTCAGATTCTGACTGGCGAGGACTGGAACGCCGTGATGTACCACGGGATCGAGTCTCAAGGGGGCGTGCGCCGCGGCATGTTCTCCTCCGTCTACTTCATCGTCCTCACGCTCTTCGGAAACTGTATCCTCTTTGACATCTCGTAATTAAAACTGCAGGGTGGTCGAGTCAGAAGCAGCAGGGTTTTACCAGGTGGGATCAGTTCCTCCATTTCTTTTTTCTCTGCAGTGAGGGGAAATAGTGTCCATCAACATGTATGGGGGGGGGGAGCTGGACAGCCATACGGATTTTTAGGCCCTGCTCCTAGTTTAGTTGGAAAAAATACATTGTATGTTTCATCACCTGATATATACTGTACATCTGTACTTTCTCCTGAGTACTGTTGTTATTCAGACACCCTCCTGAATGTCTTCTTGGCTATCGCCGTCGATAACCTCGCAAATGCACAGGAGCTGACTAAGGTAGGCTAGGTCAGACTGTCTGAATGTGGTATTTGTATACACATAATATATAACATATATAATATAAATGTAAATGTTGTAGTTTTTTCTTTCTACTTCACACTGAGAAAACCCCTGCATTGCACAGGGCATCAGCATGTAAAAGCACAATTTTATGTCTTTGTTCTGACTGGCTGAAGGATGAAGAGCAGCAGGAGGAGGCAGCCAATAAGAAGCTTGCCCTGCAGAAGGCTTTGGAGGTGAAGGAAGTCAGCCCGATGTCAGCCGCCAACATCTCAATCACTGCGTAAGTTTCCGGGCGTCTCTCCCTCCTCTGACGGCAGCTCTGTTCACCCACCGCTGGTGATAAATGTCCCTTTGTCTTTCAGCGTGTTGTCATTCTGTATGTCTGAAATGTCCTGTGTATATACGCACTGTGTTTTATGTACTGTCTGGACTTCTCCTCATTTATTTTCCCACTATGGGAGCGCCTCCTGTGGTGTTGCCTCACCCTATTGTCTGCCTTCTTCAATAGTCGAAGCAATTAAGGAAGTTTCCGTCAACAATGCATGTTAGTTTCCACCAGTAGTTTTTACTTTCTTTCTGTTTCCCCCTTAAAGATAAAATCGACATCTTAACACGTTTTTGCCCTCTTTAGTGGCAAAATGTAATTAAGTGATGTTAAACTACATGAGTGCTGCGATGAACAAGAACACTCCACTTCGCTGTCAGAAGTTCCCATCTTTTCTAATATGATAATGACAGGGATGTCTTTATACACCCAGATACAGTAGCTCCTGTCATGTAAAAACGTTTGGCCCGCCCCCTCTGTGATTGACAGGTATGGGGTCCCGTGTCAACGAGGAAAATAACTGCGCCTTCAAATTCAAACTATTTTTAGAGCCTAGATGAACACTTAAATTATGAGTGTGTCAAGAGGAAACTGGTGGTAAAACAGATGCTGGAGGTTAAAGTAAGCCTTCCTCTGATACCCATCAGTTCAGTTAATGTGGGGGAAAAAAACAGATAATGCACGTTATCTGTGCATTTTGCTCACACCAGATAGATTTGATTGAATAAGTCTGCGCAGCTCTTTGTGTGACTTGCAGCTTCGCACAGCCCTCTATTCATTTAATGAAGTGATTGTCTTCGACTCACGCTCGCTCCTTAATTGCCGTCCTCCTCAGTAAGAAATGGGTCAGACTGTAGAGACCGATCAGGAGCCCGTTGCACCAGCTGTCCGTGAGTTCAGACTAGTGCTAGTGTACGGAGTGGAGTTTTACACATCCATTAAACGTGGAGATTACTAAATAATTACACCCACTAACTGCCAGGTGTAACTGTTGTGTAGCTTGTGGTGCCTTCAAATGGGGTCGTGTTTACCGTGTTCACGAGAAGAGTCCATATGAACGCTCCCCTCTTGTGTTATTCACGACCTCTCAGAGGTGTGACGCGCTTGCGACGTTGTCAGAAATCAGTAGTAGTCAGTAGTACTAACCAACTCTTTCCCCTTTTCACTGTCATTACTGTTATGATGTGATCCTTTGCATAATTTGATTTGTACATTGAACAGTGTGCCAACAGTCTAGTGAGTGAGCTCATAAACAACTGCTTTTATTGTAAATGAACTGTTTTATGTGCATTAAGTGTGCTGTTTCAGAGAAACACAGGGTTTCATTACAAAATGACTAGAGCCTTTTTAAAAAATTAAAAAAATTACTATTAGCAATTTTGCAATCTATATATGTTTTAAACTATTTCATTTAGTAACGTATGCTTTTCTTATTTTGGAATGAAACTCCTGAGCTGTTTTCACTTTCAGTTTTTTTGTCGTTATCGAAATGTCTCTGCTGACGAACACGCTTCTGTTGCTGTTGTGTTATTTGACGTATTGCACAGTTAAGTCCTTTACTGTAAGACAGGAGGGGACAGGTGGACGGACAGACAGTCCACCTGTCCCCTTCGGATTTGTGTCTCATTTTTCTTTTGTTTTTGTTCTGCATGTACAGTTTTGTAAAGCAAAATCGAGATGCACTCTCTCGCAGGTCGTCCATCAACAGCATTCAGTCACCGTGAGTTATCACTCTCTGTTACAATATTCTCCTCCTTGTCTCCTCTCCTATACTCACCTCTCCTTTCCTTGGTTGCTCTCGTCTTCACTCCTCCCCTCGTCTCTTTTCTCATTTCTTCAGATTTCCTCTCTTTGTCTCCTTTCTGGTTATCATCTGCTCTTCTCTCTCTTTTCCTCCTGTCCTCTCTTTTCCTTTCCTTTACTTGTTTCGTCCCCTTGTCATCTCTTTCCTTCTCTCTTCTCTTCTCCTCTCCTCTCCCTTCCTATTTCCTCGTGACCTCTCCTTTCCTTTCCTCTTTTCTCCTGTTTCCTCTCCTCTCCTTCTCTGGACCTCCATAACACTAAATGTCTTCACTGCTGGTAAAGTGAAATGTATTTATGATTCTTATAAAGAACAAGTCATCACAAAGTGCCTCACGGAGCAGAAAAAACTCAATTACATGTAAATGGCACAATAACAACACATTAACGCTGTGAGGCCGGCCTGGGTGTCGTTTCCAGTCTGAGCGGCTGATACAATAACACACTCTGGTCTTAACCAACCATTGTGTACTCTGTTGATGGCTGCAGCGCCTCTGTGCTGGCGCCTACACTAATTCTTCTGCTCTGTGCTCTCTGATGTGAATAATTTGTTTATAAATGTTTAATTTCTCTGAGCGTTGCCATCACCGCAGGCAGTTTGACATTTCCAGTCTGTTTGTTATCGTCGGCCCCAAGGACATCACTTTAGAAGACAATATGAACCGAGGCCAAACGTTTTGCTCTCCTGCCCGGCGATCTGTTGTCTCAATCGATAGATGGAAGGCCAGAGACGCTCACCTGTTTGATATAACACATTACTAGAAGTGACTGTACTTTCTTTGTCAGTGTGTGCTTGTGCTTTCTTAACATATCTCACAAAATACTACTCCTGTCCCGTCAGTGTCATATCCATCCCTTTCCTTTCTGTGAACGTTTAAACGTGTCCGTAGCTCACCTGTCTGTGGCTACCTGTCCTGTGTCTTCTGTCTGTCTTTTAGGAGTTATTCTGTCTACTCCTCCCCCGCCCGACGAAGCTTGAGGTACAGGTGACCAGATGGAACAAACTTAACTAACCCATAGAGCCCCATGTAAATAACACATACTGCACAGGAACAGTATGCAATGCCTTCGTGTTTGATAGATGGAAATATGGACACATCAAAGGATCTTTGATGGTTATTTTGACTCGTATCTTTTTAGAAAAACCCATGTTCACTCATTAGTGTGATCTCTCTCTCCATATTCCCCCCCCCCCGAACCAGCTTGTTAAAGACGACACATGTCAAGAATGACCATCACCCACAGCATGTAGGTCATACCTGCCCCATGACCCGAGTCAAACAGAATTTGAAAAAATATTTCTGTTTCAGTTTACTTGCATGCAAGATTAACGGGGTTTGCCACATGACATGTTCCAACTTTTGACAGCTGCTGTGAAGCCAAAATAATAGATGTGTTTTGCTTCACAAAATATTCCAGAACTGCCTGGTCTGTGTTCTTCACACAATGTGTTAAGACGCTCAAAAGCGTTGCACTTCATCTCTGCTCTATATGCTTTCCAACCGCCCATGATATGATCTCTCACA
This sequence comes from Sebastolobus alascanus, assembly GCA_916701645.2. Taxonomy (NCBI): domain Eukaryota; kingdom Metazoa; phylum Chordata; class Actinopteri; order Perciformes; family Sebastidae; genus Sebastolobus; species Sebastolobus alascanus. The sequence goes on from CAKAOJ020000005.1 coordinate 727,321, forward strand.
GTGGGTTTCCTGTCCTTAAGCAATGTGGCAAAGTCAGTAATAATATGTTGTACATTTTCATATACTGTAGCAGCTACATTTAAGCTCTGATGAAGGCTTCAAGCCGAAACACTAGAGAAGATTTGTCAGCCTATTGGTTGGAAATACCTTTACCTAAAAGATCAACACATGATGTGATTCTTTTGCGTTTTTTGTACCCTGGGGTGACCGTCTTTGACTTTGTTTTGGGGATATACAGACATATAGCAACTTTCATTTGTACCAGCATCTCCTTGTCATGGTCATGGGAGATTGTGGCCCTGAGAGATACGTTTTACTTTCAATACAGTTTCCTGTCGGAAAACATTCTAAATGTACTTAAACTGATATCGATTTTTTTTTTTAGGCTAAATACAACACTCACATGCCCATGTGTACATTGAAGAGTTATCGGTTGCTGTAACTGTTCCTCTTCTCCACACTGGCTGCAGAGAAATCCCTTCTTAAAGCTTATGTCAGTGTAAAAGATGGGGACCGGATGAGCAGTCCTGTGTAAAAATGAATTCCAAAGTTCAGCTGAAGCTAATGTGAGACTTCAGCAGACTGAGTTAGACAAAATAAGTGGGTATTTTTAGTACAGAATCTGCAGGGGCTTAGCAAGCAAACAGTCTGTGGAAACACAAAGAGGGAATTTCCTACTAAAATGGCAGGAAAATACCCACTTGATTTGTTTAACTGCTGAAGAAGACCTGTAATAGCTTCAACCAAACTTTATAATGCATTTTTGCACATACAGACTATGGATTTTGTTCCCAATCTCTTATTTTAAAATCACATTAAGAAGGGAATTCTTTGGGGCCAGTATGAACATGAGGAACAATAACAGCAACCACTATCTCCATCGATGTACTTACGGGCGTGTTAGAATTGTTGGACTTGGAACATGTGACCCTATACTTTAAGTCTCATTTCTTTATAGGTGCAACATGCAGAAATCAACATGTGCAAGTTTTGAATTTATTTTCAGCAATAAGGACCATATGATCTGTTTCAATCAGGGAATGGATTCCTTACAGTCTTGGGGAGTGTTTAGGATGGATAAATTAGATGCTTTTGTTTTAAAGACTTACCTCTGATATCTTTCATAATTCAAATGTGCATAGTGAATACGTTGTTTTACGTTATATCAATCTTTCATTTCCTCCTTTTGGTCCATGAGGAGCCTGCTTTGCATGAGTTCTTAGTCGTTTGAACGAGTCATGAGAGGAAGCCTTGGAAAGCATTGTGTGAAAACACTGCCGAGATGATTTATCCTTTGTCTTTTCCTCACCCAAAGTAGCAAAGTCGTTCAGAGAAGAACAAAATACTGAAGATATTCTGCATTTTTCTGATGTCAAAAACATATTTGACATTGCTGGAATTGTTGTTATAAGATGACAACCGCAAACCTGCATGTTAGCACAGGTGAAATCAGTTCAAAACATATTCATAAAATGACCTCATGCAGGTAAACCTTAATTTCTTCTTATAGCTAGTATTCATTTTGATCTCCACTGGTAAAAACTTTATCCCAGAAGAGTGATGAAATTATTTTTCTGCCTCTATCAAAGACATGTGGGAAGACTTCAATTTTGAGGACCCAAAATAAGTTACAGACCTCCCATGATCAGGTCATGTCATGACAAGAGCAACCCTCAAATTTTACCATCTTAGGTGTTGGGAAATTACAAATAATCATATTTTGTTATGGAGGATTTTAGCTACTTTCTCCATACAACCCTCAAGCATGGTAAGTGAAAGCTTTACCATGGTGAACATTTGTGCTGACGCATCCATAGATTACCTGGTGTCTGGTGAATTTAGTTTTATTAGTAGAAGATTGTTTGGCTATGGATGAAACTGTGGATGGTGATGTTCACCCACACGAAAAAGAACTCATGAAGTAGAGAAAAATGATTCTTATAAAATGATTCTATGTCATTGTTTTTCCTTCTCCCATGATCCCTTTCTGTGGATTTTTGACTCGTGTGTGCAGTAAAGAGCAGCAGCGGTCAGCGAAGGCCATGTCAGTGTGGGAGCAGAGGTCCAACCAGCTGAGGAGACACAACGTAAGGACGAGCAGCGAGGCTTTGTTCAACGAGCTCGACCCCGAGGAGCGCCTCCAGATGTCCTCCGCCCTCCACCTGCACCCGGACATGAAGACTCACCTGGACCGGCCGCTCGTGGTGGAGGCCAAGAACGGCGACAAACCCGGCAGGTCCCCCGAAGGAGTGCGGGAAGAGGTGGGGGATCCCCGGCAGGACGGGGTGGGAGAAAACTTCCACACGCACGCCAGGAAGCATCACCGGCACCGCGACAGGAACGGGGACAACAGGGACGGAGGAGACGGCCGGGGAGGGAGGCACCACACCCATCACAGCCGGAGCAGAGATCACACCGCCGACGGCCCCCAGGTGAGAGAGAGGAGAGGGGAGAGTAGCCACAGCCGCGACGGAGGGCAGGGATACAGGCACCATCAACAGGCCGGCTCTCCGGAGGAGGAGGCCAATGACTTTCGAGGGGGAGAAGAAAGGGGGCACCGCCACCATCACTCCCATCGTTCAACAAAAGAGGAGAACGGGATGATAGCGAATGGTGCGCAGGGCGAGCGCAGGGGGAGGGGGGGAGGAGGAGGGGATAGTAATGGAGAGAGGAAGGGACGCTGCTCTCGTATGGTCAGAGCTCAGTCTACGCTGGATGGAGACGGCTGGAAGAGGAGCAAGAATGGAACCAAAGGTCACAGGTAAACACTGCAGATGTTATATTCTTGGGTATGTTTCTGATGTTGTTGGTGACATAAGATGTTTTTTTCATAATTAACTGACTATTATCCTTTATATTAATTCACCACAAGTACACAATAGTGCTAAAAGACAACACTGTCTTTTCTTTACAACTTTTTTCTTGTTTTTTACACACCGACTTTATTGCCGCTGTGTTGCTCGGCTTGTAAAGCTTTGCGCCTAGATCTTGGCGATGAGATGATATGAGTTCATTGTTATCATAACTGGTACAAAACTATGACATTTATTATATACTACTATACTTTATTTTCTCATTTCTCTTAACTCTCCACCAAGTTTAGTTTCTGAATACCTTCGAGGGCAGAAAACAGACGTGCAGTTGCAGAGTCTTGCTTCATTTTATATCTACATTGCCTGTTTTGAATATTTGTTCGTGGGGTATAACAGCGGCATGTCATAACATCATCTAAACACTCTGTTATGCATTCTGACTGGGCTTAATTAATTCCCTAGTGGATCTTTTTAGACTTACATTTCATATTCTAAGACACTGTGTAAGAAATAGCAATAATAATTGACTATTTGCATCAGTTTGTCTTTATACATAAACACCATATAACTGTGTGTTTGGGTAGCAGTAAAAAAAATACTTCTGGTCTGCTGCCACATAAGTTGTGGTCTGTTTCCCAGGAGGACGGAGAAACTTTCTCATATCGCAGAAAAAAAAAAAGCTCGAAGCACGCCGAGAGCAGAGTATAATGATGCCTGTGATAAGACACGCTTCTCTTTCCACAGGGAGAGGCAGACAGATGCTGAGGAGGACGGCCTCGCCTCCAGTCCTCTGCAGCGAATGCGGAGTAGCCTGAGTCTCAGCGAAAAGCAAGAGGATGCCGACAACCAGAAGAACTCCACCAGGGCCAGCCAGGCCGGCCTCAACAGCAACGCCATCCACATCCCCGTCACCATCACCGCCCCGCCTGGAGAAACCACCATTATACCCAGTGAGTACAGCACGCCATTGTCACAAGTGAAGGAAGGATTGGGACGGAAAAGTTTTGCTTATTATGATTTTTCCACTAGTCATCACTTTACAGCAGAGCCATTAAGGCTAATTAAGGCTAATTAAGAATATCACCACAGCCCCAGATCTCAGCAAAGAAAATAATGAGTAATATCTTATCATATACAGGGCTCCACAGTAAGGGTCGCCAGGTCGCCAATGGCAACCATTTTGAGGAGATGGCAAAATTCAAAGAAATTTCCTCAATTGCAAAAAAATAGTTTTTACGTTCGCTTGAGGTGTTTTTTCCTCGGTCAAAAAAGAGTTGATGCACTAACTGTGATATGGAAACGTCTGCCGAATAAATTCTGACGTAGTGAACATTTAGCTCACATGACTGATCAGCTGTTTCTGCTGTCGGCGTCTTCCCAGATATTCCCATAACGTGCAAATGTTTGTCTTTGTGGATGTTACCCAATGCTACTAGTTTACATATACTAAGTAGTGTGATTTTGTTTTTGCAAGTAGTTTGTATGATCAACCAAGGTTTTCATATCTGTCATGCTTAGTCAGCAACCCCCATCACATGAGAATTGTCTTCATGATTATACTGTTTTATGGATGCAGAAAGTAAATACAATCATTAAACGTCTACATAGACCAAAAGCCTGCATTTGGAATCCATAGAAAAACTAAACCGTAATGTTTGTGCTCCTTTGAGCTAATGAGTGTGTTTGTTTTTCCACACCAGTGAACAATATCGACTGCGACAACTTCCGACTCAGTGAGGAGAAGAAAGACCTGGAGGAGGAGGAGGAGGAGGCTAATGGGCCTCGGCAGATCGTTCCCTACAGCTCCATGTTCATCTTCGGGCAAACAAACCCGTAAGTCATAACTGCGAGGAGACTGGGTGACATGGAATAAGATTGATGGTTTGGTTTGAATTAAGGGCAACAGGAAGTTCATAAAAACCCATTCATCATTAGGGTGTTACCAACAGCTCATGGTGAATTCAAAGACGTAGATGTATCACTTTTCTGCCCAAAATTATTGAATTCATCCATCTTGTTAAAGCAATCCTTGAAACCAAGAGACATATTATACATTGAATGCACTGCTTATTTCTGCATCCCCAGTGGTTACTGAGTGAACATCTATTCATCCTTATTTCCCCCGGAAACATATCAGTTCATTCATCATTAGTTAAATCCTATATATCTGGGGCAATGTACAAAAATCAATAATATTGACAGAGTAGAAAAGATGACGTGCAATATTCAATTTTAACATGTATATTGATCTGAAAATACCACCTGTTAAGGTGTAGGAGTCTGGAGCGTTGCCACTGGGCAGCAGGTGGCGTGGGTACTTGGTGGATTTACCCCCTGGCTACAAAAAGTGGTTATCAGGATGGCGAATGTCCTCCCTTTGGTAGTGAAAGAACACAGCCAGTGCGGCAGATTGAGCGACACCAGTAAGATTAAATTGAGCTCCTATTTTCTGGAAATGGGTGTTGTGACACTCACAAGGCTCAGGCTGACCAATGGCGTGTTGAGATTTTCCCTGGAAAACAAGATGGTCTTCTCTCGTGACTGCACGGACCGACTGCAGCCTCCTGGTGGTCGATCAAATATCCATCCTTGTAGATCACTTTGTAGCGTGATCACTGTATTGCTACTGCTTACCTTGTCATCACAACGAAAGACGCTTTACTTGCCACGGTGACAACTTTCCACATTTTAAAAACTCAGAATATTATAAACGCCTCATAATGCCTGCGAGTGCTCTGACTGTTGTCTGTGCAGTTTGGAGATTGAAGCCACAAGGGGGCGATCGAGACGTTTTGACTTCACTCTTATCTTCACATTTTATATACAGTCTATGATTGGAACATGTTGAAACCCTCCTTGTCAGAAATTACAGCCAGTCTGTCCTTGCGTAACTGGAGCGCGAGCTGTGTCTCTCCTTTACGCTGATGATGTAGTTCTGTTGGCGTTAGACCATGACCTCCAGCGCACACTGGGGTGGTTTTGTAGCTGAGTGTGAAGCAGTTGGGAAGAGCGCCAGCACCTCAAATCAAAATAAAGGGGTGGTGCCCCAAGTGAATTCGTTTCTGAGGAGCTGAGGCTGAAGACGAAGCTCTCGATTTACCGGTCTATCGACGTTCCAAACCCAAATATCATCACGAACGCTTGATGGGGACTGAAAGAATTAAATCACAGATAAAAGCAGTGACCTTTCAAACGACCAGTGATACGCTTCCTACCTGATGATGATGTCATTAATCCCAGGATGTACAGAAAAAGTACTGTTATTGTTTAGTTAGCTTATCAAGTGTTTTGTTTTGAGTGTCTTATAGTAACATACGGTATAAATGTAATGTTTTTCATACAGAAGCAGCTTTTTCAAATTTATTACATATTGATTCCATTAAAAGACATTGTGAACCCAGATGACCCGACGTCATGTGGTACCCCTTAGGCTGATGCATGTCCACTTTTACGCATTGTTTTGACAAGGAGGGACATGTGTGTTCGCCTTGACTTAATATGGGAGGACGTAACCTGGGATGACGTCACCTAGTAAGCTCCACTACTCTGTGTTCTTTTACATTCGTGCATGTGTGTGGTCTTGCAGGGTGCGGCGGCTGTGTCACTACGTGGTCAACCTACGCTACTTTGAGATGTGCATCCTGATGGTCATTACCATGAGCAGCATCGCCCTGGCAGCCGAGGACCCCGTGCAAGCCAACGCACCGCGCAACAACGTGAGTCAGACTGACATCTCAGACGTCATAAATAAACATCTGGAAGTACACAACGGACACACTGGTTGTCACACAAACACATTGTATTCGGGCTGACTGGCTGATTCATTCAGACTGATTAAGTCCTTCCTAACGGGGCTCGACAGTTTGTCCATATTGAGGAACAAACGGTTGGAAGCACAAAAAGAAGAGTCATTTTTGGTCAAATGTTGCCACACTGACTCGCCACACTGACTCCTTGGGTATAAGGAGGTAACACATGCACGCAGGCTTGAGTTTTTGCATTCTGACAGACGAGCACAACTAATTCTTATTCTAGTCAGGGGCACAGAGGGAATCTGAGGTGATGTTGTGCGTTTGCGTGTTGTATTTTTGTGTGTGTGGGTGTTCAGGCAATCTGTGTTAGTGCAGGGGAGTGCAAAGCTGACAGAGCTTGAGACCTCTGACAGGGCAGAGGAACATGTTGTGCATAACTGGTCCACACACACACACACACACACACACACACACACACTTCCAAAGTGTCTTAAACTGAAAACATCTGTCACTGGATCTGGAGAGTCATCTCACAGGATATTTTCTCACACTCTTGCTATTGCAGGTTCTCAAGTATCTGGATTATGTCTTTACCGGGGTCTTCACTTTTGAGATGGTGATTAAGGTGAGGAGGATTTTGAAATGGAGGTACACTTTGACGTTAGCCCCGAAAAACCAGCTAAGCAAAGTTTTGGTATTTCATCTAATTAGGACTTGAGCTATAGTCATTTTCAACCAAATTTAGCTTGGTTTTTAGCCACACCGCACTGACAGCATTGTCATGTCACAGGCATTGCTAATTGGGTTTGTGGTTTTACATTTCTTAGCTGTGATAACACTCCTGTCCTATTTCCAAATGCGTTAGATAATGAATGCCCTGTCACTGAAAAGGAACGGGTACTAAATATTAAAACCAGAGGTCTTTTAAAGATTTTTATGAGCTAAGAAGGAAGGAGGCTTCTGGAGCTCAACGAGCCGAGAGGAAGAGAGAGAGCAGCGGTGGTCGAGTGAACTATAGAGTGACTGAAGAGAGAGAGCGGCGTTAGTGAGAACAAAGCAGAGGACCAGAGAAATAAAACATTATTTTCTGATTTTTTTCACAGCAGTTATGTTCTAAAACACACACTGACTCCGCAAAACTCTGCAAAACTCTGCGTGCCGAGTTGCCGGATTTTGAATGAATGCAGGCTTCCTGTCTGCTGGCTGTGGCTCAGCGCTGCTCTCGTCAAACTACCGACACACACTGACCATAGCTGCACTCACAGCATAGAGAGGAGCAGGGGGATCACTGGAGGACATGCACATAACACAACCCGTTCCCATCCGTGAAATACGACTGCTTTATATGTGGAGACTTGTGCCTCGGTATCAGAAGCCGAGGGGCGTGACAAAGCGGTGGCATTTGACCACCTGAACGGGCTTCACACCCTGCGCTCTGTTATTGGTTGGGGTTACACCCCCACGTGGGGCACAAAGCCACTTTGCTGATGCCCAGAAGCGTCCCAGAGTAAAGCAAAATAAGAAGAAAAGAGAAAATACAGGCCGAGGGCTGCAGTGTCTCTGCAGATACAGACACCGCCACTCACTTCTAGTGGGGCATAGGTGATGATTGAAAGGGATTATTTTTTAACCCGTTGTTTAGTTAATTCTTGCATATTATACCTTTAGAACAAAGGAAGTGCCTGTGTCAGCTTGTATGATTTTTTAAAAATGATTCTGTTATATTTATTCTGTGACTCGAGATGATTGACTTGGGACTGCTCCTCCACCCTGGCTCCTATTTCCGTGACCTGTGGAACATTCTGGACTTCATCGTGGTCAGCGGAGCTCTGGTGGCCTTTGCCTGCTCGTAAGTCAACTCTTCCTTTATTCCTGCTGTGTTACTTTCTAATCACAGCAGGGCTCTGAATATAATATTTCTCAGGGATGGATACAACCACACAACAACAAATGACGGTTGTCTTGTATTACAGTATTTTTAGCTGCTGTTAGCCTCTCTCCAGTATCCTTCCCTGGAGCAGGTTAGCATGCTAACACCTTGAGGCTAGGTGCCCCCGTGTTGCTCAAACAAACAACTCCATGGGTTCATGTGCTGCCTGGGGTTATTTTGCAGACACGACGATGTCAAACTCATCTTTCATTGTTACATAAAGTCTCCACAGCCCCTCCCTGCGAGTCGGCAAATGGGCCATGCACAGTTTGGCTGATAGGTTTATGGTTCTGAAGGGGACAGAAGTCTCTACGCTGGCACCTTATTTCAACTCTTGCAGCTCAATACACTGCAGAAGGAATTGTTGTATGACAGGGGGCATTTCACCTCTACTGGGTCTATACAATCTAAATTTACAGTCATCAGATATATATATATATATATATATATGTGTGTGTGTAACAAAAACGCTGACAACACCCAGACCGGACAACGCCGTGGTAGCGACCTGTCAATCACAAGGTAGCCACGCCCTAAAGCATACCCTGCTTTATGGTCTATTTGACTCTAAATGGGACCATAATTTACAATATGAACATCATGCTGTATTGAAGAAGACTTGAAACTAGCGATTGAGACCATAAACTCATGTTTACAATGTTTTCTGAGGTAATAAATCAAGTGAGAAGTAGGGTCATTTTCTCATAGACCTGCTGCACTATAGTGACTCACTATCACCTCTCGAGGTACAAGATGCATAACAAGACAGAACGGGCCGGGGCTAGCTGGTTAGCATGTCATTTCAGTAGATATCTCTGCAACACAATACGTAGACGTCTTTGGCGTAACGTCAACACTGTAACCTCTTCACATTCTGTTGATGATGTTGGTTCATTTTTTTGAATGCTTTAAACAAAAAATCTGGCCAGATCAGATTACACATTGCACCTTTTAAGGTAGTCTAACAAATTACATTTCTTTCCTGTCGTGTTTTTTTGTTGTTTTAAATCACAACTAGTGTCACAGTCCAGGATTGACATCTTGGAGTTTCAAATCTTTTTCTGTGGTTGTGCTTGATTTACCTATTCTGTATTGTATGTCCAGATATTTGAAAATTAAGGGTAATGTGGGGGTTTCTCCGCCAAGTTCCGTATTTTGTATATTGTGACACCTGTATGCCCACTCGTAGTATCACATTCAGACAAAAAAGCTCCAGCAGCTTTCTACGCCATATGTTGTACCTCACACAGCTGCACATTTTTGCCTCCTCTCACAACAATTTTGAGCAGGAAACAGGGCCTATTTTTTCTGACACCATAATTACACCAGTAGTAGTGTTGCTACGTAGCCTGCGGTTTATTATACCTGGCACACTGATTTAGAATATTAAACTGTCCAGATCTATGCTTGAAGCGTCCTGTTATATGATAGGAAATAAATGTTATCCATAGCCACAGTATAAAGGGAGTTAATGAGCCCCTTACAGACCTGAATTCTGGGTCTCTGGAGTGAGAAGGTGATTACATATTCTGTTTCAACCAGCGCTATCAGATATTTCGCACCCGCCACTATTTCACATACAGTATCGATAGTCCGTCCTGAAAGTTTCTCCACAGTTAGACACCTGTTTATTTTATCTTTGTACTGCTTTCTGTCGCTCCAATTTCTCCTCTTTCGCCAGCTGTAATTGATGCTTCTCTCTGTTGCTGACTCTGTCTCTGTCTTCTCTCTTTCACTTTTTTCCCCTCCTGCTTTGTTCTCTGGCTCGGATTGCTTTCAGGAGCCTCATGGGGTAATGCTGCCTGCCTCTCTCTCTGCCTCCGTATCTGTCCATGTGCTTGTTTTTCTGTTTGTGTCTTCTGTCGTCCTTCCTGTCCATCTCAGCCAGTGTCATTTGCGGAGTTTATATAGACACGTCTGCAGCAGCCTCCCTCTCGCAGCGAAATGTTTTGAACAAATGTCATATTTTGTTATTTGCTATTCTTATCATCGCCGCCACAGTCACGATCAAAAGATACTGGCATTTACTCTGTTTGTGTTACGTAACCGTGTCTGTGTTACATCTGCATTTTGGGTTACATAAGGGCAATTACCTGTTTTACCATTTATCGGATATATTTTGTATGTGTTAGTAGGGACAATATACAGTACATAATGCACAGCGTGGCAGCACTGTGAATCAGAAACATACTGAAACACACACAAAGGACCTGAGTGCTGCTGTCCATAGTAAATGCACAAGCAAAGATGCTATTTGAAAACTATTAAACGGAGCTCTTTTTTCATTTTTAGACACAAAGAATTACACAATAATACAGATGCAGAATGATGTAGCTTTGAGCATCAGTATCTTTCTAACTACTAATGCACTGTTCATAAAAATCAAATACTTTAAGAGTATAATAGCATGTCCTGTTCAGCAGGCTTAGTCCAACATGCAGTGTCCCTGACCTGATATAGATAGAAGAGTGAGATTCACTCATCCAGGGGTTATCACATTCACCCTCCCGCGTTCACTTCCTGTCCAGCATTTTGTCCCCCCTATCATCTCCCTCATCAACTCACATTCATGTCATGTAAGCGTGTAACAGGCTACATTCAAACTGCAAGGCTAACAGGACAATTCTGCCTTCTTGGAACTTTGATCAGATGTATTCTTCTATTGGTTGTAATAATATACTCGCCGAGTTAGCTGCTGTCGATCCGATGAGGCAAAAATCATGAGCAGTCAGACGATCAGACAGGTTTAAGAGGAAACAAGAAGATGAAGTGTTAAATTATGATTGTAGAACCCAAACTGTCCGTTGTAAACATCCACTGCGGTTTCGAGACCAATTTCCTGCTTCAACTCTGACCTGCCATATTTGCAGATGTGTTCACTTTCAGATTTACCTCCACATAAAAGGCTTAACATAATTTGGCTAAACTGTTACAACAAGGCTAAACAAGATGTTTTTCTTATCTTGGTAAGAGTGCTCTCGACCACTCGTAAAATTTTTGTCTTACCTGAGAGAAGAGTAAACATAAGAAAACATTGGAGAATCCCAGAAATCAAATCAACAAAAATGAGCACAAATCGTGGATACAAACAAAAATAAGAGGAAATTTGTTCTTATATCGCTTCCTGCATTAGGCCCATTGTTTTTAAAAAGCAGATCTGGTCACATTTGAGGGATAAAATCTAATTTTCTCAACTGCAGTGTGAACGTAGTCATACAGTAGATTGTTCTCATCAACAGTGTCCTCTCATCTTCGCTTCTCTCCCAGTGAAAAACTGTCCATGACGTCATGATCATTCTCTTGCTACAAATGTTTTATTCACGTGTGCACAAAATCATTGTGATATTTTATCGGACTTGTCTATTGCTTTGCTCTTTCACAGGGTGATTAGTTTAAATACTTCTATGTGTTTCTTATCTTTGGTTTCTTTTCAATGTCAGTTTGTATCTTCAGCTTAAACTGTTTACTTTGCTCTGTCTTTCTTTATATGTTTGTGTGCTCTATTTATGTGGGTGGTGTTTGTGTTTGTGTATTGTGTGTGTTTTTGTCATTGCTTTTTCTCATCAGATCGCAACAAAGCGTGGCCAGGTGGGAACTGTCCCTATCTACCTTTTGCTTATTGAACCCTCCCTTGTCCCTTTTTCCCCACAACACAGAACGCTCCTCTTATCAACCTTTCCGAATAATCTTTGTCGCCCTCCATCCCAAGGTGCTTGGGATATGACCATGATTTCCCTCCCTCCTTCCTCTCTAACTTCCATCCCAATATTGGGACATCCAGACAAAAAGACAATATTGGGAACTCCACCTCATAGCTTTCAGAAGACCAACATACAGTATAGCTGCTGACATGCACCACTCTGTGATTCAGCACTTAATATATTTCCACTTGCAAACTCATCAGGTATCAGTTGTATCAAAGCTAAAACATCTTTATCTGTTGTGTCTGCTTCATGTAAATCTCCTTTAATCTTTACTAAACTGGGTTTAATTGGTCAAATCACTAAGAGATTATAGCCTGCGGCTCAACTCACCTCTCTGCCCTTCGCCTACATCTCTCCTTGGACTCAGAGGGAAATCGATAAAGGATTATAGCTTATTATAGCTTCTTACCCGAATTCAGCTTAAGTGGTTATTCCATTGAAAAGCAGGATTACAGCCTGTATATGTAAGGAAAATAATACCAGATACCTCTTTTTTTTACCCCCATAAAACATGCATTGTATGTAAGGCTCATTATTTCGGGTTTGGGCGATTTAAAAATTTTTTTTTTTTTTAGAAGGGAGACAAGAATTTAAATTTGTTTTCACCTTTTTCATCCTTTTGTCTACGTAGATGAAGAACTTATTTTGATAAATCCAGTATTGCATAAAGCAGTCGCCTACTGAGCCAGTCAGCAACAGATTGTTGAACAAGCGACCAAACGTACGTGCAGTGCTAACGTCAGTTTATAGCTAATTAGTTGCTCAGCTGCAGCACATTAAACAGCATGTAAACATACCTGTGAATGTCACATGGGTCCGGTTAGATGCTGCTGTGGTCCTTACTCGTCAATACCGCTAACAACATGCTGTCTGCCCACGACATGGAGCTACAGTTTGTTTACTCTGTCTCCCTTTGGTGTAACACCGGCAATCCGGCAGCCTGCCAGCTGCTGTCAATCAAACACAGACAGGGACACGCCCCTGCAGCCAGCTGTGAACTGTTCATGTGTTTTTTAAATATATTATTATGTTAGAATGCAAAAATGAATAACTAGATGTGTTTTCAGTTGGACTTTAAGCAATCGGTGCTGAGTTAATGTGAACACACGACCTCGTATCCACACACAAACACACACACATTACATGTTCTTTGCCCACGGCGCTTCTGAAAGCTATTGGGAGACTGTTCTTGCCGTCTCAATGTGTTGAGGTCCTTGAATAGCGAGGACTGGCATTGAGTTTGCAGATTGCATGCCAGGGTAACCAAGTCATCCAAGCATGAGAGCTGCATGCCATTTTGTTCGACTTAGAGTTCTCCATTGAGAAAGGAAAAGGCCTAAAATGTATGGAACCGTGCTTCTCTCCCTCAACACAATACAGACTTTTACAGACATTTATTTCATTATTCTCATAATTTTTTTCACCCAGTAATGGGTAAACAGCAACAACTTGAACGGTGGGTTTTCATAAGTCCCTCCATACCTAAATACCCTCCTCTGGCCAACCAGATGTTTTTTTAAATAAGAGTCCGACAGACTGAACCGGGCCTGTGTGAGTGTCTCTGTGTGTATGTATGTAAACTTAAAGCAAAGGAGACACAGGGAGGAAAAGATTGGAGAGGAAGGTTTTAAAAGCCAACTGATGTATGATAATGCCTTATTTTACAGGTACCTTAGTCTCCACATTATTTCCCAGAAAGGAGCTGATACCTTATTTTCCTGAAATGGACTTTCTAATTTGGCATTTATCAAGGAAATGATGTTCCATTACCCAGACTGATTCATTTGAGTGTTCATGAAAGAAACAGGAAATGACCAAAGTGGTTAAATAGAAAATAGAACAGCACAGCCGGGTGGCGTTTATATTTCCAGGGTATTTTCTGGAAGGAACCGCAAAAGTCTTACTCAAAAGATCAATTTGGTAACCAAATATTCAGTGATAGTTAGAAACTTGATTCTCCATATTTGTTGAATTGTATGTAGACTGCTTTGCAAACTATTTGCTATGCCCTGTCCCCCTTAGTATGTCCTGTCAAGCTTTTTCATTCTAGCACAGCACATATGCCGTTTACAGTGATGACAGTAGATTTACCACTCGAAATTTGCAGTAATTTTACCCGACTACCGTGGAAGTTGTTTCCTGTGAAGACGGAAGTTTATTTTGAAAAGACTGTGTGCATGTAACGAGCGGAATTTGACGCATTTTGCTGGACATTCGTTGGAAAACGAACGAAAAAGGAGGAATAACTGTTTCGTAAGATATCATACGAACGTTGTATGAGAATATGTTGCCTAATGACATGTCTCTTTCCTTTGGACATAACGCTAGATAACTACTGTAGGTAATTAGCTGGGCATGCTTACGTTTACGGCGTACGTTAAAGGAGAAAAACACACTTTTTAGTCCATCCTTGTGGTTTTGGTTTTGAAAAGGTGACAAAAAAAGACAGAACCCTCCAGAGACATGTAAAACACAATTCATTTATTCTTATAATTTTACAATTGTTAGCTTGAATGAATCGCAGTTGTTCTTGTCCCCTGGGGATGAAAACATTGATTGGTTGGTAACTTCATGCTGAGCTGGTGTAAGAAGCAACGGGGCCTCTAGGGGCCACTAACTGGGCTTTCACACCCTATTTTTTTTTCTAGTTTGTCCTTCTCCACATCCTTCACACATGAAATTATATTATAGTGCTCTGCACGCACAGATATATACACACTCTCAATTTCGTACTTCTCAGATTTTTTTTTGAAGAAGAAACAATCCAGAAACACTTTTTATCGTGAGCGACAGCCACATTGTGTGTACGTGTGACAGATTAATTAAAAATCCCTCTCCCACTGTCCTTGGCCAATGTCAGTCTCCGAGTGAATGATGGCTCAGCTGTATGTCATTAGCATAACAGCTAGTTTTTAAACCCCCACACCCACCTCCCACTCTGTTACTACTGAACACAACCTGCAGCGTCCGCAATGATTGACAGCAGTGGTTCCTGCAAAGAAGCTGCTTCCTCAACCAGGGGGCTGATTCTTTGTGCATTTACTTTCAACATCAGTGTGATGTTATTCTACAGAAACAGCATGTTGGCTTTGTGTGACTTTTATCTGCGATATCTTGGGGTGCTGAGGTTACACATTGTGGAAAAAAGTGCTTAAATGTGCTGCTTAACTAAAAGAAGCAATACCACAGTGGAAAATAAAAAGTGCATTATAAAGTAACCAAGTATTTGCAGTAAAATGTTCCAAATGTTGAAGAGAGGAGTTTAGAAGGGTTAAAAAAATGATGGAAAGAAAGAGACAGAAAAGGAAAGAGGGATGGAAGGACAGAAGAAAGAAATGAACGAAAGAAAGAAACAGACAGATGAGTATAAAAAATAAGTAAAAGGAGGAATAAATGAATGGACGAAAGAGAATGAGAAAAAGAAGAAAGGGAATAAATTGACAAACAGAAGCAAAGAAGGAAAGAGAGAGTAAATGTACTGTGGTTACTCTGAACAAATTAGTCTTCCTCTACTGTTGCATGCTTCTGTAGAATAACATTAACCCACATGCATGCACTCTACTAACAGAATATTAAGAGGTATTGGTGTGTGTACACCGTTTACCTGCCGTTCTACAATCTGCCCTTGTTGCTGGAGGACGGGATGAAAGGCTTTACATGTTTGTCGGTGACACCACATCGCCCGGACTAACTGTACTGTCAATCTGCACAGGGGGACGAAAGGCAAGGACATCAACACCATCAAGTCCCTGAGGGTCCTCCGAGTCCTGCGGCCACTCAAGACCATTAAACGGCTACCCAAGCTGAAGGTACAGTAATCCCATCTGTCACCCACCCAGTGCATTATGAGAAGAAGAAAAAAGAGCAGCCAGCTGGGGCACATCCGGTGTCAGTCACACACTATCATGAGTCACATGCATTTATAGTACACCGAGGAGGAATGGATACATCTGATTTGAAACAGTTGTGTTTTAAATTATATATATAAATCTTGTATCTCTAGCTCTCTAATGAAAGGTTGGACCAGTTTGACCTTTGGGGTGCTCTGTGTTGTGGAGAGACGGGAGAATTTAAAGTCACACAAATTGGAAGTAAGTGGCTGAAAATTGCTTCATTTTATTGAAGTAGTTCTGTGCGAGGAGGCTTATTGATAGCCTGCATTTCCCAGAACATACACTCCTCAACAGACATAGATACAACAGGTACATAAAATCACTCAGAAACTGTGTTTTGAGCATCAAAAACTCACACCCTGTAGGTTTGGACTGGAAGGTGGCTCTGTTTAGCTGTAAAATGAGAAAGTTTATCACCTGGCAGCCATGTTGAGATAAGATGAGGAAATACCAAACACCGCCCACCAGCCGGACTAAACTTTCTCATCTTACAGCTAAACAGTACACTACATGATGTTTCTGAAAACATTTAATGTGAGAAATAGGCATTACAGTAACAGAGTATTGATTCATGTTTGATCAGCGCTGCCTAGTTTGACCGTTTGATCAGAGCCAATAGGAACGCTCTCTCTCTGAATTGACCTGTGATTTGCCGAAGTCTCCCGTCACGTGCTAGATTTTTCAAAGCCTGAAAACAGAGCCATGAAGAGGTGCAGAAGTCTAGTTTTCTCTCAGAACACTTGAATTACGATATGCGTTATAAAGGTTATTATGGAATTTTTGCCCAATGATGGCGTACTGGCCTACTGCCGCTGAAAGGGTTGTGACCCTCATCAAGGCATGACCCTCAACTGTTTCCTCTGATGCAGAAACACCAGCTTCCCTCTGGTGCTCGAAGGCAGCCGATCATCCAAAAGTAATGGGCCTGACAAAAGATGAACGATCTGATTGGAGTAATAGAAGTGAGATGATTGAGGCAGATCAGAGCAGACAGACGTTCACCCACAACTCTTCTTGGATACTTGGCCAGAGCGGTTTGACTGACAGGCTGGTAGAGGAGGGGAGAAATATGCTCCGTCCTCTCTACGGAGACAAAAGCCTTGATGGCGATCATTCATGCAGCAGCATATTCATTGGTTAGATTGCATACATGTCAGGATAGATAGACGGAAGTCTCCATCTCACAGAGAGACCACAGCACAAGCTGACAGAAGGAAATAGCTGGAGAGTGAGTGACAGGCAGGGAGACACAGAGACAGACTGCATGCAAAAAGGTGTGTTCGTGTACTCAGTAAGCATTGGTTTGGTAGTTTGCAAGACATCTCAACATCTGGGCAGAATTTGGATGAAAAGTGAGTGACTCACACTAAGCATGCTGCACTTACGGTGTAAGGTGGTACAGTTGTCACTTGTTTCCAGCGCCTCCGCTGCCTCACTTGGGTGAAAAGCTAGCAGGTGGGCTCTGTGATTTGTTGTCAATGTAGAGTAAGATGCAGTTTTTTATAAAATTGGCAAACAGCCTTATCTCTGTTGGTAATTTAGCCATCTACGATGTAGTGTACCTCCACACAACGCTTCTCAGATACTTCGGTGTCGTGATTATCCGATCAGCACGCCTTTGCTCGCTAATGTTCTTCTCCATTTTATATATTAGCTTAGTTTACTGAGTGACGTATAATTCAAAATAAATAATGATTTACAATTTCTCTTTGAATAATAACACAGAAAATAATGAACTCGTAATGAATGAGAATGTACATCAATGTGTGCGTGTGTGTGTGTGTGTGTTTTCCAGGCGGTATTCGACTGTGTCGTGAACTCTCTGAAGAACGTTCTTAACATCCTCATCGTCTACATGCTCTTCATGTTCATCTTCGCCGTTATCGCTGTGCAGCTCTTCAAGGGCAAATTCTTCTACTGCACCGACGAGTCCAAGGGTCTGGAGAAAGACTGCAGGTATGTCACCCACACTCACCTGAACGTCTTCTCAAGAATCTCTTAAGTCATCCATTAGGTAGCTGCCTTTTAATGGTTGCCATTTGGTAACACATGCTTTTATACTGAAATTCTCAGTTTTTTCTTTTTTTAGTTTTGTCTGTTTCACCTCTTTTGATTACGTCTCCTCTCACCTGATTCTTCTCTCTCAGGGGTCAGTTTCTGGACTACGACAGGCATGACGTGGCAGCTCAGCCCAGAGAGTGGAAAAAGTACGAGTTCCACTACGACAACGTTCTCTGGGCCTTCCTGACGCTCTTCACTGTGTCCACGGGGGAGGGCTGGCCACTGTAAGTCAGAGCAACCGCCATATCACTTCATATGTGTAGCACCTCATACATAAAATGGCACTTTAAGTCAGCTATATACACAGTGGTTTACAAGGCTGAATATGAAACTGAGATATAGAGATATATAGAGTCATAGATATAGGGAATGAATTGGTTTTAAAAGTTAAGATGGCCACAATACATAACTTAAGTTGTGTTAAATATTAATGCTTGGGTAGTTGAAGTATTGAATTATTTATTCCTTTTCAAGTTAGAATTTCCTTCAGTGACTTGCCGTGAACTGCACTCAGCACACCTGGAGGCCGATAGTGCGGCGCAGATTAAACCCAACTGATTTCTCCCAGGCTTAATTACTGTGCGTTCTCTAAAGATGCAATCAAGGCTCATCGCATTGATGTCTTCAGTCTGCCATTCTGTGCCTGAGCTAAAGTACCACGGGCACATTTATCATCATCATCATCATCATCATCATCATCGTTATCATCATCTCTGTCAAGGACTGTTGATGGCTGTTGGCTTATTGAATTCATTGTATTTACCTGACGATGAAAAGTAAATTGTTAAACTGACTGAGCTTGTCAGGATCGTCTAAAATTACACACTCATAAACAAGAAGTGACAGCACATAGTGACACCACGATCCATCAAATTTAATTTAACATTTTAATATAAAGTGTTTACCATTTCTTATGATTTGGGATACCAAATAGAAATTGTACCGATCATATTCCAAAAGTTACTCTTTTCTTATTCTTAATATCTAATTAGAGTCGAGCACTCTAATGAAAGGTAACATGTTCATTAGTCAACTAACACAAAGCTAAACCTAAAATAGTACGGATGCGTAGATACTCAACTAAAAGAAACAAGAATACATTTATTTTTGTCGAAATATTCTAACAAGGCCGGACAAAAGGTTGACGGCCTGAATTCATTAAGTCTCTACAGATATTTTACAAGCCATTACTCAGAGCTTTACAGCCTGCTGTGAGGTCCACGAGGTTGTTTGAATCTCAGTTCATCTTTTCCTTCTTCCCAGGGTCCTGAAACACTCTGTGGACGCCACGTACGAGGATCAGGGCCCCAGCCCAGGCTTCCGCATGGAGACATCAATCTTTTATGTGGTCTACTTCGTTGTGTTCCCCTTCTTCTTTGTCAACATATTTGTGGCTCTGATCATCATCACCTTCCAAGAGCAGGGAGACAAGGCCATGTCGGAGTGCAGCCTGGAGAAGAACGAGGTGTGAGAGCGGTGGAAAGTGATGCACTACGAGAACAATTACCCCCCTCTCCCCTACATGCAACAAGAACACAACGCTGATTATATCTGCAGAAACACTGGTTTCTGAAAATCTTTGTCTCTTGCATCACAAATGTTTTCTTCATTAGAAACCAGAGCACATGCTGATCCACTTCTAAACATCACTTCCAGGCAAATTATAGCTAACATGACTTACAAATCCCCTCAAACAGAACAAAGCAGTAAAAAAGAAAGCAGTGGGGTTTATCCACTCCACTCTCTTCAGCTCTACTTCACACAGACTTTGTTAAAATCACGCTGTTTTTTCTCTGTAAAGTATTGGCCAGTGATCAGACAGCCTCAATTTGTAGTCTCATCTTTTGATATCACCAAACGCTGAGAAAATCCTCTTGTGGCGTGCCAGCTGTCCTTTTTTAAATTTGATTTTCCTGGACTTCTCTCTTCCACGATGAACGGTGTGAAGGTGTATCAGAGAGGATTCATACACAGTGTGTTTTGTCTTTTCATCAAACAGAGGGCTTGTATTGACTTCGCCATCAACGCCAAGCCGCTGACGAGGTACATGCCAGAGAACAAACAGTCCTTCCAGTACAAGATGTGGAAGTTTGTGGTGTCGCCCCCGTTCGAGTACGCCATCATGACTTTAATCGCCCTCAACACAGTCGTGCTGATGATGAAGGTCAGTGATTCCTCCTGCTAATGACGCAAAGCTCCAGTTCCTCTCAGATCCCTCTCAGCCAGAAAAAAAAGTAGTGCCTTGGCTCAGTGATACTTCAGTTCCCAATATGATGCAGCGCGCTGTTGAAATATTAAAGAGGATTTCAGAAGCAGTTTCCATAAATCTGTACCATTTAATTATTTAGCTGTTAAGGCAGAGATGCAATTACAGCAACAACACGGGTCTGGCCTTGAGACATGGTCAACAGTGAAAAATCAAACACCACCACCATCACAGTGGTGTGATGGTGGTGCCAAACAGAGCTCGCTGCGATCAGAGAGAAGTGCTCGTGTCTTGGCAATTCCTTTGTTTGTCTACTCAGAGGAGGAAATCTCCGAGGGAATGAAACAGCCAGTTACGGCGATGCAGGCTGGCTCCAGAGAGGAGCTCTGTTCGCCCGGTAGTTGTGGTTTTATTTACATAATCTAACAATAATTTACCTCTCTTTGTCAGATTGTGACCGTAAAATCTGAAAAGTTATTTGGAGAAACAGTTTGAAAGGCGGTTCAGATATGCTAGTGGGACTTTAGATATGTGTGGGGTTGCTTTTGTAGCTTATATCGGGTTCAAACCGAGACAATTTACATACAGTTAGCCACATTTATGTTTCCAATAGCCAGATTTAAAAAAAAAAAAAAAAAATCCTATTGTACTTGCATTTGTTTTCCACACTGCAAATTTCTTTTCTTTTCAATTTTATTTATAGATTTTAAATTTAACACAAGACCAACAGACAGAAAGAAAATTAAAAGGGTACCTAGTATTACAAATCATAATAAGCTTAGTGGTCATAATAGTTAGATATAAAGTTAAATACAGACATAATACAGAAAATAAATAAATAAAAACATCCAACCAAATGATCCAGGCTTAATGCAGCTTGTGCAGCCCAGCAGGAGACGGTGTAAATCTAGACCCTTGTGCCATGGGAGGGAGCACAGTTTTAGTCTGTCTACGTAAAGTTAAAAATGGCTGCCATAAATTATAGAACATGTCAGTCGAGCCTCTAAGAGTATACTTTATCTTTTGTAGGTGGAGAAACTGCATAAGATCCCTAAGCCACTGAATATGTGATGGTGGTAATTCTTGCTTCAACAGAATTATGTGTCTAGCTACTAAGAAGCAGTAGTGGTGGACAGAAGTTATATCATCATAACATTGTAATAATATGTCATAAAACGTTGTTTTTTTGTTTCTTATATTGAACTTTGTCCTCTTAACAACTTTTATAAATTCCTAAGTGACTGAAATGTGAAAGGATTCCCTCTGATAGACCTCCAGGACGGTGAAGCAACAATGACAAGCAGTTGAACACATACAGGCTCAGAGCATTTCAGTGCCGCAATCAAACAGTGCCTACTGATACTATATTAAAATGTATGTATGCAGCTGGGATTGACACATACACCCATTAAACATCTTGCTAGAGTGCGTCTGAGCAATTCAATATAATTGGTCTGCTTCTTGGTTGCATTTACACTTGTGGTTTTCAGTATCATAAATCTATCTGATCTGCCCAAGACGGAAGTGTAAGGTTCCTGGGGGTAAAGGATGCAGCTTTCACACACTACTCTGGTTCTTCTCTCAGAAATATTTCAGTGTGTGTTTTCTGTCCTCAGTTCTACGGAGCTCCGGACCTGTACGAGTCCATGCTGAAGTACTTAAACATCATCTTCACAGCCCTCTTCACACTGGAGTGCATCCTCAAGATTATTGCCTTCGGTCCACTGGTGAGACCATATGCTACGCTCTACTCTGCAAACACTAGACAATTATTCACTGTTGTATTGTGTTTCTGTTTACACACATGAGGGGAAATCTCTCTGAGGGTGACTCTCACTGTGCTCAGTTAATTAAATGTTGTCCTTGTGAATGCTGAAACCAGACTCTTAGATCTGTGGTCTTTCGTTTTGAGAGACTAACGGGGTGTTTCGAATGAAAGAACTGACACGTAGTCGCACTTGTAAGGATGTTTGAAAGATTGGGATTGTGTTTATGCAAAAGCACATAAAAGGTATAGCAGACAACACAGTAAAATAAAAAGGTGTAAAATCTCAAATACAGGAATGAGGAGGGTGAGCTGGTAAGAAAAAGAAGGGATGAACGGAAGAGTGCGCACAAAGAATAAATCATCTCCCAACACGGGGCCGTCTGGCCCGCAGCGGGGCATTTCATCTCCGACTCCGTTCCATTTACAAGGCCCATTTATTAAATAGCTTTTCTCACACACCACTTGCCTCCACCTGTTTAGCTGTTAAGCCCAGACGGATGGGCTCGCATCTGCTGGTATAAACACTCGGCTGCTTCATCTCTTCAGACTGCAGCTGCAGGGCCTGGCAGCAGCCTCTGCCCCCCAGAGATGGATGGTTGACCAGCCTGAGGGCCACAGGCTGCAGGCTGCAGCTCAGCAGTTAGCTTATGCAGGGGATTGTGTCAGCATTTGTGTGTGTGTGTTGTATATGTAGATTTGTGTGCCCAAGGAGATGTCTAGATTTCTATGTTTTGGTGTATTTGTGTTGTTTTTTGTTTTTCTTCAGTCTATCTTTTGTACTCCCGTGCGACACATATCTGTAAATATAACCATACCGGGCGCCTTTTTCCAAGGAAGTATGAAAAGCAGAAAAAATAATCACCCAGAATTGCACCAAAGTTTGAATGAACTCTCAGTCTGATCTCTCCATACCGTCTTTGTCTCCTAGAACTACCTGAAAGCAGCCTGGAATGTGTTTGACTTTGTGACTGTGTTGGGAAGCATCACAGACATCTTGGTCACAGAGATTAAGGTAAGAGCTGCAGCGATCGTGGGCTCCTCTGAGTGCCATTGCATCTCTTACGGGTCACTTTGTACATGACTACCAGGATTCATTGCATGCTCACAGCTGCTGATGCTGCAGTTGCACAGAGGAATCGCAGCACGCTGTGATACAGGAAATAGATTTAGTCCAGTCAGGAGAACTGTGATAATGGAAAAGTATAAATTGGAAAGTAGTTCATACGCAATATGCAGGGAATATCATTTACATTAGGTTTGCAAGTTATGGTTATTTTCATTATCTGTTGCTCCAGAATCTTTGGGATCTATTGATGAATTGATTAGTCTATAAAGAGTCAGAAAATAGTAAAAAAAAAAAAGGTCCATCACAAGCTATCAGAGCCCAAGAAACCCAAGAAAGTTTGTGACCCGGCAGCCATGTTGAGATCAAGTTGAGGAAATACCAAGCCCCGCCCACCAGCCAGAGCGCAGCCAATAGAAACGCTCTCTCTCTGAAATTACCCGTGATTGGCCAAAGTCTCCCATCATGGGCTAGATTTTGTAAAGCCTGAAAACAGAGCCATGAGGAGGTGCAGAAGTCTAGTTTTCTCTCAGAACACTTGAATTACAATATGCTGAAAGATTTGTATGGAATTGTTACCCGATGATGCCAAAAAATATTCTGCCTACTGCTGCTTTAATGTAGCTTCAAAATCCTGAATGTAGTAGTCATGCTTTGCTGTGCTCCCACAGTCTCAGCCCTCCAATCAAAAGCTCAGCCAAGAAAACTGCAAGCCCAAAAAAATGTAATCATGAAAATCAATACTGAAAATGAAAAAAACAAACAAACAAAATAAAGGTAGCTGCGGAGCAACAGGAGGAGCGATACTGCCGTTACAGTTTTAGTTTCCTCTGTTGAATTACAGCAAACAGAAATGGGCAAAAGTATTTGTGGAGATGGAGGGCTGAGGCAGAGCACTGTTGCTTTCTGTGTACCAAAGTTGGTCTCTTTCTTTGTGTGACTTTCTTTTCATGTGATCATTAGTCTTCTTCTCTGTCTCTTCTCTTTCGCTTTCCTTCTCTGCGCTTTTTTTCCCCCTCTTTTGCTGTTCCCATCTTCTGCTGTGTCTCTGCTGGCGCCTGTGCCCTCACTCTGCCCCCTCTGTCACATCCGACACCTCTAGACGGTAAGTGGCTTTTCTTGTTGGCCGCTGATATTGTCAATTCCCCCGTCAGTGTGTGTTGTTTCTCTCCCACAGTCTTAGTTTAAATTGCCTACCTACTGAATCCTCAGTGTGACGTGATGTAACAGAAAAACACCTATTAAGCTGGTAGAAATGTGTGTGTTATAGCAGCGACACAATCATCCGGAGCAATTTCAGTTGCAGTTGTATGACAAATGACTTGGTTCTACAAAATACTTGAAATTGGTTGGTTTGTTTTGTAACTATATTATCTCACCATCCTGGCATGTTTTTTTTGTGCTTGTTAAACACTATTTTTAGACCCAATATAGTCTAAATCTGGTTAGGACTGACATGTTTTGCAATATTAAGTATTTAACCCTTCAACTTTAATTAAACATTTAAAGGAAAAAGAATGATGGAAAAATCAGAGTCTGTTTTTACCATCTTATTAATTTGTATTATCTCTGTTCAATCCACTGTTATTTGTGATGCAGATAATGATATGAGATTAATTTAAAGGACCAGTGCGTAGGATTTTCTTTAAGAGTTACATAGTATGGCTTTAAATCCTTTTATCCTGGGTTCATTATAATACCTCAGTCAATGTTTTCTCTCCCAGGACAAGATGATCAACCTGAGTTTCCTGAGGCTGTTCAGAGCGGCTCGTCTCATCAAGCTGCTCCGGCAGGGCTACACCATCCGCATCCTGCTGTGGACCTTTGTTCAGTCCTTCAAGGTGAGCAATCACACGCAGTGAACTAAACACGCAAACTAACAGTACGTGCCTCTGGACATACCTGTAAAATATAGAAGTAAACTTGATTCATGCATGTTTCGAAACTTAAAGTGTTTTACAGAAAGAAATTCAGTCAGGAAAGACCAGGGGTGAAAGTAGGCCGGTACGGTCCGGTACTCCGTACCACTAAAAGATTCAGTGCCGGTACGCAGTACCGCTAAGAGGGGACAGCAGCTGCCTGCCAAAACTCAAATACAACCCGTCACTCACGATCGCATTTCCAACAAGAAAACACGGCTGCTAACATCAGGTCAGCATAGAGTTAGTTACCTCCGCCAAAGAGGTTCTGTTTTCGGTTCGGTTTGTCTGTTTGTACACGCACCAAGGTCTTTTCAGACGAGGAGCAACACTCCGCCTGCGTACTACCTTGGATTGGCGGGGTTAGACTGCGCTCCTCATGCAGACGAGCGCTACGCGAGTAAACACCAGGCGCTATGCGTGGCAACCGTGGAAACGGCATCTGTGCACTACTGTAGGCTATGTATCCCTGCCATTGCAACTGTGTGGTGTATCAGATATCCCTATCATCCCTAATGTGGTGTCAGAATAATCGGAAATACAAGTTCCCGACTGGTAAAATTCACGTGAATATCCCCAGTCGGAACAGCAACTCAAAATTTGAAAGGTTTTGTCAACATTTACAACTTATTCTGCAGCACTTTCACCATTTAAATAAATAATTTGCTATACATGATGTCAAGTGTTTCTAATTTCTTTTTACACCATACAGACATTGACTCGTGTTTTCAGGGATGCATGAAGCTGGGGGTGGGAGAACAATATCAGGCGATGAAGGTTGGGGTAGCCTAGCAGTACCGGCAAGAACTTCCATCTACTTTCACCCCTGGGAAAGACACAAGTGAATAAGAATGCAGATGTGGATTTATTCAATAGAGATTCAGATTGATTTAAAGTTGAATAAAAGGATATCAAACAAAATACAAGCAGTGGAAGAGAGGGCTCAAAAGCAGGCGGAGGTATGCTGTTAGAATCAAACTAAATAGCACTCAGCAGACAGCAGTTTGGATTTTCACCCTGTGCCGGTTTGCTCTCCAAATCCTCTGGGACAAGTTGAGTTAAATGCGGAGCGCCGGGCCGCGGCCGAGGGAATTTATAGCAGGTTTAATGTCAGCGGTGAGAGCTTTTAAGCCCAATGAAAATGGACAGTAGCTGCAGAGTGTTAAAAGGTGCCTATTTAATTACAACAAATGTTCGCCTCCTCCTTGCAGCGATATAAATAGCTGGTTAAAAGAATCGACACTGCAGGTCAGGTTGACTGCTCGGGTTCTTAAATAAGACTGTAAAATCTTACAAGGGCGCTAGTCCTCTGTGGGGAATCCGATTTATGAGTGTGTGTGCAGAGACAGATGGAGAGATCATAAGAGGGTGTGTTTGTTTATGAGAGAGAGAGGTTTTGTCTGTTTGTGCTCCTCTTTAACCTGTATTTATGTGTTTGTTTTCAGGCCCTGCCGTATGTCTGCCTCCTCATCGCCATGCTGTTCTTCATCTACGCCATCATTGGAATGCAGGTGAGTTGTGACACGACCAGCTGGACTAAAGCAAGTCAGACTGTAATGACTCAGTGATGGATGCCTGCGAGAGAGTGTTAACCCCTACACACCCATGGTGCCCCTCCACAGGTGTTGTTACCTATTTTGGCTAATTAAACCTCTTCTCAGAACTGAGTGGGACAACTTACACCTTTATTATTATAAGTAGTGGTCACATCAACCAGAATAAGAACCACAATTACTTTAATACAGGGGCAATGTTGCATTACAACATGTCCAGAAACAAGAAAACTACAATGTAGAATGCTGCAATACGACTTTGCTATCGTGGTTATATGTGGTTAAACTATCAGTTATGTCACGTACGTAACGTAGTAACTGCAAACGTACTTATTTTAACCTAAACCATGATCTTTTCCCAAACCTAACCAAGCAGTGTTTCACAAGGTTAAATAGAAAGTTCATTATGTCGTTTTGGGAGTCATTGGCAAACAACCTATTCTGTTGTTTAGGTATGAGGACGTGTTGGTCAGGTATTATATGACCGTGTATGGATGAGCTCAAATATCAGCACTGTACGCAAACTGAGACTATCTCTCCTCTCGAGACAGATAAAGGAGGAAGACCATATAAGTCACATCTGTAAAATATCATTCCAAACACAACAACCTTGCAATAAACGCTACTGTACCTTTGTTAACCAAATAATGTCCTCCAGTACAACACCTCTAATAGAGCTGCATCCGTCCACACATCTCTGACACTGTCTCAATAAAAATGTTATATTATACATTTCACAAACCAAGTCTGTATTGCGTGGCTATTGCCTTGGATTGCATAAGATTATACAGGCAGGGGTTTGATTTTTCCATTTTTAGAGTTAGCTGATATAACAGATTACCTACTTTTGTATTCCTCTTACATAGAAGATTGTCACAGTGTTTGTGCTGAAAAAGTCAGTAGCTGTTGTCGTACAGGGTCAAGATGCTACATACATATTTGACTGCTGTCAGAGTTCTCCTGGGCCGAGCAGCCAGCGGCATGGACATGCCGAGGGGCAAATACATATTTAAAAACAGACCTCTGGGTTATTTCACGAGACTCACAGTGGGACATCACAAGTTGTGGAAGTTATCCACTCTCTGTCTCTGAACTCAAATCAGTTAAGATTTATTGGCATGGAGTTTGGAATAAAAGCATGGTGACAAAGCATATACATAAGTGAGAGTAAAGGTAAATAATTAATAATTTACTAATAACAGCTAATTACAGATATAAGTATAGATTTTTATGAGGAATTCTCATTATTTCTGTATTGTCACAACCCTAATGTAATTAAGTGCAGGCCGGCCAAAGCTGTGAGGAAAAGGGCTACCATAGTCATGACAATATCATACTGTATTAGTGCATTGTATACTATAAAAGAAAATGAAAAAGTATATTGATGAAATGCAAAATGATAATTGAACACAATGGGTATTATAAAGCATGTAACAAAAAATAAAACAAATTTTTGCGCACATATTTTCTAACACTTCCTTTGGATACCTTCCTGTTGGATGATTCCTGTTGATGTACATTTGTGGAGTTTTTATACCTGCGACACAATGGCTCAAACCAGTAGGACCCCTTCACTCAAGGTGAGAAGCTGTTTTCAGGGTCTTTAAAGACGTGGGTACAGTTTGGGCTGTGTTTGGGTCTTTTAGGACTTTAAATGTTCGGTTTTGCATTCAATAACCACCACCTGCTCTCCTGCTGCCTCAGGTGTTCGGAAACATCGAGCTGAATGAGGAGACCGCAATATATCACCACAACAACTTCCAGACCTTTTTCCAGGCCTTGACTCTCCTCTTCAGGTAATCCTGCTTCCATATTCTAAAAATCCTGGTGACACAAAAATCCAGTACGGACTGATAACACCAACCTCTGCTCCTGTCACTGTGTGTGTTTCAGGAGTGCGACAGGCGAGGCGTGGCATGAGATCATGTTGGCGTGTCTCAGTAACCGGCCGTGCGATCGGCTCTCAGGAACTGTGGGGAAGGATTGTGGAAGTGACTTTGCCTACTTCTACTTCGTCTCCTTCATCTTCCTCTGCTCGTTCCTGGTCAGTGTGAAGGAAGGAAGACAGATGGCTTTCCAATCTCGTCTCATACGGAGTGTTCTGATGACAGAAATTATACTGAAGTTTAGTTTTCAAACATCAACTGCTAGTCGGAACTTAGATCATTGTAACTTTTTCACTGTCTGAAAGATCGAATAGCGGCCGGGCCCGACGGCAGCCTACCTATTTATGTTCACCTTTAATTTATTTTACACACTTCTGTTTTGTTTCTCTAGATGTTGAACCTGTTTGTCGCTGTCATCATGGACAACTTTGAGTACCTGACCAGGGACGCCTCCATCCTGGGGCCGCATCACCTTGACGAATTCATCCGCGTGTGGGCAGAGTATGACCCCGCTGCCTGGTGAGTGCTGCTGCTGATCTCTGACCTGTACAGCTACAGTTTAGTCCGTAATGTCAGCCAGTGTCGGCGTTAAAGAGGAGGGGGTTTGTTTTTGGGAAGAGAGTTATGCTAGGAAACGGGGAACTCTAAGCTCTGAGTTCCAGCCGGATGAGCCTGTGACGTGGAACTGGAGAAATCCCATCTTAGCAGCAGCGGGTGAATGACATTAAGCCTGAGCCCAGAGCTGGCTGAGGCTGGTGACGAGCCCCCTGTCGGCCGGACTGATGCGTGTAAATCCAGCGTTCCGCTTGGCGTCCACTCAGCCCTCTTTGCCTCTAAGCCAGCGGGCTCCAAATCTCCTCAGTCTGTCACTGTGGTGTGAAGAGAGGGAGCATTTCTATCCCTCCAGCGGGGGACTACAGGTTGATGTCTGCGCCCTCTCTGCCCCTCACGCTGACAGCGTTAACTTGACTGAAGCACAATACTAGTTCTGCGTGAGACAGTGTGAGGCGTAATCTGTCTCAGATTATGCAAGGCTCATTAAGTTTTAACGAAGGCTTCACAGGAGCCTTGTCAGTGAGTCAGGACTCCAGGAGAGGTGCGAGATGCGAAATATGAAATTGCCATCTCCTGACAGACATTACGGGGGAGGAATTATTATTTATTCCTTTGAATATAAATTAGCTGCTCTCAGAGATGTGCCTAGAGTTACATTCAGCTGATCTTCAACTGCTTTCACTCACTTTTATTTCAGGCTGAAGCAAGGAGTATATTTAAGGCTCAGTTTTTCCTTGTTTTCACAGAGTTCGTTAAAAGGAGCAGATCGGTTTAAACTGATTTCACCATTTTATGTGTCTCACACATCCAAAAGTTGTTGTGTTTTCTGCTGCAGGAAGAAAATTACCACTTTAATTTACCGTCAACTCAGGGCTGTAGCCATTTTGGGGTTTTAAGGGGGAAGTTCACATTCTACAGTTAAGAACGTACACATGGTGGTTATTTTCAAATTCTGATTCCAGTATTTTTAGACTTGATATACTTTACTTTGACTATTTTACGGTGAACTAAAACAATGATAAATTACAGCCGCAAGCGGCAGTTCGCGGGTTTATGCCCTTTTTCGCTCAACAGCGGAAGCACCTGAAATCAAAGCCACGAGCAGCAGTGATCGAATTTTGGGCTTCACAAAGCAAAACATAGTCATTTCACCTGTTTTAATTCTGTATAAAGAAGGAGTGAGACCAATCACACCCTTGTTTCATTATTACAGTGTATGCAGCCTTTCTGTAGTTGCACACTCAAAGTCCCGCCAGTCATATTTCTTGGCATTTTGGTGACATTTCAACAGGTCAATTAAAATATCCATCAAGTTTGGTGAAGCTGGGACGAACTCCCATTGATTTTTGGCAAAATTCATAATAGGCCCATGCAAATCTTTGGAGCTGGTGGCGCCTCCTAGTGGTCGATTTGAACGAAACTTTCAGGGAATGTTTCAGGTACTCCTATGAACATATTCTGCCAGTTTCGAGAAGATGGGCCCAACAGTTGTGGAGTTAGCTCTATTGATGTGCCAAGCCACGCCCCTTTAAAGTTCATTGGTCAATATCTTAAAAACGACATGAGATATCAACAAGCTTTTGATAACTTTAGATGATCTTGTTCCAGTAATGATCCACAGAATGTTTGGTAGCAATCGGACGTAGAGTTTAGGAGGAGATGTCAAAAATGTGTTTTTCAAACTATTTAACATGGCGGAAAATCTAGGAGGCAGACTTTAGAGGTCCAAGAGGCTTTTTTGTAGAACACATTCAGCAGCACAGGTGTGTTAAGTTTCAAGTCAATCGGACTTATTGTGTGAGGGGGCCGGCCTTGAAAATGTTGTAGCGCCACCATCAGGCCAATTGGGATCATATTTTCTGTGAACTATTATGACATAATTTCCAACTATGGTACCAAGTTTCATGTTTGTAGCTGGTTCCAGCTCACAGCAAATTGAACAAAGGCATATTTTAGCATAAAATGCTAAATAGGCCACGCCCACATGCACCGATCAATATGACACTTCAGATCTTGGTTAATGCTTGTCCCCAGAGCATGTTCACTAAATTTGATGAAATTCTGTCCACCAGATCTTGAGGTACAAGTTTTTGATAGTTTTGGCGCCCCCTATGGGTCGAGCAAAATATGCTTAGGTACACTTATTCCCAAACACGCACTGAAGATATCTACCAAGATTTATGATGATTAGACTATGTTGTATTCTTTATGCTGCTACTTCTTGAGTGTTTACCTCCATGTTAATGCCCGCTAACAGACTATTATAGATGTAATGAAATGACCTGTGACCTAACCTCTTGACCATGTCTTATCTTTTACAGCGGGAGGATATGCTATCAGGATATGTACAAATTGTTGCGTTTTATCTCGCCTCCCCTGGGCCTGGGGAAGAAGTGCCCTAACAGGGTGGCTTATAAGGTTTGCACTCCCACACAGTCCTTTCGTTTTCAAAGGGACTGTGATGGCTTCGGACTGTGAATGTCTGTTCTCATTCCCTGCGGTGCCGGAGAATGACCCGACCACATATGCATACAAACACGCATCGATCCTCCACTAATCAGCTGGCAGGTAACCATGGCGAGTGCAGGAAACAATGCCGCAAGTCAGGCTCAAACAAAAGGCATCCAATGCGATGTCTAAGGTATTTCGCTGCTCCTGAACACAGGAGTGAAAGAGTGGGCAGTGAAGAGAGAGCATTGTGTGCTTTGTTTCCACTCTGGTTACTGCTAATGTCTCTTAGCATGCAGAAACAGAGGGCATCTTAAAGGAATACTCCACTGAAAATCTATCTGAAATAATAATACCCTTGAAAGGTGGCTCTGAAAAGTTTGTAGCTGCTCCTTTGAGAAGGACAATCGCTGTAGTCGGCTTGTTTTATAATGGATTCCATTGACTCAGAGCCATCGCTAAAAAAAAGAAAGAAAAATTCTCAAACTCCTGCAATAATACACTTCTCCCCTGTTGATCCATATGTTCAGTATGTTCCAGAAACGTCCTTTCAAAACTGTGTAGCAAAGAATCACGGTAGTGGAGCATAATAGAACTCATCCAAGACTTTTTCCATCGATGTATTAAAGGGGAACTCCACCAATTTTACACATCAAAGTCTGTTCACAGGTGTTTTGGAGAGTGTTTCTGCATTTGTGAAAAAAATTGTATAAAGCTTTTTGTAGCTTCAGAGGAAGCTGTGTGAAGTCTGTTAAATTAGCTCAAGTGATGTCACTTGAGTCGGCATCAGTCGGTGCTGAAGAATACTACAAGTTTGAAAATGTTTGAAAAAATCTCTGGGTGTGGAGATAGAAATAAGTGAGCATGTCAGACCTCTGTAGCCCGCTCCTCATCTCTATTTGAGGCTAGCAGCTCCTGGCTGCATTCATTATTTTTATATAATTTATATAATAAATTTTATTATTAAAATTATTCATTAATATTTATGTTTTTCTATAATAATCTCATCGCTAATTGAGAGAAACAAAGAGTTATTTTCTAAAAAAGTCTGTTCAAAAACAGAGCTAAATACGCTACTTCTGTGTCATGCTCTTGCCTCGAAATAGCTCTGCAACTCTGCTGCATGTACTGCAGTATACAGTATATAGTATATCTATTGGAAAAGTTGTTGGAACACAACAAATATAAGGGTCATTGGTGAAAAGGGGGGTTATGTTGCAGGAGTAGTTTAAGAAGTTTCTAGACTAGGTTGCCGTTGGAATCCACAGTAAGTACTGTACCAAGCTACAAACTTTTTAGAGCCACATTTCGAGCCTTTAGGTGAATGTTTGATACTCAAGAGATAGATTTGGGTGTAGTAAGCCTTTACCATAAAATGCACTCTCGTTCCCAAATGCATTTCTTCCACCATGATCCCTCCATCCAGCATCTCTGCACAGGGAGTCCTCCGGAGCATCCTCCCCTCTCTCTTCCTCTGGGATCCATTCCTGAATCCATAAATCCGACCAGGATGGCATTCCACATCATGATATCCTGGAAATCTTATTAACAAGGATTTCTGTGTTTTCCTCTTTCTTTCCCCCTCCCATTCTCTCTTTTGGCTTTTGCCACTTTCTGTTACTATGTAACTTCCCCTACCCCCCTTTTAATCCCAATACCTCCTCACCTGGGAAATCTTCATTCCTCCTTCCATGGCCTCCTACTACCATCTTTCCCCCCCGGGAAGCGGCCGCATGACTTACCGCGATATGTACGAGATGCTTCGGGACATGTCCCCTCCGCTAGGTTTGGGAAAGAAATGTCCGCCCCGAGTCGCCTATAAGGTAGAATTACTCCTCCCTCATCCGTTCCCCTCCCTCTTGCAGCCACTGCTGGTTCCCCTGCTTCCTCCTGTCAAACATCTTTAGGCTTCTGTCAGTGTGTCGCAGTCGATATCTTCTGGCCTGCTGTTGTGTTGTTCTTTCTGTTCATCTGTGAAGCTCTGTGTCCTGCTCTGTGAGGGTTTGTTGTACATTTCATCTACCAGAGGGCAAAACCATAATATTTGACATATCTCCACAAAGTCCTCTCAGTGAGCCTGTTATTGTAGCTGGTATAGGTTTGGTTTTATGGTCTCTGCGCTCTCATCAACCATGTTTCCAGCAGCAGCAGGCAGCTGTTTTCAGCAAACAAGCTCTAATAAACCCACTGTACTGACCAGCATCAAATGGTAGACAGACAATGTACAGTGTAGACAGTGTACTTAATATACATCCTGCTAAGAAGAAGAGCAGAGGGGATTTAAAACGTTGGTTTTACCCCAGATAATAGTAATCAGGGCAGACTGTAGATATCTGTGAGATAAAGAAAATACTTTACCTTTCAAGATGCAACCTGCTGGATAACTGGCATGAAATTATGTGCAGACATTCATGGTGCCCAGAGGATGAATGCTACCAACTTTGGAGATCCCCTGACTTTTCATCTAGCGCCACCATCAGACGGAGTTGGAGTTAAAAGGACAGTGAATATCAGTCAGATTTATAACGTGGAATGAGAAAATAGGTAGTTCTTTTGTTCCCTAGTGGCCAAAAAAATGCATTACAACAGTCATACCAGGAAAATTGTAAAAAACTGTTCACAGATTTCAAGTGAATTTAGGTGTAAGGTTTGGCAAAGGAGCAAGAGATTTAGTTCTCATCTGGATTCAGATGCTAATCAGGAATTATTGAGGGTTTTGTAAGATGGGACATTTAAGAACACTTTCACCATCTTCATCATCAGCTCAAGCACCGACTTGAATGAAGGAGAACCTGGCACGTTTATCCCACGATTATATGTAAGACTAGTGAAGTCACCACTCCTCAGGTAGTCCCTGTGCCAGCTGCTTACCTCTTAGCATTCAGACTTAATGTGAATGGTTTCAGCGCACGCACAGCTGTCCAAATGAATCACAGTTAAACCAGCCCTGCCCTTGCCCCAGTTAAAAACGTCTGGGTCTGACGTGGTCACGTATCCAAATATAACTCCTGTTTTTGTGAATCGGCAAAGAAAAATACATGGACAAAGACACAGAGAGAGAATGCATTTCAGAGCAAGTTTTTTTTTTCCCCATCTCTATTTTTTCCCCTCCCACTACTTTGTTGATCGCGCTCCTTGTTAACCTCCCTCTCTAATGAGTACATGTCCCCCTGATAGTCACAGTTGTCCCCGTTACCCTCTCGTTTCCAGTTTCATGTTCTGTCTGGAGGCTAAGCTTCACTCTCTGTGTTGGATGATCTTTCTTTCACCCTCTCCAGGGATCCGTTTCCTCTCTTCTCCTCCCTCTAACTTCACCACGCGTACCTGTGTGTGTGCATGTTGAGTCAAGCATGCGTCCCATGTGCATAGGTGCTTTTTGATTGGGATGTGTTTCTTTATTTGTTTGATGCTCGTGGTCTGCAGCTGCCATTCTTCCACTCTTTCTGGGAAAAAGATGCAAGACTTTACATGCGTAGATGCTTTCCAGTTAAGGCACATACTCCTCCTCCTCCTCCTAATCTCACCATCCCTTCATCAGTATTGTTATTATACTTTCTCTTTTTCCTTATCTCCGCTTGAAGAAAATGGGAGCCATCAGCTACTGTACACTTTTCCTTTTTTCACAAATGTTTCTGATGGTTTTTGCTTTCGACTTTCAGCTCTTAATTTTTTTTTTCTTTTAATTAGAAGTTCCATATCCAGCACATGCCTCTGCCACCCCTCCAGCATCACTGTCAATGTGCTGTACTAACTCAAGCATGCATGTGTGTGTGAATCATTTCATTGCAGCATTGATCCAGAAGCCTTGCATGGCGTGGATTTATGCTGATCAGTTTGTACTTTTTACAATGAATGCCTGCATTTTAAGTTTCATAACTTACTATAGAAATAGTGATGAATAAATGATAATCGAGCCTCTGTGCTGCCTAGTAATTGCTACCAATAATTACAAAATTTTAGTAGTTGGCAGCACACCGCAACGTAGGACTGCCAGTAACTGTTATATTACTATTTTAATTAACCAATTCATCATTTAGTGTATAAAATGCCAGAAAATAGACCTTGAGGTAACATTTTTAAATTGCTTGTTTTGTCCAACCAACAGTCCAAACCCAACGACACGAGGCTTCAGCAGTCTGACTTAAGAAAATAGTAGGGATCTTTCAAAGCTTTTTCTCACAGTGTTTCCTTGCATGCACTGTAGGTACACCGCCAATAAACCTGCAAACGACTGCCATGTTAAAGACCAACTTTATTATATTCGCTTCAGCTGAATTTTAGAGTGCATTTTTGCACCAAGCGAGGACTCTTTTACAGTGTAGTTGCACTACAGTGGGATATCTTTACGGCCAGTATGGAGAGGAGGAATGATTACAGCCACCAGTAACTCTTTCAATACACATATTGCATGTGAGTAAAGATAGACTTGAAAAAATGTGAACCTATCTTGTCAATGTCTTAAGTACAGTAACAGTTTGATGGATAGTTTTCTCATTCCTGAGCTGTGTGTCCACCAGCGACCTCACCCGCTGAGCAAAGACACGTCCAAAAGACATACATTTAACGTCTCTGTTGACGTCCGAAGACGTCCACTGAGGAGCCAGAATGAAAGTTTTTGCGACGTCTTTTTTAAACGTATTTTTAAAGTCCAACTATTGATATCAACCTGAGTTGCACGTCCACAGACGTCCAAAACGGCCCCTAACCAGAGGTTCAAATATTGAACCCAACTTGCACGTCCACCAGACGTATAAAAGTGGGTCTGGACTGACGGACATTATACAGACATGATCTGAACGTCTTCCTGACGTCACATGTTTGCAGGACAGGCCTCCAAGTCATTATTTTCAGAGCGGAGTCATGCTGCGGCATGTTTCCAGTAGCAGTGGGAGCTTAGCATGTTCTCTGAACCCAGTGATAATCAAGTTAATCATATTTCAGCTTTTAGTAGAAGCGTGCTGCACTTCCGGATTGGATTTGCAATAGTCTCATAGCAACAGCAGCAGCCACAAACACCACAGAGCTTCATGTTCATGTGTTTAGTGCTGTTAGCTTAAAATAAAAGGCATGTATGGTGAGCACACAGGCTGAGGCCTCTGCACGGATTGAAATGATTCATTGAGTAACTGTTGAATGGTTTGAGAGAAAGTGAATCGACAATAATATTCCTAATTGATTAAAGCTAGGGTTGGTAATCTTAGGAAACCAGCAAGAGTACGCTAGATTTTAAAAATGATCCAACCGAAAAACCCAGCCCAGTGTTGCCGACTCTTTTCCAATGAAAGTAGCTAGCAGCACTAGCTCTAAAAGTCCCTAAATCTATCGGGAAAGTCGCCCAGTCGGCAACACTGACAGTCCGTCCCTTCAGGCCTCCCTCCAAAGCCACTCCCCCAAAATTATCATAATGAGTGTAAACAGCGAACATGGCTATTGTTAGTACTCACAGCTGTCAAGCTAGCAGCTTGTGGAAGGCTTATCACTGTCCCGTGACAGCCACAGATACCAGATTTCTTCTCTTTTTTTGTCAAATCATTTGATTTATTGATTGCTGTCGGGATGTAAAGAGAATTTCAACAAATATAACAAACAAATATTGTTGAAAAAGATTACCAACCCTAGCTTTAAGTCATTTAACAAACAAAAATGCCAAACATTAGCTGGTTCCAGCTTCTCAAATGTGAGGATTTGATGTGTTTTTCTGTTTCATATTATTGTTCATTAAATGTCTTTGTGTTTAGGACTGTTGGTCAGACAAAGCAAGACACAAATTGTACTCTGGGGAATTGTGGTGGGCTTCTTTCACTATTTTCTGATAAGTTCTAGATTAAACGATTAAGAGGCTAATCAGAAAAGTAATCGACAGAGAACCAGAGTTTTTGTTCAAAGCTAACGTTAGGAACAACTATCCTTTAATTTGACTCGTAGTCCCATCTTTAATCCAGCCTCCTGTCCCTCAGCTGTTGGTTGTGTGTTCCTGATTCATGGCCCCTCCCCTTTGCTTCCATTCCTCTCAGCGGTTGGTGAAGATGAACATGCCCATTGCGGAGGACAAGACGGTGCATTTCACCTCCACGCTGATGGCCTTGATTCGCACAGCCCTGGAGATCAAACTGGCATCTGGTGAGCGACTAAAACTACAAAATCCACGACCGACGGCCCTGATGTTCATGCAAATGGCTGTGATCGCTGTGGTGCAGATTTGATGTGACGTGTTTGTGGGCCCGTCCTCAGGGGTCCTGGCGCAGCATTTGTGCGACGCTGATCTGAAGAGGGAGATAAACCGAGTGTGGCCCAACCTGTCGCAGAAGACCGTCAACCTGCTGGTGACGCCACCTAAATGTGAGACGCAGTTCTGTTTGGGTTCTACTGAAACCCAGCTGTTTGTCACTTGACCTCTTCCTGTTTGTTGTCCTCTGTCTTCTTTATTTGGCTGTGCACTGCAAAAAAATATCCCTCCTAGCAAGTCATTTTTGTCTGTTACTGAGTCTTATTTTCCCCAAAAAAAATAAAAAAAAATTTCAGCTTGTTTCTTATACAAATCAACACATTTCACTCATTTTCAAGATTCTAGAGAAGATTCTTAGGAAGAGTCTGTTTTCTCGATGCAAGTACATTAATTTGCATTATTTTCTTTGAAGATACTTCTACTTCTTCTCAACACTTTGATGGTTCAATAATGTACAAATAACTTTATAAGGTGTAGCTTGTTTACAGTGTTTGTTTTTCTAGTAAGCATGACAGCACACTCAGCTCACGCCCACGCTGACCAGGCGCATGCTGTACATATCCGCTTCTCTGAGTTGTATTTTGTTGCTCATCTGGCGCCATCTACTGGCCACATGGAGGAACGGTCTCTCACTCTGCTCTCTCTCCTCCTCCAGACAATGAGCTGACTGTGGGGAAGGTCTATGCAGCTCTAATGATCTTTGACTACTATAAACAGACTTGTGCCAAGAGACTCCAGCAGCAGAATACAGGAGGACCCCAGGTACAGTGTGTTGTCCATGTAAAAAGCTCAGAGGGGAAAACACTGATGTCTTAATGAGTGGTAGAATCTAATATTTGGATTCAAAATCTAGTTGGGATAATTTTGTGTATAAAATGATTTTCTTAGTGCTGACTAAATAAGACTACCAAGACGGCGTTGTCAGGCCATTAAATGGGTGTTATCAGATGCTATAAGCACCATAGATGTGGGTCAATAGGGGCCTACTACACCCATTAGTAGGTTTTATCATCTATTCACATGATTGATCACTGACAGAAGGTATGAAAGAACACGACAGCGACCTCTAGCGACAGTAGTAATTATGACAGGAGCAGAAGCAGTTGCCAGGCGCTGTAGTAGAGTAGTAGTAGTAGTAGTAGTAGTAGACAGCAGTACACTCCATATGGGGTGGAGGTTGGTGTTCACAAGCACATCAGGTGTCTACTTTCAAAGTTTTGAGCTCATTCTTTATAGTCTTAAGACATTAACTCCAGAACTGAGCTGAACTAAAAGACAAATAGTCCTGTTTTTAGCATCATTATCCAAGTTGTATTCCTTATATCAAACTCAAGCTTTGTAGAGGTCAGATTATCTTAAGTTTCATGAAATCCTGAAGGCATTTTTATTTACCCATTTTTATTTGGATTTTCTTGACACCAGAACATTTGAATAAACTAGAGAATATTTTCATTGTTTTACGTATGTTGTGTTTTTACTCTGTGGTACTCATAATAATCTGTATCTAACAATACAGGAAGCACATTTAAAATAAATCTGCCAATTGGGAGAGATAATTTCACGTGCTATATATATAAATGTATAACAATATGAACTAATTTCAAGAGATTCAATCGTCATTTTTAAGATAGAACTGAAGTTACCAGTACTATTGTGTCGTACACAAGACAGATGCTTTTCATGAATTAGTAATCAAGTACAACCACATCCTTCTACTCTCATATGAACTAATCTGGTGCTCTTTCAGTGTGTATACACTTCTTTATGCTGCTGCCGCAATGACTCCATTTATGACATTTGCTGTCGATCTGTCCTGCAGAGTAAACTTGGGGCGTTGTTCCGTCCCATGCTGCCCCTCACTCACATACAGGAAGTAGAACCACCGATCTGCAGCCCCAAACAGCCCTTTTCTCCCCATCCTGAGCCAGAAGCCAAGCTAGAGACACTGCCCACTACCTCCATCCCCAACAGGGACACAATGTAAGTGACTGTCTTTTCTGTCATAGGAACATAATATATCCACAACATAGATTCAAGTGCAAGAGAATGTGTTCTGTAGTAATATTTAGGAATTTAGGAAAATTCCTTAAAGGTACAGTGTGTAGGATTTAGTGGCATCTAGTGGTGTGGTTGCAGATTGCAACCAACTGAGTACCCCTCGGCTCTCTCCTCCCTTTCCAAGACTGCGGTAACGTGAGCTGACGAGTGCAAAACCAGGCCATCCTTACCATAATGACACTACTTATTAAGTCAGACAGCTGCTAGCAATACCACGGTTTTGAACTCGGCGGCTCACGTCACCGCAGTTTCACAAGCATGTCGAAGAGCTACGGTGGCCTTCGGGTAACGTAAAAACATGAAAGGCTCTTGCTAGAGCCAGTGTTTGGTTCGTCCGTTCTGGGCTACTGTAGATTTACTGTAGATACTGTAGGACCCGCTCCCTATGCAGATATGAAGGGCTCTTTCTAAGCTAATGAAAACACAACAATTCTTAGTCTCAGGTGATTATACACTAATGAAAATAATTTATATTATATTCAATTTCTGCAAATAAATCTCCCGAATGTTACACACTGTTCCTTTAAATCAAATAAGATTTCTCTAAAAGTCTAAAAGTTTATTTTTCATTCGACAAATGGCCTTAGAGATGGAATTAAGGGAAACTATCTCCATTGACAAATAGTTGACACCGACATATGGTTCTATGAGGAAAGACACTCAAATGGTGTTTCCTCAGTTTATATCTTATCCTACAGCACTGATTAGCTGCTCTTGTGTGTTGGTATACAGACTAAACCAGAGGAGTGCCATAAAACATTCCCAGTCCGGAGATGTTTCTCAGGCGGCACATCAGAGGCCCAAAGGCCGAAGGAAACTACAGAGAGGCCTGTCAGAGGATGTGCCGTATTCCACCAGACCTCAGGTACATCGACACCGAGAGAACTCCATCATATCAATGTTATTTTACATTCTGACTTTCTGTGTCATCTGTGTTGCCTCCATACAGTACGTACTACTACCACTACTTCTTTTTCACGCAGGAATCTGTTGAACTGAAGCAGGTGGAGAACGTTTCGGACACAGAGGGATATCCAGGCCTGGAGGGCCACTGCAGAGCGGCTTCTCTGCCCCGACTCAATGCTGAGTACTACGTAAGCTCCTCAGTGCTCATGATGCTGAGCCTCTTGTTTTACTGCTCACAGAAAAGATCTCTCAGGCTTTTTCACAGTTGTTTGTTTGAGCTGCGTTCTTGTGATAATATAATAATAATAATGATATTATAATCAGGTTTTGGAAAATACAGACACTCTGGTTAGATTTTTCTTGAAGAAATAATCTTCTGCAATGAATAACAGGAAATAGAAGATGATGAAATGTCTGTGTTTGGCAGTGAACAGGTGGCTGTAAAAGGCCGGTGCGATGCTGAGTGGTTTGTGGTTATTGAAAGCAGCCGTGAGCTAACAGGAGCAGAGTCGCTCTCTGTCAGTCCACATCAGTTCATCCCGCCGACCTCGGCGCGACCTCTCCCGTCTGACAATTTCACATTTATTACAGAGGAGTAAATTGGGGGTAGAGATGGACTCAGCAAAGTGCACAACATAGTTGATAGTTGAGTGGTTGATTAATATGATAAGACAGTTATTAAATTAGAAACAAATAAAAGCCAGGGATATACTGTAATTGTCTGACTATGAAAAAAACGGCTTGCTTATTTGTGTTTTCTCTACAATACCACCTCAGGTGCTACACCACTTATCTCATTGGCTGATTAAAGATGTGCCAAACTCTCAGAAAGAAACCAATTAAGAATATTTACCAACAAATTTGAACTATGTCTTTAAGTTTATAACTCCTGTAGACCAAGTATTGAGATATTAAAAAGACGTGGAGAAGAGAATTAATGGCTCGAACTATAATTTTAATGAAGA
Organism: Sebastolobus alascanus; assembly: GCA_916701645.2. Taxonomy (NCBI): domain Eukaryota; kingdom Metazoa; phylum Chordata; class Actinopteri; order Perciformes; family Sebastidae; genus Sebastolobus; species Sebastolobus alascanus. Next base: position 769,027 of record CAKAOJ020000005.1, read on the forward strand.
ATGCATCTGGTGATATGGACACAAACAGTAAACCAGAAGAAATGAATAGGTGGTAGTAAAATATTGTTTGAAAGTAGAGATCCACTGTTTGTAGTGTTGTCATCTACAATTCCTGATATACTAGATGGAATACAGATATTGTATTCACCTGTTACAGTAAGTATTGACCTTCATCGTACTAACCTGATCATGTAAATACAACATGAGATAAATTGTAAGTTGAATTTCTTGGAAATCGTAAGGATGCTATTTTAAAAATGTTTTAAATGTATTTAGTTTACCACACTAATACAATTAATATCATTTTTTTTTTAAATTTCATACAATATTCACACTCATCTACAATATAATCTAACATCTGAGTTTTGCCTGTCTGCAGTAATCCATTTATATTTATGAATTTCACTTATTGTCATCTGTTAAATTTTATTTTATTTTTTATTTTTTACTGTCATTCTGGGAGTTACAGTCACTGCTCTTGTCTGCTGCATATGGATGTCATGTCAAGATGATTTTTCTGTCCATCACTTCTCTGTCTCCTGGATTGTCTCACCTGTCTGATCTTGTCTGTTTAGTTTCGCTGTCTCTCTGTGCTTTTGTCTGTATCTCTCTCACTCTGTCACCCTGCTCTCCCACAACACTTAACATGTGCTTTCCTTATTGTTTATGTTGCATTTTGATCTCGCGCTCTCTCTCTCTCTGTAAAGGATAAGGCTGGTGTTATCCTAAATTTTTGTTATTGTCAACAAAAGACCCAAACCGCCAATGCGTGAGTCCGTCTTTCATTACTTTCAGGGTCTTCCTACGTACCCTGCCCCTTTGTTCCGTTGACATAATGCTTTAAAAAACGCTCACAAATATATTGTTTTTCAAGTATTTCATAAAACAACTGGACACTGTAGTCTTTAGCAAATGTTACTCAAATAGGAGAAAATAGTGCATTTGTCGGGGGCTATTTTCAACTGCAGATTAATACACATTTGGTGCTCCAGTGAGCAGCAGGACAGTGTATGTGTGTGTGTTCATGGTAATAAACAGCCGGCAACATCCGGGTCTGAAAAGTGAAGCCAATGCTGAAGTGCCTTAAACTTGCATTCTTTCTAATAGCCAGCAGGGGGCGACTCCTCTGGTTGCATAAAGAAGTCTGATTGTATAGAAGTCTATGAGAAAATCAGCCTACTTCTCACTTGATTTATTACCTCAGTAAACATTGTAAACATGAGTTTATGGTCTCAATCGCTAGTTTCAAGTCTTCTCCAATACAGCATGATGTCCATTTAGTAAATTATGGTCCCATTTAGTGTCAAATAGACCATAAAGCAGGGTATGCTTTAGGGCGTGGCTACCTTGTGATGGATAGGTTGCTACCACGGCGTTGTCCGGTCTGGGAGTTGTCTGTGTTTTTGTCTTAGAACTTTGTAGAACACGATGGGTGACGTCACGGTGACTATGTCCAGTTCTTATAGTCTATGGTAATAAAGGAACAGGTCACCCAGTGCAACATTGTGGCTCAGATATATCAGGCTTTGGATACACACACAGTACTTATTAGTATGGTTAGTTGTCCTTTCGTCCGGTTTATACACAATAAGAAAATTCAGAATATCACCAGCCTTTTTCCTTCCTGAGTCTCTTCTCTAATCTTCTGTCTTCCCTTTCTCCTAATTCTGATGCCCACTGCTAATGTTTTGCCCACCTCCCTCTTGTGTGTGCTGTCTGATAGCGGAGCCACCCTCGCCACGCCCCTGGGACCCACCTGGCAGTATGTACCACCTGTTGTGCCACCACTCTCTTTCTCCTCTTCTTCTCTCGTCCTCTCCCTCTTCCTCTTCTTCTTCTCTCATGTGTGTGTTTCTCATGTGCTCCTCTCATATCAGTGGAGAGTTCACACCCTGCCGCCATCATGGAAAAAGTGACCCTCCTACATATACAGTATATGTCTGGTCATTCCATGAAATTAATGATAGATACATTACATGCAACACACAAATTTACATTGTCCACAAAACATAACCCAGATCCCTGGAAAGGTATTAGTATGTGTACCCGGGGTATGTCGAGCACTCTGTCCTGCTTTACAGCAATACAGTACTACACTTTGGTACAATGTGGTTGTGTGTACTGTATGTGAGTTTCACTATGTAGTAATGTAGTAGTGTAGTAGTGTGTAGTTTTTTTTTGTGAGTTGGTGTGTGATCGTGGAACAAGGCAGGGACAGTACTGCTGCTTTCTTGCTTTGAAATAACTATTTTCTTTCAACTACACCACAAAAACCCGTCCAATCTTATCTGTCATTTGATGTCGCTTTCAGTCTTAAAATCTTATTTTTCACACATGAAAACAACAACAAAAAAAATCTGATTTATTTCTTGAATCTTTTACTGACCCTCACTCTCCGACTTTTAGTAGTTTGAAAGAAATATGTGGATTTTTTTTATTTCTTTTTAATAGACATTTAACGAAAAAGTACGATTTTAAGACTGCATACTGGATAAAATGACTTGGTAATATGGATATTCTCGGCAGTGTTGTGATATTGTTGTCCCTGACTGTAGCTACAGGATAGACTGTGTGGTAGGAACAAGAGGAACAGCACAACCACCCTACATCTGTCTGTGAAAGAGCAATTCATGAAAATAGTAGTTCATCACTTTCATGTGTCATCTAGTGGGTATTTAAAGTTCCTTATGATATCATGACTTAGTACATTTTTAGCTCTAGAGGAATCTAGATAAACACTGACATATTTGGAAACTAAAATCCTGAAAAACCATTACACAGAATCATCAGACATGATGGAGGCAGTAACCAGCAGGTGGGGTGGTAACTTAGCTGTTGTTCCAGTTCTCTATCACATCAGTTTGTTGCCTGGTAGCTGTACCGGTCAGTGAGATAAGAATGAGGTGCGGTGAGTGTCAATGTCCTCAAAGCATTGGTCAAAGTAATCTATGGAGAGAAATGTGGTGAATGTAAGATTTTAAAGGAACACACCACTGAATACTTAAAGCCGCTGTAATCAATATTTTACAATAACAATTAGGGCTGTCAATCGATTAAAATAGTCAATTGTGATTAATCGCAAATTAATCACACATTTTTTATCTGTTCAAAATGTATCTTAAAGGGAGATTTATCAAGTATTTAATACTCTTACCAACATGGGAGTGGACAAATATTCTTGCTTTATGCAAATGTATGTATATATTTATTATTGGAAATCAAATAACAACACAAAACAATGTCAAATATTGTCCAGAAACCCTCACAGGTACTGCATTTAGCATAAAAAATATGCTCAAATAATAACATGGCAAACTCAAGACCAACAGGCAACAACAGCTGTCAGTGTGTCAGTGTGCTGACCCAAAACTGCATGTCATTATCATAAAGTGGGCATGTCTGTAAAGGGGAGACTATGGATACCCATAGAACCCATTTTCATTCACATATCTTGAGGTCAGAGGTGGTCAATCAGGCCTAAAGTTAGGTACAATGATATGTAGTATGACAATCCTAAATCAAGGCTACAGACTTTACAGAGCCATCCTTCAAGCCAACAGGTAGTGAGTATAGTTTGATACTTCTTACAAAACATTTCTTTTCAGTGGAGTATTCCTTTAAGTAAAACACAATGTGTTGATTAGCAAGTATTAGCTATATACAAAAAGATTACAATTGTTGAAAAAGCCAAAAATTGCTACAAAGGCCAATGTCAACACCCCACCTCTTCTTTGTTCACTAGCAGAGACTCCTGCTAGCTTACAAATTATGTAAGTTCTGTAACAGTAAGTACTCAAGTTCTGTCACAGAATTGTGTTCATTCTTCTCAAACTTTTCTTACATCTGTACCTGGAGAAGAACGGGTAGAACGTCGGTCTTAAGACAAACGATTGCCGTCCACTGGTTGTGTCGTTTGTGTGTCGTGGATATTTTGGTGATCCAGTACGAGCGGTTTGGGTCAAACCGCCACAGCCTTCCCTCTGCTCTCCTTTGTCCTCACGCCTCTCCACGTTTCTCTCACCCTTTCAGCCGATTGTCGACCTCAGTCCTATCAGGCGCTCTGCGTCTTCGCTGACGCCGCAGCGCCACCAGGAGGTCGGGCTGAGGGAGTACGACCTGGAACGGCCCGGCTTTGCCCATTCCTCAACGGGGCCGGGGCAAGTCGAGGGCCAGGACAGAGCCCACCACCATCACCACCACCACCGCTGCCATAGACGCAGGGACAAGGACAAAGACAAGAAGCAGAAGACCCTGGATAGAGCTGCATCAGTGCAGCCGTCCAGCACTGTTGGTGAGACAAAAACAAACTTGTATTTTGATGAGTAAAGATTTTGATTTGATAATGTAGAATTGATTTTGAAGGCTTTGAGTCATCATATATCATCAAAAATGCAAGGTCATCCAAAGTTGAACCTGGATCAAAGCACCCTTGCTCAATTCAATGCACTGTTGTTTATCACAAAAGAAACAAGAACAAGAGGTGAAAACACTGTTTGTTGAGCAGGAAAGGGAATTCTTGACCTTGGAATCATTAGTTTGACATTAAAAATTCCTGACTCAGTGTCCACCCACTAGCTTTTCAGGGAGTTTAATCCACATCTGGTGGTCTTTCTCAGTAGGTTTCTCCATGACAACTGAGCAGTGGACCTTGAGTTGGATTTTTTCCTTGTCTAAAGACATGCTTGTTGTTTCCTGCTTGTGGTCCCGTTCCACTCGCTCAACCAAGAGAATCTTAAGAAAGTAGAAAGGCACTCGCAGTGCGCAGACCTCTGACCTCTTTCTCTCAGTGTCAGTGTCTCGCAACTTAAATTTTATTAGAATCACATACAGTGACATATAGTCACATACATACAGGTCCATTCATGAAATTTGACATCTGAAATTAACTCATCCTAAGCATTTAGGAGCAGTGGGCTGCTTTAAAGCAGCGTAACGCCACCCCATGAGCGCCGTTAGTCCACTTCGGCTCAGCCACCTCCATGTTTGCTTGTGACATCAGAGGTGAGACTCTGAATGTCATATAACACACCTTAAATGAAAGTGAACAATAATGCGTGTATCCACCCCGTGATTCAGATCCGCTCCAAATTTTAACGGGTTCGTCCTTGGCCCATGCTACACCCTTTCAACAGGTTTCATGAAAATCAGGCTAGTAGTTTATCTGTAATCCTGCTGACAAACAAACAAACAAAACGAACCAAACCGAAAACAAATACATGTCATCACATAGAGCTTAATATCATGAACGAAGTATTTTAAAAAGTCAATTAAGGGGCATATTTTAGGTTGCTGAGAGATTAATTCATTTAACACAGCGATATTAATTCATATAATACAGCGAGGAGAATATCATAGAAACTTGGCATCACTTTCATGGAGAGACAGCGACGGCAGGCCGGGCTTTCCTCGTAGATTACTTGGATGTCTCAACGTAGCTGCAGAAATTCTTTATAGGATTAAAGCTCCATGATCGGGTTATGTAGGTGAAGGGGTTTCTGTAGCGCTTCAACCGGGGATTTTACATGTCAGGCTTTCCATCTGATTAGCAGAGAGAGTTGTGAGCTCTCAGAGGAAAATCTGCTTTGCTGGGATCAGTTGCTCCCTTTGTTCCCTCTGACCTTAACAGCTCCCTTTATAAAATGTAGACTGAGCTCCACAGACTGCAAAATATAACTGAAAAGACTTGAATTTACATTTTCTTTATTAAAAAAAAAAAACAGAAACAAACTGTGCCAGCTTAAGAAAAAGGTTTTATCTTTGCTTCACACACACACACACACACACACACACACACACACACACACACACACACACACACACATTATTCATTCTAATTTCTCACATACATTTAAAAGTACATTTAAATTCACTTTTAATACTTTGGACACACAAACAGGGTGCAGCAGCAGACATTGGCTGTTTGTCAGGAATGATGTCACCTCTCCCACTCAAGCTGAACTTTGGGGTCATCTGTAAATTTCATAGAAATAATATGAGTATCTACTATTTCATACTGGAGTTACATCATTAAAAAAAACACTAAAACACTAGAAAATAGTGAATTTGCATCACTTGCTTTAAAGGACTGCACTATTACATTTTAAGAATTTTCCCATTAACAAAAAATGCATGAGCTTTTCATTAATTCTTATCACCTGGAACAATTTATATATAACCTTTATCTAATCAGGTTATCTCATTGAGATCAAGGTATCAAGGCCAGACACACAGCCAGCCACCATTAAACGTTAAAGATCAAAGTAAGCGCGCTACACATATTGACTGTTATCTTTTCTTGTAAAATGTCCGTTGTAATGGGTAACACCGGTGTTGTTCCAGTTGCAAACTGAATATAACACAGCATTCAGTACAAGCTTGAGATCATGCAGAGATGTCTGAAGAACATTAAAGGTAGGTTGTAATCTTCATAGATTTTGAGTTGAAGGGCCAAATGCATACAACACTGTTTCATCTGCATAAAAATGTATATTATAACTCTGTTGGATTGACATTATTGTTTATGTAGAGTGTAAATAGTGAAAGACTCAGCAAAGAACCGTGTGGTACCCACTCATTCATCCCAAATGAGGTTGTTTTGAGACCATCGGTACAGATCGACTGTCAGAGAAATATGCGTAAAAACAGTTCTTAGCAAAAACATCCAAAACAAGAGCCCATGTTGGTGCATTCAAGGATGCTCAGGCATCTCAGAGTCAGCTGAGCAGCAACAGCAACCCTTTTATTTCAAGAAATCAGTAAATTCATATAATCCTTTTCACACCGCCCGTGTCGGTTTATTGGTTTTCCTCTGGGGTAGGTTTTTCTTGAGCCTGCTCTTAAATCTTAGCTGTCACAGTGTCTATAAATGCACCAATGATTTACAAAATGGATTAATGCAACTTAATACTTGTTCAGAGGGTCCTGGTCACACTCTTTGTTTGCCATCAGGGGTCGTCTGCTAGAGCGATTACAGCCGGAGAGCTGGTGGCAGGGTGTTTTTTAGTGCTAACACTGGAGGGCAGCAGCTGGGCTTTATTGCTGAGATAAAAGGCCACAGTGGACAGGTCCAGCGCAGGGATTTATGGGTACCTCTGGGTGAGATAGCAGAACATCCAGCAGCCCCCTCTACATCCATTAAACTGAGAGAAACAGCAAGGAGGGTTTCTCTCCTCAAAGCTTGTCATTCTGGAGGCAGATCTGACTCATCAGAATGATGAATAGGCTTCTGTGTTTCTGTCATCGCGGTTTTAATCTGAGAACTGGAGTTATTCCAGCGCTGAGGAGAGTAATTTCACCACAGTGCTTTGCTTTATGCCACACACCCATGGTCTAGATGGAAACACACACGCACACATGGATGAGCCATTTGCCTTTAATTAGAGGTGTAATGAAATATCATCTTTGGAATATAGTTTGACAGTACAAAAACATGATGCGTATCGTGGAACTAAAAAATGGTTTCACAATACTGCCTACATCATTTGTGTCAAAATAATGAACAAGCTGAATTTAGACACAACGTGACGTGAACTTTGGCTTCACTTTCACCTCAGCAGTGGGTTTTCAGTCTTTCCTCTTTCCAATTCAACTCAAATCGTTACAACTTTAGCTTTAAAGCAATTAAAAACTACAAGCAAAAAGCTGTATGTGGAACACTGTCAATAGACCACATGTTTTCACTGGAATCGGGACAGTTGTAATTTCAGAAGATGTGTCTTTCATTAAATTTTGCAGTGTCTAGTAGTAGATCGACTGCTGTTATTATTTATACAGTATACTTCCATTGACCTTGTTTGCATTTGTAATGCAGGTAAATATTGCTTTGCATTGTAAATGCAACTGAGGCATTCAACACATTTACTTAGAGGGGACATATCATCACTTTTTCAGTGCTCATGCACATAGATTTGGGTATCTCGAGTGCCTACCAACCCACAAACTGTGAAATAAGACAACACAGTCAGTTTTTTTTTGGGCAGTCTAGATCAGAAAACATGAAATTCAACAAGTCATTCAGATTTGGCTCCCCTTCCTACACATCAGACCTGCTCTTTCTCCTTTCATTTGATGGTGCCATCCTCCAGATTCGTTCACCGACCCTTCGGCCGAAGGTTTGTCCAGAGAGCGAGCGAGGGAGCGGGACCGCAGCCGGCCTCACGAGAGGAGGCACCACTCCTCGGCAGGAGAGAAGCAGCGCTACTACTCCTGCGAGCGTTACGGCAGCAGGGAGCAGTGTCACACCAAGTCAGCCGGTCCCAGTCGATCCACGTCTCCCGGAGAGGGACAGGACGCTTTTTTGCTCAGACAGGTGAGTTACCGGCCAATCTGTATGTGGCTCAGTGATTAACAGCTAGGTTGTCGTCCGTGAGTGACACGTTTCATTCTTTCGGCTGTGTACTCCGGTGCATTGGATTTGGAAAAAAAAAAAGGTGAGTTTTTAGTGCTGACTTTCAGCTTTATTTTTAGGGTGTTCACATCCATACTGGGTGAACAGAAGAATTGTTGCCCTTTTTATTCCGTGCTCCCCCAATTTTAGGAGGTCAGGAAAAACAAGATTTTCAGGGGGTTTTACGTTGCTCCTTAACCTCCAGTGTGTTTACATGCTCTTTGTGGAGAATTGCCTCAGCACTAAAGCAAAATAAATGTGCTGTCTTCCCATTTACCCGCTGATACAGTACACTATTTGTTTCCTCAGCATGGTAGCAGTGTGGTCAAAGCTGGCCCTGTAACGCTTCCCTCTGGTTCGAGCACTCCGGGCCGCGGTCGCAGGCAGCTCCCACAGACGCCCCTCACCCCTCGCCCCGCCGTGGCCTACAAGACCGCCAACTCCTCGCCTCTCCAGCCCGGTGCCAGCACCGCTACGATGGGGCACCAGACTCGCTTCAGCCGTGGCCTTTCAGAGCATGAGCGCTTACACCGGGGCCACGACGAGTCCCCGATACCGGTCACCCGCATCGGTTCGGACCCTAATTTAAGCCGGCAGGTCTCCTCTCAACAGGCCCTCCTTGAAGAGGACTTCCAGGACACTGTGAGCAGCCACGGAGGGGGACGCTCTGCCAGAACCGCCGCCTCCACCACAGCCTCAGCTTCACACGGAACCGCCGCTGTGCCCGTCACAGCGGCCGCCACGCAGGGTCGGGCGGGAGTGGTTGCTAACGGTTACCACTTCACCCTCGGGGTCAACTCTGCGTCCGGGCCCGGGAGCCGAGGAACAGGGAGTCTCAGGGAGAGGGAGGAAGAGGACTGGTGCTAACGTGGCAGAAAGCTGTTGGCTGAGGACGGGCAGTGCTGTGCAGCGCTCCTGTCAGGTCCAATGAGCTGACAGGAAGCCAGCGGGTTGACACAGAAGGAAAGATTTTGAGGAAAAAGCCAGTGGAAAGTGCTGTAAAAGGGGATCAGAAATCATTCCAGCTTTGTAGTGTTACTCTCCTTTTTTATACAACAAACTCTTAAGGAAAATAGACACTGACGACTTTTTCTACCCCCTTTACTTGCACTGAAATCATAGCACCTGTGAAGACCCTTAAGTATTTTGCCTTGGCCAGTAAAATCAGTGATGGAGCAGAAGACAAAAGCCAAAACCTCCTCATCCTTTGAGTGAAGTGTGTTTCAGACTGATCTGAATGCCTCATTCCTGGTATTAATATGGCTGCTCACAACACTGTTTTTATTTTTGTATGTCTCATTTTGTTTATGGTTGCCAGAAGAGTTTCAACTATATCATATTGATGCTTCCACCAAATTATTTTTACTTCATCAGCTATTAACACCTAATTCTGACCAGAACAGATATTAGGAACTATTTTATGTTGGTCTTAAACTTCTGCCATGACACCTAAGGGACACAGTGACAAAAAAATGAAACAATGGGAAGGATTAGATTAGGACTAGAGCCCAGTTTTCATGATCACGTTTTTTTGTAAATTGTACCAGATGTAAATTTTTTGAGTGCACATAGGGACTAGATAACTCTTTTCTGACGTTATGTGGCTGAATACTAAGTGCCTCGTTTTCCAAGTTGTATTGGTCAGATGGACTTGAATATACAGTAGAGGATGTAAGTATGTACACAGCTGAGAAAAAGTGTAGAGAACAAAGTTTGAATCTGGTGTAATGGACAGAATGCAAAAAAAAAACACTTTTTGTACTGAATCTTGTGGTAGGTATGTCCGAATTACAGATCCAAAGTAAGCAATGTAGTGCATGCCGGGGTCTTGAACTTGTCAAAAAATAGTGTCTGTACTTTTGCTTAAGGGTGTGTGGTAAGCATTTGCCTTTCTCTTTCAAATATACTGCCAGCCGGTTGGTAGAAATGGTCTCTGAATGCAGAAAAGTGCCATTTTTTTTTTTTTATTTCTAATCAACAAAAATTCCGCCTCCTCAAGCATACAGTGTATAACTCACCTCTGCCATATTTGCCCACGGGTTTCCTTTCTTCGTATCTCTTTCCTCTGAGAGCAGTATTGCGTGAGGGGTTCGTAGGAGAAGTTACCTGTTTGCGTATTCACAGGTACAATAAAGAGTTGTGTTGTTGCTGCTGACTGTTGACTTAAAATAGGGCTATGCAACAAGACGACACTTCATCTGCCCTGTAGCTTTACCCCTCTGGAATCTCCGGGTTCAGGCTTTAGTGTGACTGCGACCAAATTTTACATTTGTGTATGAAGAGTTGTAAATTGTAAATGTGTTCTACGATGTACAGTGAACTGACAACACACACTGAGGCACAAATGGTATCAGAGCTGATATATGTGAATCACAGGGCATTTTTGAGGTGGGCAAGTTGACTGCATGACGCCTACCCAGATAGAACCACCCAAAATATAAAACTGTGTTCTTTACAGACTTGGGTCAAGTTGTGTTTTTAAATAGTTTTTAGTGGTTTTTAAACTTGCTTGGAACAGAAGGCTGAACTAACATTGTTGTGTCATTACTACACGAGCCGAAAAGACCAGTAGTATGTCCTTAAGAGCTGACCCGGTACTGCCAGATTCAAGACCCCAGACCCGAGGCTATATTTGGCTTAATTTGATCCTTTTCTGATGATTAGCCCACCAGGCTAAAGCACCACGTTGGCTCTTTCCCACTTCCCACTGGGCATGACATCTACTTAAAGGAAAGTGCTGCAATATTCTATAGTTTTGTTACTGTCAACAAATCCTACGAAAAGACCAAAACCAACATTGTGTTAGTCTGTCTTTCGGTAGGCTTATTTCCTTACTCTGTCTGTGGCAATCAGCCCCATGGACATAGATATTTAAAAATGAGTCACAAATATGTAGTTTTATGTCTAAAACATGCTCAGTAATTTCCTAAAACAGCTGGGCACTGTACTTTTTAGCAAATGTTACTTAAACAGGAGTAAATAGTGCATTTGTTGGGGACTATTTTCAGCTGCTAGAACAATTAATATGTTTTGGTGCGGATCGAGGATTTTTTTAGTTAAGGAATTTGAATGTGAGTAAGGGACCTATTTGAATAAAGCGAATATGTTGAATATGTTGCACATACAGAATATCAAAATACAGATTAGATCAACATAACAAACTTGTTACGTGTCTAAATCTCTTGGTGCTCTTTGTATTGAATCTAAGCAAGTTTATGAACATGTAAATTATTTGCAAATATAATTTGATCCAAGTCTGATTATTTCCATGTGTTTTAATTTCACTTCCTGTTGTCTCACATTTGTGCAATCTATTTGATGGATCATCTAAAAGGAGACATTTTAGACTTCATAAGGTCTAACTGTAGGCGTGGCTCTGTTCTCTGTGAAGGTAACGTAATAGATTGCTTGTCGTCTTAAACGTTGCTGTAAGTTGCCATAATGGAGCAGAGATTTGTGCTCTTCTCTGCGGTAGATTTTTTTAAAAGATCCAACATTTCCAGACCTCCGACGAGCCCTACGCGAACAGGGTGCCAAGTTTTCCTCTTACAGTTTTACTATGACTGCCCCCCTCTGGACATGTCCTGTTTGCATGTTCTGAAATGAAAATGTGCATGTGCAAAAAAAAAAAAGAGGCATTGTTTGACTTCATTCAGTCCATGATTTGTACAATTTGTTTCCTGGTTGTATTTTCAGATTATCTAAACACACAATGTATCTGTTTCAGGTAAAGACAAAAAAAAAAGAGCTTGAATATCATTTTGTCACAGAACCACCAAAGTGGAAATGAGGCTCTTTCTCAGAAAAGAGGTTCTGGAGTGGCTGAATCCTTCGCTGCCTGATCTGTTACTTGACTGTCTCTCCCGCAGTTATTTCGACTGTACCTATAGATTTTATATGAATATAAGTCCTTGAATAAAGAGGTATGATTATGAAATTGCAACATGTATATCTTTGAAGATTGCATGTCTTGTGATTAGAGTTGGGTTTTGATAGCATTTATTGAATTTGAATCAAGTATCGAATCTGATAGACTCCATATTCCTTATTGAATCTTTTTATGTTTAGCTTTCTGCAATTATTAAAGGTGCAACTTGTAGGATTTGGTGGCATCTAGTGGTGATGTTGCAAATTGCAACCAACTGAAACTTCTCCCGTGTGCCAAGCGTGTCGGAGAACTACGGTGGCTGACGTGAAAACCTGAAGACACGAATGGCCCTGTCTGGAGCCAGTGTTTGGTTTGTCTGTTCTGGGCTACTGTAGCTCCCTAACGACAACACAACGATTCATATTTTCAGGTGATTACACACTAAAGAAAACATACTTATTAATATTATTGATTTCTGCTAATAGATCCCCCTAAATGTTACACACTGTTCCTTTAAGTTATTCTAAATAACTTAATATATGAGAACTACTGTAAAACACAAAGTTTTACATTTAAATTTGAGTGTTGCCAGACAAGTTCTTGAATTAAATGACCAGATGTATGTTGTTTTACATTGCTTTTTGCCAACAAAAAGGGAAGATAGGAATAGCATTTATGAATTTTGGCATAGTTCCCCTTTAAATTGTGCTGTAAAATTAAGAACCAGATAATTTTCATGTGTCAGCAGAGAGATTGGGATTATGTGACTCCTTGTTGGCCATTTAGCTGCAGCATGTGTTCATCAATGGAGGGAGGAGAGAGGAGATGCTGGTAGGGAGGCAGCATGGTCCATGCCCAGACAGTTGAGTAGTTTTTTTTTCTTCTAATAAATAAAATAAAATGAAATAAGAGTAAAACGAAATAAAACCGGATAATAAAATGTATCAATGAATAAATAAATAATAATACAAATTAAATAAAAAATGGAAATAAAGAAAACTAAAAACGCCAACAGAACTGGGCAAAGATAAATATCAAGGTGTGTACATGTGACTGTGTACAGTGTGTGTGCTTGAGAGGGGGTGGGGGTGGCTGGCAGTCAGGGTGCAAATCAAATTAAGGTAAGATTAAATAAGTAAATAGATAGATAAGTATAAGAATGACGGATAAAAAAATGATGTTTCAAAGAGAATGATGGCTAAAAAGATGATGTTTTAGTTGTATGTGGTGTGTGGACTGTACACTTTGCAGATAAGTTGCAGAAAGGCTTTTAAATAAAAAGGGGCGGAGCCCTGCTGGATTTTAATTGGTCCGCATCATAAGAAGGGGGCGGGGCCTCTGTTGGCCCGTTTGGCCCCTCTGTGATGTGATGCAGCTGCAGGTCAGGAGGAGAGAAGCTGCTGCGGCTGTCAGAAGAAGAAGAAGAGGAGGAGGAGGAGAGGTGAAGAAGAGGATGACAAGTTAGTCTGTGTCGCACTGCAAGTTGAAGAAAAAAGTGCCGTTCAACAATGTTCCTCACTTTTGACTAATAAGAGCCCACACTCGAGCAAGTTTTATATCCAGAACACGTTTTGACTCGCTTGTTTTGCATGTCTTTTTAAATCTTAATTAGTGATTAAACCGGGAAGATGTTCTGCTGGTTGTTAAAATGGACACTTTGCCTTCACGTTGCCTTCACGATGACGACGAGCACCGCCTCACCTCACCACGACGCACCGGTGGATTTTGGAGGCGAGTCCGGATCCGGGATGCTGCAGACAGGTAAGAGAGACACACCTGTGGAGCCTCTTAACGCTCGTGCGGAATACAACATGCTAACCTTCTTTGTTTCACGACATATGCGTTCACGAAAAAGTGGAAATTGGACTAATTCATAGTAGGCCTACAGTGTTATTAAATTAATTTGAGTGTTTTACTACACACTTTTCACAGTTTTACCTCAATAAAGACGCTTTAATTTTAAGTAGAGTTACTGACAACCGAATTAATTTGAGCTAACGTTAACTTCATTAGCTAGCTAGCACCAAAACAGTTCAGAACTTAGTCTGTTTTCTGTGTTGTTTTGCTTGCCTTTAAACTCAAGGAAACCTCAGTAGCTATATGCCTATGTATACAAGTTTTTACCTCATTAATATATTTATATTTATATATATATATATATATATATATATATAAATATATATATATATAAATAAATATATATATATATATATATATATACTTACATACATGTATATGTTATATATTTCTCTTGCAAAACCTGAAATATCCACTAAAATCTACTGCTATGTAAATGTATGTATGTAAAACCACCATTGTTCTGTCTTGAGCATTCTGCTATTTATCACATTGCAGCCAACTTTTCCCTCACTGTCATCTGTAAACTGATTTCATGTAGGGCTGCACGATTATGGCCATGATAATGATAATCGTGATTATTTCGATCAATATTGAGATCACGATTCTTTATCACGATTATTCATTGATTTAGGGAGAACATATTTTTATTGCACTTTCACGCTTAAATAAACAGTTTTCTCTTCCATGTTGTGCTACAGTTCTGCTATAGTACAAATCTTTGCATCAAAATAAGACGTAAAATAAGGTTCTTCTTCCCCTGAATTCAGTGCATTTTTATGTTGCCCGTCTGCTCTCTGTTGTATATCACTATACTCTGGTTTGCAGCCACAACATTCAGGAAACTTTTTCATTTTCACAATTCGCAGTAGGGTGTGCACTAGTGATGCGCGGGTTGACCCACAACCCATTGGGCGGGTTTGGTTGAGCTTACTAGAAAATATTGTGAGTTTGTGGGGGTGGGTAAGTTATTAATAACTTACAGAAACATTGCATACAATAGTCCACTCTCTCTCTCTCTCACACCAACCATAGTGGAGGCGTGTAATTTTAATAGGCTCCATGTCACCACCACGTAATGTGCTGTCAAGAGGTTGTAGTCATTTCACGTATTTTTGTGAGACCACGTTGTTTAGGAAACGCCTGATTTGATATGCAGCTGAGTTTGAGCGGACACGCATTTTTAACATCAATATCATAGGCGATCATGTTCATTTAATTGTGGGAAGCCAAAATCGCGATCGCGATTAATATTCGATTAATTGTGCAGCCCTAATTACATGCCAGATTTGCTGAAGAACTAATAACATCATAAAGCAACATCACCTGTGAAGGCTCTTTAACAGCCAGCCACAACAGCAGGCTGATGTCAGACTGTATCAGCTGGAGCTCATTACATCATTTGTTCAGTGCAGTTTGTGTCCAGATGAAAATCTTCCACTTCTCAGTCACTCCAACATTGATTCTGTCACTATTTTCATTTCTCTGGTGTGAGAATGAACCCAAAACACGTGCAGACTGAGTGGATAACTTTGTTTGGCAAGCCATGAAGACGAAAATCAGACCACAATGAAACAATAAGACTTTTTCCACTGCAGGCCAATTGCATTTAATGGCTTTTTTTTTCAATTGCTATAACAACCTCTCAAAGAAAAAAACACAAATTAAGAAATGTTATTGGAGCACGCTTGTAATCCAATTTGCAGCCTATAGATATTTATTCAACATTAACAAGTTTACTCATACATTTGAAGCCCTTAAATCCTAAATCTGAGGTGTTCATTAATGTGCTGTAAAATGCTTTACTGCGAACATAAACAGCCTTGAATTAATATTATTGCTGCTGTCTTTCCTCTCAATATGCATCTTAATTGTCAAAAACCACCTAGCCAAAGTTGCGAGAGCCTTTAAATCAGTTTGAGCCAACATCTTTGATCTCTGATAGCGAATTAAAGTCGTGACGTCTTTAGAGGAAGCCACACAATTTGATTGATGCGTTCGCTTTTACATGGCCCAAAAGAAACGTTTTGACTTGCTGACTACATCATGCACACAAAATGTCTTTATTCTGCATACAACACATGTGCAAACTGAAGCCAAAACTCATCCACAGTTATTAAAACACATGGAATGCTTTCTTTCTGCCAAGCAGACTTAGTTAATCACAACATCGCTTTCCACAGCCAGCTCTGTTGTCTGTCTCATCAGTGTTTTCAGTGTGTGGACCCCCTTTGTTTTATTACGACTGTTGATACAGTGACGGCGATGTGCATGCTGTAGCTTTACATTGTGTTTCTGAGCAAAGATTGATTCATGACCTGTTGAAATTGATCTCAGATTGGAGCTCTGCCAGGCGCCCGAGTATGTCATGTCTGGATTCCACGGCATCACACATTGTTTATTTTCCAGTTTGGGTTTTATCACGTTTCTTTGCTATCATCTGTATGTTAGAGCCACACAACAGACCCAAACAGAGATGTCAGAGAGAGAGCGGGGGACCAGCTGAGAGTTTGGATTAGACCAGTGAGCGTGTTGATTGAACCCAGCATGTTGAATGTTTTCACTGCGTGTTTTCAGAGACTTACTGTAGATGGCAGAGTGTGAAAGCCTTGTGTAAACTTTCACTGGATACTGTACAGGCTGATGGTTATGTAATACTGCTGCGATGATCTCCTTGCGTTTACTCTGTTGTTGTTAGGTAAGGTTTCCTCGCCATATAACTGAGCTCCTTTTGGAATTTGTGATTTCTGCAGATGCAATGAATCAACACCTAAATATGAGACAGAACATACTGTGATAGTGAGCTCATTTAAGGTCTCTAGAGCAGCGGCAGTTTGATACTCAGCTCCTCCTGTCCACAAGTCGAAGTCTCCTCGGGCCAGACACTGAACCCCAAATTGCTCCCGATACTCAGGCCTTGAATGGTAGCTCTCTGCCATCGGCGTGTGAATGTGTGAATGAGATGCAAATTTTAAAGGGAAAATTCACCACCTTTCTATGCGGATGTCCAATCAGTGCTGATGGTAAATGTAGTCCACTGAAGAAATAGATTCCCTAGTGCGTGCTATATTATATATATATATGCTATATATAAACTCACAAAATGTCAATGAAGGAAATATTCTCACAGCTAAACAGAAAAATAATAAAACCATTTTTGGTTGGTATAGCTTCATGAGGTTAAGATTCATTATAGGCAAATGAATCTCATGATGAAGATCTACAACCTGAAACTGAATAAAGTGACTAAAGTGATTGACAAAGTGCAGGGTGTTACCCAAAAGTTCTTGGCAAGATGAACCACTTCTGACTCCAAGATGAAATGATTCCAGGTGACTTGGAAAGAAATCCATCCTCCAACCTTATGGTACTGCAATGCATACTGTAATTGCAGTTTTTGTCAATGCCAAACTTACTTACTCTATTCCAGCAGTTATACACCTTTCAAGTAAATTGAGAAATACTGTACATGTGTTATATCAGATATTGGCCTGATTTATCATAGTTGTAACAATTAAAAAGGATTAAAGAAAAGAGCAGGAGAAAGAGGGGACGGGAGAACCTACCAAGTAACCTCCAATATGATTGGTTGTGCATATTTGAACCCTTTATGACTGCAATGAATCACATAACAATGACATTTGACCCAAAATTACTCTGCAGGTGATTGATCTGTCCTACTGTAAAACTGAAAATCTAATCAGAAAATTCCAATGACATTTTCTGATCTCATTCATGCCCTCCCACGTATAAACACTTTCCATTAAGAACACTCCACATGTTTTCCTCTCGCACTTCTTTCAGGCCAAACTGTCAACTTTGTGTGCAAGATATCTAATAATCTAATTGAATTGTTTTCCAAACTTAGTGTTGGTGAAATTCTTTGTATAGTGAACTGTCCAAGAGTGAAGGATTTTAAGCACAGTTGCCTGCTTTTTACCTCTGTAGCTCCTTGAATTTAGCATCAGATGTCTGTCATTTCCAATCCATCCATCCATCCATCCATCTATTCATCCTTCCATTCAGCCACATCCAGCTGTGACTCCCATATGTCAGGAATAGCTTACTGTAACCTCTGACCCCATGAGATAGGTATCGCTAGAGCACAGTATGCAGAACAGCTGTTGGGAAGAGCTTTGTGATGTTTAAAAAGAGGTGAGCCTGTCTGAGTGTCTCCCATCCACTCACCTTACTGCTACCCCAACCCCAGCACTAACACTTTCTTCAGAAGTGGGAATTGCTGACTAACCTTCTTGACCTTTTGTGTGAGTGTGTGAGCCGCATCTCAAGTGCACACTTTGGGAATTTGGGAAGGCATCATTTCAAAGACTACGGCTTTAGGTTATCCGACTTCAAAACTTTTTTTGGCCCTGCTAGCGGCGGGGCCTAAGGTTGTCTTTCTGTCTGTCTGGCACTTTGAAACCCCACAAGGGAAAAGCTACCAGCCAGATTGCCATGCAATTTGATGTTGATCGGGATCCCAAAGGATTATTCCTAATTACATTTAAGTGTGATCCTGGCTAAAGCTGTAATGATAGTCAAATAGTTGATCGACAGGAAATCAATCAGCAACAATTTTGTTATTAAACATTTAAGTTTTTTTTTTTTAAGATAAAAAAGCCATATATTCACTGTTTTTTCTTACTCTTATGATTTAGTCTATGATTATGAATTACATTTATTTAGGTTTTTGACTGCCAGTTGGACAAAACAAGCAATGGAGTAAATAATTGGTAGTTCTAATCCTGAACTTTTCCTGCCCCTTCTGATAAAAATGTCTCCTTGACAAACACTTCAATGTCAATGATTAGGCATCTTAAAAATGAACTGATTGGATGGACTGATTTTTCTTTCAATTCTCTTTATACATGGTCCCAAGAGGATGAATCCTGATGTGTTTAGTGATCTTTCTAGGGCTGCACCCTCGTAGTCGCTCAGTCGACAAATTGGTTGTTTTGGTCTCCGTCAACTAAGGACGCTTTCACAAGCGATCGTCCGTTTGGCCAGTACGTATCAGAGTGAAATTGATACTTTTGGTTCATTTTCTATTTAGTCTGGTTCGGTTCACAGTGCCCAAATTAAAGCAGAGCAAATAAGAGTGAACATTGCACATCTTAGAATTTAAATGTTTAGCCGTGTGTGTATTTTTCTTTTTTGCATACTAGACATGCTAGATAGAGAATAGTTGTCATTCATTTTGGTACACTTTGCAATACTTATGTCACATCATCAGTCCCTCAAACCAGATCAAAAGCACCGTACCGGCCGTGTCACTGACACTCTCACGCTCTTCCAGCAGGTCGACCTCATGATGTCATTGCCAATATAATGCCAGATCCATAAGCAGGCATCTGCATCCAATGAAACGTGATCCTTGGGCCTCAGTGCTTGGTGAGCCCTGATCTGGGGCCCATTAGCCAGCTTTAACCAGGCAGAGGCACACATGCTGTGGCGTGCGTGGTGTAACATTCCCTACAACATGCACAGACTGGGGTCCGCACCGGCCTGGTTCTGGGTGTGGAGGAGGTCACAGCTTGTGGTTAGCTGTGTGTGAACAAAAGCGGACGGAGAGGGCTAGGTGCAAACCACATGTTGGATCAGAACCTCCTTCCTCGTCTGTAATCTCTTCTCAAGCCAACTGGAACCAGATGGCAGATAGAGTGGGTCGATAGTGTTCAGACAAAGCTCCTCAGATGTTTGGCATTAAAGATGAATAAAAGAAAGGGATTTTTTTTTTTTTTTTACATTTACAACGTTACCTCAGTGACCACTTTGTAGTGCCGTTTCTCAATCCCATCGCTCAGTCACCGCAAAGAGCCTGCAGACGTTACATGCTGTCGGAAAGAAACACACAGATTTATGTGGAAAGGGCAGTTTAATGATCTGGTGCTTTGTCCCAAGCTATGCTGTTTGTGGTTCCGCTTGACTCAAGTGTTGACGCACTTAATTGTGTCCATTCTCTGTGCAGCGCTTGTAAGTTTCTTTGTAGCTTGCAAATGTTAAACACCTGCCTGTGGTTTTGAAAAGAGAGCTAATGGTGACAATGTGCACCTGGCGTCGCAGGTACCTGCTTAAGCTGCCGTTAAGCAGTAATGTTTCTTTTTATTAGAGGTGTGTCAGTTTACATTCTTACTTGTTGCACAACTACATATTTGATTAGAAACATTTGCCCATTTAAGTACCATGGAACTGTGGTGGGAGTGATTTTATATTGTATTTTTTAACAGACATTCAAATCAGCGTAACAGGATGGTCAGAGCGGCAGCCATTTTTATGTGTGCCGTTGCCAATAGCGACTGTTGTGGCGGGCTGACTTCCACATAGACTTGCGGCAAGTCGTGGACTCGCTGAGGTGAGGTTTTGCAGTAACAACGACTAAACGAGCAGTGGAGTAGTAACTTTACGAGGCACATAGGGAATCTAAATGAGTCAAACTTAACAACTTAATGCTTCATCCACACACTCTTGTCACAGCGGAGGAAAGCACATTGCCATCGCCAGATGAGTGACAACTTTGTTCGGCTCGTTTTCTGTAAGCAGTGTGGAGCATGGTGGAATTAGCAAGCTAGCTAGCGAGCGGACAGCTGGCTGGTTAGCTCTTGGGCTGGTTCTGCGAGGCTTTGGTGCTGCACTGATTTACGGAAAATGAGCCAAACAGCGGGCTGGTGGACAGCGAGCTGTCTCCGGGAGCTACGTCCGTTCTCTTCCCGGCGAGCTGTGACCACACACTTTATGGCCCCACTGACGAGGACATTTACTTTACAAGTCAAATTACCACAGCAAACAGTTCAACAACCCTTTGGCTCCTATTTTATTTCTATTTGTAACAAACAAATAGCGTAATAGTCTTCTTTTTCAAAGAAGACATTTTGACATGTCACAGTAGGAAAAGCACAGGTGTAAATGATGAAAATATTGATGGCTGAATTCCATTTAGCTGCTTCAGTTTCAGGCTCCTGGTGTTGTTTATGTTTTTTAGCCTAAAAATGAACAATTATCTGGAAAATAGCACCAACCAATATAACTATTTTTTTTAATTATCACCACAAATACTTAGGAACAAATGTTAGCTAAGCAAGGTATGTTACATTGTTGAGACTGTAATGACAAGCAACTTAATGGGAAAAACCTTTTAGGGGGAGCTGCAGATTCAAGCTTCATCGCTTCCAGCACATTTCTATGTTGTTTTCACATTGTCATTTGATATATTGTTATAATCGAAATATAAGCAATGCCAGGCTGTTTTTGTCTCGCATATTTGGCTGTATGACACGGTGTGTTGTTTTGTTGTACTACTTGTCTTGTCAAGGTAGAAATCACGCTTTCCTGCTGCCTCCAAACAATGGTCAAGAGCAGAGGGTTCAGTAACAACACTTGGCATGAGTTTGGCACGAGTGTCTTCAATCCTGGCAGGCGTACAGACCTAAATCTGGTGCAGATTGGTGTCTAATAGCAGGACCTGACTTTATTTGGCAACCATTTGCCCCGTGGGACACATTTAAGCTATCATATTATTGTTATCCATCATTAAAAAAAAGTCAAGGTGGGGCCAGGAGGCCAGTTTAACTGCTGCAGCTGTGACATGTGTAACTGCCTTAATACGCTTGTGTTCCGCAAAATAGATGCCAGGTGATGCAATGTTGTTTCATACCAGCGAGACACACACACACACACACTCGCACACACGCACGCACACACACACTTAATTCCTGTCCTTGCCACATAAAAAAATACTGTAAACACATTTTAAATGCATTTATGGTTAGTTGTCAAATTTGTATATGCCATTCATGCACCTCTTTCATTAAAAACATATAAGTCTTGTATTAGATTTTGTTTATCTCTCTATGCTTTTATTAGTTTTGTATAACTGGTTTTAGCTTTACATGATAAGGGTTGCATGCTCAATGATGTCTATCGAAAATCCAAAGTCGTTTCAGAATAAACTACACCTGGCATGTTCAATGTCACTAAGTGCAACAGTATGGCTCTTTCATGTGGGTTTATAGTTTTGTGACGACTACAATACAAATAGAATACAATTATGTGGCATAGAAGCATACGCTACCGTTTATCAGGATTAGGCTACGCAGACATTTTTGTTTTTGTCTCTGGTGGGGATTTATTGATACTAAAAAGATTAAAGGAACTATGTGTAACATTTAGGGGGATCGGCAGAAATGGAATGTAATATTAATTGTATAAGGTGTATAATCACCTGAAAATAAGAATTGTTGTGTTTTTGTTACCTTAGAATGAGCCGTTTGTATCTACATAGGGAGCGGGTCCTCTTCACGGAGCCGGCCGCCATGTTTCCACAGTAGCTGCAATCTGCAACCTCACCGCTAGATGCCGCCATATCCTACACACTACACCTTTAAATAACACCAGTTTAATTCCTGAATATTCATATAGCAGTGGTAAAGCATAAAAAGGTGGGATTTCTTCAACTCACCTACGTCTCTTCTCCTTGTATGAGATTAAAGTTTTTTGTACATGGTCCCTGACAAATACATTTCTAACTAAAGTAACTTTTTGGCCGTGGCGTTTTGGCATTTGTCTCTAAAAAGAATGAACTAAACCTGCTTGATGAAATGAACAGGTCTTTTGGTTAAATGAATAGTGTGATAGGTTGAAATGAATAGCCCTTGACAGGTTCATAAACGTCCTCCATTATGATGAACGTGTGCAGATGCTTATCTTCATTGGTTCGGCTGAACTTGACTGATGAAGGACCCGAGGTGACAACTCTGTTATGACTAACAGAACTCGAGCAGATCCTACATGGGACAGCCAGAGGGAAAGACTAGAAATTAGTTCAATTTTTTTTCTTTTTTTCCTCGACTTTTCTGTGGGTGAACCATGCCCTCACCTTTTAAACTCCTATCAGCAGCTGTCTGTCAGGACCCGTTCGACCTGTTCAGCTTTTGTTTACTTTAATGTGATTGATTTGTTTTGAAGTCTCGGCTCAGTCTGTTCACAATTTAGTCCAGACTGCTCAAGGTTTATCAGCCCTGGAGGGTTTGTTTCTGGGGACCACAGGCTGGCTCGCTTTCTTTATTCATCGCCTGCATGGCACTGTGCCACTCTAATCAAAACAGTTCCCCCCCCCCGACAAAGAGCATTAAACAGCTTTTTTTGTGCTTTGTATATGAAAGAGTGTGCCTGTGTGTTTGTCAGTGTGTAGGTTTGTTGGACACATTAGGCTGTTCTGTATGGATGAACAAGGTGGCAATTAGTGTCACAGCCAGATCAATGTCAAAGTCATAACAAAACCTGAGGCACACTTAGGGCTGTCCAGAATACAATTTTTTTAGGCTCCGGAGCTTTGTTATTAATCAAGTTACAAGATTCAAAAAAACAACCTTATATGTCATCATGGTCGCTTCTGTTTATAGCTATTGTCCTATTCATATAATTCAAAATTGGGATCTTTGCCATGACCTCATGTAATGGCACTGTCTTTAACTGTACAGTAAATATAGACATTGCAGCAGCATTCACATGTTGACAGAAAGGCTTGTGAACAATGAACAATGGAAAGACAGTTGGGATGCACACAAGGCAACTGATTGTTCTTATTTCAGCCTCTCAGTCTGCAGTGCATTCTCAGGAGACACGAGATTGTACGTGTGCAGACTGACATGTTACAGATAAAGGTTCAACCAGCTACATTCCTGTCACACTTTTTACAAGCTTAATTTACATTCATACAGTATTAACCCCTTGGGTGGAGAATGTGCAGGATGTCAGTCATTGTGTGTTGAACCAACATGGAGGAGTTGAGAAGATCAAACTGAATGCAATTGTACTTTGATGCGCGGGAGCTGCAACCAATAGCACGCATAGCCGATCATGTTCATTTAATTGTGGGAAGCCAAAATTGTGATCGTGATTAATATTTGATTCATTGTGCAGCCCTAACTCCAATATTTCAATGCACAGTGCTGCTGAAAATGTAATTATCTTTTTTTTTTAAGATCATAGGCAGTGGTGTTTAGGTATGCAAATGGTTTTTCCATATTATCTATGCTCCTGCTAGAATCACTGATTTTGTCTTCTTTAGGGTCGACACACGACAACGTGGAGAGAGAAGTTTTTTACTTACACAGACTTAATTGAATGTCCGCCATCCTCTTGTCGATATGTTTCAACAGTTTGTCTTTGGTTTCATGAATGCATACTGTATGTAGAAGCCTGTAGCTTGCCATGCATCAGTCAGTGTTTAGGCATATCAGGTTTTGGGTAGCAGAATAGAGCTGTTGTTTACCTTAGGAGCTAACAATACCTTCCAGTCCCCTGTCTGTCTGAATTACAAATAAAAGCAGAGATATTAGTGATAGCTATCTTAGTGGAAACCTCGCAATGGCAAAAACTCTACTCGATATTGCCATATCAAACCGCTATCTTTCCAGTTTTTAATCTAAAAATGAACCAGAGTGCTTCTCAGACAGATGCCTACTTGGATAACTACCTACGTTACGCTGCCTGCGTACAAACTCAGCACATCACTGCTTTGGTCTTTTTCCTCGTTTTTTTTTTTTTGCCTCCTTCCCTCTTATGTTAAGCGAGGATAACCTGGTTCTCATGACCCTGCGGCGTTCTCATCTCCTCTGATTAGGTGAGAGTGAGGTAATCTGCTGTGGCCTGTGCTGCTGACAGACATGAAGAGAAAAGTATCTGTGCCGCTGGCGCCCGCACAACCAGACATATGCCTGTCAGGATATTTGATTGTGGTTGCCATTTCCATGTTGCAGGATTGAGACTTGGCGTAGATTGAGTTTCCAGCTGTCTATGCAAAGTAGGTCAGTCTGAGGACGTATTGTAAGTGACTGTCGCAATAACTGCAATATTGCAATACCAAGATGACGTCCTCAAATGTCTTGTTTTGTCCACAACTCAAAGATATTCAGTTTACTGTGCTAGAGGAGTAACAAAACCAGAAAATATTATATTATATAGAAGCTGGAACCACAGATTTTTATTACTTTTTTTTCTTAAAAAATTACTCAAACAGATTAATCGATTGTCAAAATAGTTGGCGATTGATTTAGTAGTTGACAACTAATCAATTAATTGATGAATCAATGAATTGTTGCAGCTCTACTGAAGAGTAACCGACTCAACTGAACTTGACTCTCCGGGTCAGGACTCATACAGCACACGGCCATTTGACAGCGCTGAGCGAGTCTTGTAAAGCTTTTTACAAGAGTTTTTTTTACAAGGACTTTAATGACTCTGTCAATATAACTATGGTGTTGTCTTACTCCATCCACTGTGGTCTGTACGATAACAAAGACCTTAACAAGACAGGGCAGTGGTTATGAGGGCAGCGAAGACTTTTGAGGTCAGGAGATCTCCGTAGGCCAATGTCTGGTCCGTCAGAACAGAATACTTGTTCAGCTTTGATTCACCAACGACACCCTGCTGAGATCAATCTTAAGGATAAGAAATAAAAATCAATTCAAGTCAGATAGGACTGATGAAAAAATTCTTACTTCAGTGTGCAGATGGTAATATGGCACTTGGAGTACAGTGGTCAAAACATTACAGATTAGTACAATACAGTATAGTGTTTAGGTCTTTTTCATTATCAGTTAATCTATTGATTATGTTAGACTATCCAGTTAATCTTTCAATAATTTAATCTAAAACTGTTAATTCATTGTCAAATCTGCATGTGATTATCATAAAGTGGGCATGTCTGTAAAGGGGAGACTCGTGGGTACCCATAGAAACCATTTTCATTCACATATCTTGAGGTCAGAGGTCAAGGGACCCCTTTGAAAATGGCCGTGACAGTTTTTCCTCACCAAAATTTATCGTAAGTTTGGAGCGTTATTTCGCCTCCTTCATGACAAGCAAGTATGACATGGTTGGTACCAATGGTTTTCTCGTTGCATATGATGCCAGTATCTTCACTCTAGCTTTAAAACTGAGCCCGCTACGCTAAAATTTGCAGTTTGCGTTATAGAAATTAGTGGCATTAAAAGAAATTTGCGTTATTATCTTGTTAACTTTGACAGCCCTAGTTGTCAACGCTTACTTCATCAAACCTGGACATGTTGGAGGGACAAGGTTTTCACCTGACAGCGGTATCATGAGTATTTGACACAGAACACGTCCATTACACACATTTGTTTAACTTAACTGTGGAGTGTTTGCCACGTGAAGACAGACACAGTGCAGTAGTGATGTACTGTTTGTACAGAGGTGACAGCAGCAGCTCTCCGAGTGGCGCTCTGCCAGTATTACGGTGCCGTTCCCATACACCGATAGGCCTGGATCCTATTTAATTTGTCGGTCTGAAAACACATTCAGGTTCCAGCTTGAAAAGAAGGCACCTAGATCAGGACTAAAACAGGAAACAGAGTGGATACAATTTCGGTTATGTAATTTGGCGATCTGATCTGTTTTTCGACTGTGGTTCATGGATATATGTTTCACAGGTAACAACAACAATCATGAAAATAAATCATGAGAGGGCTGTAAATTAAAAAAATCATTTCACTCTGTTGAGAGAGTTCTTGAAGCTGATATTAATGTTTTCTGTGGAAATAGAGTGGCCTCTTTAGTAGTTGGAAAAGCTTTTTTTTTTCCCATCCCCTGATCATCTCTCGGTGGGTGCTGGGATCTGATGCTTTGTCTTCTGTCCAACACACACCCCGTTTCACTCCTTGGATTTCCACTCCAGCTGAGATGCGTTTCTCCTTCAGTGTTCCAGCAGGCTCATTACCTGACTCACCAACTCCCTCGGCCATCCAAAAACCCCTTCTCTGCTTTCCTCATCTCATGTAAAATACTCATTTACAGGCCGTTCTGCCCCACCCCCCCCCACCCTCTGCAGATTTATTTTTCTAACCGGTATATACTGTAAGACACATGTAGCACAAAGGCTTTCTCCCCCATCTGTTTGCATGTTCAGCTGACACATTCCTCATCTGGCTGTGCGGTTCTTGGAATAACTAAAAGGCGATCAGAACATGGCAAGGAATACACAATCATTTAGATAAAGTTAATTAGCATGTAATCACAAATAATTGCCTCATATTCCAACATTTCTGAAGCTAAAGACTCACTAAATACCTGGCTTGACATGCTTAAAGATGTTCTCATGTTGCGTGTAGGACACAGGCCAGTGGATTACCACAGGTGCTGTTTATGTGCCCGGTCAGTCCGGCTTTGGGGACTGGCTGTTTGCAAAGTCGACTTCTCCAGATGTACTTGGAGCTTGTCTGTTAAGGCCCTTTCACCCCTTTCATCTGTTGTGCAGCCTCTCCATACAGTAGGTGGGGTCCAGGGATGGATCCCGGCCCAGGATCTGGATGTGCATTGTGCCTATGTGTCCGCTCTGTGAGAAATGAAATGTCCCTCATGCGAAGCAAACTGTCAGGTTCACATCTGTGAAAACATGCAGCTTATTTGCTTTTGCTGAAATCTCTGAATCTACAGTTGTCGTTGTCCGCTTTTAACATGAAGGCCTCATAGTTCTGCAGTTTTAACTAGAGCTGCAACTTGTCAATTGTCATTATTGATTCATCTGTCTTCATTTCTTTTTAATTATTTGTAAGAACTGACCAAGACTGAAATATCTCAGCAGCTATTGGATAGATTTCCATGAGGTTGCATACAGACATTTGTGGTCCCCAGATGATGAACCCTATTGGGATTGCTCAATAATATATTTTTGAGACAGACAGGACTGTTTTTGCGATCCATTATTGAAATGATTGTTTTGTATCTTGAAATGGAACATGGGTCAGTAGAATATCTAATTTTGGTCTGCTATAGCAAACAATAAAGTGCTCATTATATTTTAACTTGAAGTTAGGACCTGCTTCACGTGTAAATGTTCTTGAAACAATGTTTATATCAAATCGCAAAATCAATGCTTAATGTGTACATACTGTATGGTACTTTATAAGTTGCATGGAAAGACATGCAATCAGACATGCAATCAATTCACTGCAAAAGAAAATGCTATAGATAGCCGACTATACTGTACATTATACACTATTATTTTTAAACATTCTTTCAGGACTGGCCTTTAAAATTCAGGGTGAGGACCTGTCATGCAGCTGTATATATATCAACCTATCATGCCATTTGAAGTTTTTACTAAAATCCTCTTTGGTTGTGTGTATAGGCGCACTAACATTAACCTTAACCTCAGAGACCTGAGGGTCATCATGCATGATTAGGGGGGAGTGGAACAAACCTCTGATGGATGACCTGGATTCCCGACAGTCAGACTGACTCACCTCTCACTCTCCTGCCCTCTGCCCTCATGTCATTCACTAAACATGTGAAGCTAATGTTACGCTGCTCTGAGCTGTGTAATGTCTCATGTTCGGTACCTGTCAGTACATTAAAGAAAGGGGGAAAATAGATGATATTGGACATCGGTGACGTTCTGTCTGGATAGTTTTGATTTGCAGAAATACCACCAAGCTCTACAGGGCCATAACCATATCGTTAGTGCTATTCACTCTCCTGCAAAAACAGCAGGGAATTTGCCCCGAGGGCATGTTCATCACTGCATCCACTTCCTTTGGTGTCCTCTGATGAATTTTTCAACAGGCAAGTTAAGAAGCAGACCAGGGTAAGTGTTGACTGGTGCTCTTCAACGTTTCCTGTCCCTGAAGGAACGTTTTCCAGAGGAAACTCTGGCATTGTCTCTGGGAAGCTGTTGTGTGTTGAGAGCTTTAGCGAGTCCGTAAGCATGGTCGCTTTTCACCATGGATCCATTGTTCCGTAAAATGGCATTCAGACCAAAACAAAAAAATGTTTGGATTAGCTTCACCCCTGGGTCATACTTAAATGTTATTCATCCCCAGAGGGGAAATGAGAAAATGTTCGAGGTTTGTGAAAAAAGTTTATTATTCTCATCTTGGTTCTGTTATCCTATAAGTTTGTGATGATGGATTTCATGTTTTCTTAAAAAAAATAAAATCCTTCAGTAAGCTGTTAATAATTTCACTTGGAAAATCTAAATGTTTTCTTTTCTGTGTTTTCTGTGTTTTAGTGTTGTTTTATACAAAACAAGTAGACTTAAAGACCTAATACTCATACTGAATACGTTTAGCACACTTAAAGGGTGAGTTCACCCGGAGCACTACAAACCTCCCCTTGTGGTGGCCAGCCACGCTAGATTTCTACCTCCACCCCAATACAATGTAGGTCAATGGAATTTTATTTGTGGTGCTCTACACAAATATAAAATGAGTAGCAGCTCTGTGAGGCTGTACTAGACACAGTGGTGATTTGAGCTAAATGCTAACACCAGCATGCTAACTTACGCACAATATTTATCATATTAACCATCCTAGATCAGTGTTTTTGCATGCTAACATTTGCTAATCAGCACTAAACTCAAAGTACAGCAGAGGCTGATGGGAATGTCATTCATTTTTCAGGTATTTAGCAGGCGGCAACCTCTGGATCTGAGAAGTGAAGCAAGTGCGAAAGTGTCTTAAACTTGCATTCTTTCTAATAGCCAGCAGGGGGCGACTCCTCTGGTTGCAAAAAGAAGTCTGATTGTCTAGAAGTCTATGAGAAATTGATCCTACTTCTCACTTGACTTATTACCTCAGTAAGCATTGTAAACATTAGTTTATGGTCTCAGTTGCTAATTTCATGTCTTCTTCAATACAGCATGATGTTCATTTAGTAAATTATGGTCCCATTTAAAGTCAAATAAACCATAAAGCAGGGCATGCTTTAGGGCTTGTTTACCTTGTGATTGAGATGTCGCTACCATGGCGTTGTCCGGTTCGGGAGTTGTCCGTCTTTTCGTCTTACAACTTTAACCCTTTCACAGTGTGTTTTCAGTTCATGAAAAATATTAAACCTCTGGTGGTGTCAGAGGAAAAGTCATGGGGTCCTGCAGATGTAATGCTACTTTGATTAAGTATCACACAGGGACTCTCCCTCCCCTTTTAACTCATGCCACCATAATGTTTAATTCGCTCTGCTGATGACTGGCTCCAGTCTTCTTAAGGCCCTCTTTGAAGAGATTACAACGGCAGTTCAGAGAAAAACAGCACAGGAAGTCTCTCTCAACCCTCCAGGACTGAGTGATTAGTCGCTCTGGATAACCACTCTGCATACATTGAGGCAGGGAACTAGTCCTGCAGGCTTTACTGTCCGTCCAGTGAGAGACAAAGGTGCTTTAAGATTGATTA
Organism: Sebastolobus alascanus; assembly: GCA_916701645.2. Taxonomy (NCBI): domain Eukaryota; kingdom Metazoa; phylum Chordata; class Actinopteri; order Perciformes; family Sebastidae; genus Sebastolobus; species Sebastolobus alascanus. The sequence continues at coordinate 799,322 of CAKAOJ020000005.1, forward strand.
AGCCTAGAAAGGAAGTTCCAGTTCACATTATAACATGTTGAATGTCTTTTACGTGCCTTTGCTACAACTCTGGTTTCAATCTGTGTCCAGATCCCTCCTGTTCCTCTAGCAGTTACTTTCTAACATCATTCCTCCTAAACATACGCCTTGTGGCACTGTAATCCCCCCCCCCCCCAGAGTGCACATATTTCCTGTTTCTCCAGATGAGGAAATGTTGGAGGTTTTCAAGACAAAGGCCCATATCTACAGTTATCTGAGCCGGTCGCTGGGCCTTGTTACAGGCTAACAGCATAGCTGTTATATCCATTCAGTCCACTTAATTCCCTCTGTGTCCTGCATCGGGTTATAGGCCCAGTTAACAAGCCCGTCTTCACACAAACACAGATTTTACATAAGCTCACTATATCCTCTGTAAGGGACGCCTCTTGAAATAATACCCCAACATCGGATCTCTTGCTGTCTGACTTCATGAAGTCAGCAGTCTGACGCTGTACTGACAGACGGTATTTCCATTAGGGTGCTGCATCTGTGAGCATTTTCCAATCTGCTGTTCAGTTAAAGCTTAGTGTGGCAGTAGGTGTGCCCATCACTCAAAGCTTTGATGATGACTGACTGATTGAGATGTTTAGGAACACAGAGTTTCTTATGTTTCCTGTGTTCACTCCAACTTTCCATCTCTCATTTCCTACTTATCTGGCCCGGTGATTCCCCCCTCGTTTTCCACCAGGGCAGGTGGAAGTCTTTAATCTTCTGCCTATTTGGACTGCCCCGTCTACCAGAGCAGAGCCCAGTAATTGTACCAGCACAGTAATTGAGCTATCTGTTGGTCCGTCTCAGACTATTAGAGTAATGTGATCCCACCACAGGACGGCGTGGCAGCCGGCTCCGCTTCCCCTGATTATGGCTGCTGGAGGTCAGCCAGACCAGGAGGCAGTGGTGGACGGGCGGAGGATGATTTAGATTGGAGGGAGGATGACTTATCATGTCCCTGTGGTTATTATTACAGTAACCAGCCACCAAGAACCACCGGGTCTCCACAGACAAAGGAATACCCTCTTTTGCTGTGTTTACACTATGAGCGACACCGCAACATTGTACAAGTCAAACTGACGCCCGACACACGGGCGTGACGCGCTACAAAATAAGGTTGAGCTGGTCTCATCTTTTTTCAGCGCTCCAATGACGCAGTGAAGTGTCAACCAAGCAAATGTTCTTGTTTCACCCTGTTCTGTTTCGTCTAAAAAAAATGGTGTTAGCCAGTTCCCAGTGCTATTTAACAATATAACTACGTCAATGAGCGCTTGAGCAACACTTCAACGGCGACTCAGCAACAGTGTAGCTAGCCACACCCATCCGGGGGAAATACCAAGTTTTTAGGTAGCCTACAGTGGGTTTATCAGGGCTTGTTTGCTTAAAACAGCTGAAGACTGAACCATACAGTGAATGCAATGTCAAACCAACACAATGAGTTAAAAGAGGCTTAAAAACTCCATAGAGCTACAGTATATATTCAGCTGATAATTCTCTGTGCGTTCATCAAGGGGTTGCAGGGTTGGGCCATTTTTTTTTTCAAGATTTACAATTTAGATCTTTTTCTTTCCTGGAAAAGCAAGATTAAACAGTTTAGCAATAACAAAAAAATACCTGCACCACCTGCAAGGCTAGAGCATATTTAAAAAAACAAACAGATTGTCTCATTCAGCTATGGACTCTCTGTACCAGAGGCTCCAGCTAATAGAGCACAGACTTCCACTTTAATAGTCAGTTACAGTACAACAGAGATAGAGAAGAAACGTCTGCACACTAAATCATCTGCTCCTGCTGTTTGTTTCTTGGCCTGATATCTGCAGACAGCTGCTAGATAGTGTTAGCTACTCAGCGGGTAAGGTACAGATTCAATAAAGTAGATTCCACACACTGTTCAGTCACCTGAACAGAGGCTTCACCTCTCGAAACAAGAGATGATAACTGGTCAAGAAACACAACCCGAGAGCTCAGGTTAGTGCAGTTGTTAAATTCACTATGAGATAACCAGAGCCAGCTAGCCACCTGGAATCACATTCCTGTAAACTGTGGCAGGTTTATATATATTGAGCCTATTCACATTGCAGTTTTTTAACCTTTGTGTGCATATTATATAATAACTTGATTTTCATCGTGTAGATGTTTCACACATTGAGCAAAAACAAATAAAAATTCTAAGAGGCAAATTAAAATCAAAATCTAATTACATGTAGTCATTTGAGTCATTGTAAATTATTTAGCTTTAATAATTTCTCAAAAATACTATTAGGTACATTATCTTGGCTTTAACTGGGGCTCTGACAGTAGCAGCAACCTTAATGTGGGTTGTAACATTTTCAGAACTGACAGTATTGGTAGGATTGATGGGCCTTTACTATACTTAAGCATAAAACATGCTGTATATACATCAGAAACGGATCAGACAATAGACAGTCCAGTTATGGTATAAATCACGCTCTCCACCTGTGCTCTTTGAACCTCTCCAAAGTCCTAAATCATTCTCTCTTTACAGCAGCTACGATACTCAATAACCTTCAGTCTCATAGTTTCCAACTATCACTTTCCTCTGGCTGCTCTACGTAGCATATATAACATGAATTAATAAACACTAGGAGTCCATTCTCTCAGTCTCCCCCCCCGAGGTTCGTCACGGTGCGCAGCATGTAGAATAAATTATAAACAGTAGAAACGTGCCTGTCTGTGTTCAAGAAGGAAGCGGGCCCCACTGATCAGCTCACCGTCACGCTCTGTGCCATAAAGAACCAGAGCCAGTCAGAGGTGAGAGAACATTCAGTGTTGTTGTGTATCGGTGACCCTCAGTGGCCCCTGCATGCCAGATCTGACCCTCACTGACAGGCTGCCTCACCTCCATAACTATTACTGATCCCACTGGAGGAACAGTATGCAGACAATCCCAATAGAATATTCTGTTTATGCCATAAGGCTTTGCTTTTCAATCTTAAAGGAAAAGTGCATAACATTTTGGAGGATCTATTAGCAGAAATTAAATATAATATTCATATCTATGTTTTCATTAGTGTATAATCACCTGAAACTAAGAATCGTTGTGTTTTCGTTAGCTTAGAATGAGACGTTCATATCTACATAGAGAGCGGGTCCTCTTCACGGAGTCCACCATGTTGCTACGCCATGTTTCTACAGTAGCCCAGAATGGACAAACCAAACACTGGCTTTGGGGAGAGACTTTTGCGTTTTTTTATGTTACCAGAAGGCCACCGTAGTTCTCCGACACGCTTGTGAAACTTCGTGAACGAAAGAGGGAGGCTGTTTTCGCACGGTGGAACAAGTCCCCCACCGGTTACGTTAATCGGAGTATGCACGGCTGCATGTAAATGGGAATATTAGTGGAATATTTTCATTAGCCATGTAAACAGCTTTGTAGGAATATTGTCTTTTTCAGAATAAGGGCATGTAAACATAGTCAACGTCTTCCGGCCAGTTTCAACTGATTGCTGATTGATTGTTTAGGTCTTTGTTTTGACCCTTTTGCCTAAAGCAGAACCTGGCACCTTCTTGCTAGTTTTTCCTCCTTTCAAATTAACGGCTGTGGACTGATTCAGAGCTGGGCATCCGCCAAGCCCGCTAATCACTGCAACTCTAGAGAGTTACAAAAATAGAGGAAGTTAAGACTGGCTTTATTCTGGCCTCATGCCATTCTCTATTGTTGGCTCATGGTGGACCCGAGCTTTGGTACCTACTGTAACAGGGTGACATAAAGTCTGTAAGCTCCTTACATGCTCCACTGATGTCTGAGCCAAAAGAAATTGGTACAATCAAGAGTGTGTACAAAGCTTGATGCTTTGGGAGTTATGACTGTAGTGGAGTTGCATGGCTTTCCTTTTCGTCCTCAATCTGCGCCACAACTCAAAAGTCAATTCCAAAGAAAATCCCACTCAGACTGTGTTCATGTTCACACTGAAGCATCATCATCCCTCTGGAATGAGAGGATTTGAATGTTTGAGGATTCTTACTCAGGGAAATGTAGGAACATGCTCAATGTTTTTCTTTCTTCCTCCTCTCATGTAAAACGTTTCTGGTTTTAAATCGCTCCATCTGTTGGAATGTTTCAACGAATAATTTTTCTCCTGTCAAAGTGATTTTTATCAAAGAATGTATGACAGCATTGTAAGACGGTATTGTTTTCTTGAGGCTAATTAGGTGGGTACAGTCTGTGATTTACATGCTATGGTTACTGAGAAAAGATTGGACAGATGCTGAGTGTAGCTGGCAGCTATGCAGTTTACAGTGTGTGAATAAGAGCCTTTTGTAACGGACCTCATCCCAAAACAAACAAGTATGCAGCAACATTGCCAATCGACACACTGATTGTCGCTTTATGTTGTTTTTGTAAGTGGATATAGGTCTTGTTTGCATTAGTCTACCATATGTGTGTATGTTTGATGCCAGTATACAGCTGTTCAGGGTGTGTACCCGAACGCCTCGCAGCTCTGCGGTCCTGTGTGGATGAGAGCATCTTTCAGTGGGTTTACTGTGTGCTGCGTTAAGGTGTATAGATGCCTCTGGTGAAGGAACTGATACACTGTTTAGCATCGGGTCTCACTCATTGATAGCACCACTGCAACACTAACTGGATGTGTAACTTTATCAGGTTGCGTCGTGTTTAAATCATTGAGATGAGAAAGTATCATGAACTGGCAAGTTGTTCATTGGCCGGCATTATGTGCAACATATTCCACTCTTTTTCTTAGAGATGCTCTCTTTCATAAGCCCCTTTTTTATACAGAGATCCCTCAATACAGCTGTAAAGAAGACCCCTCTCTACGAGGGCTTTGCTTTTTTACACTGAACCAAACAAGGGGTCTTTAGAGACACAACTCCGGTGAAGACATTTTAGTGGCGCTTAGAGAAATTGTCCTGCGTTTTTTGCGTCATCTGACCTTCGGCCAAAAGGCATCGGCCTTTACAGAGACCACTGATCAAACTATGTAGAAGTAATATCAGCCGATAATGGACGATATGATTTTGATTTGATTCAATTCAGTGGCCTTTTTGTCCACTAAAAGTGTTTGTTTTTGCCATCGACGGACTCAGATCGTTATTATAAGTGTATGACAACATTATGGAAAGGCACCTACAGAGAAATAAAACATTCTTCTTTATGCCAATCAACAGATTCATCTTATGTCTGCAATCTAATCAGTTAATCCACTTATCGTTTCTAAACTGCTCTGCTTCCTGTCTTCATATATCCAAAATCCATAAAGGTACCTGCAGACAGAAAAACATGTTCCAGCAAGTAGCTGTGGAGGCTATATGCTCTGACTTTCTTGCTATGCCGTGATCCCTTAACACACAAGTAGTAAATTAACTTTTAGTCATTGGCCAAGCATTGAAGGATCTCCAAAAGACAGGAGGTGACAAACGTTGAGAAGAAAAACTAAAATTGACGGCTCTTGTTCCTCAATATTGTGTTTCTTCATGGTTCAAACCTGTAAAACACAAATGCAAGTCTGTTGATGCCTTCCAAACTAATAGGCAAGACCTGCTTGGCACCTCTTAAGACAGCAATCATTTAATAGTCAGACTCTTTGTCACCGTCTCTGACATGTGGAGAAATCTTGGTTAATGATGGAATTCATGCAGCTTCATAGTGCAATGAAGAATGCATGTGAACCATATGTGTGTCCCATAAACACAAAACCACGTTCAAAAAGATCATAGATGAGTTACATATGATCGTCCTGTCAGAGAATTTTTCCCAGATTATTAACTCTGCATTGAGTTTAAACTACAAGCATCATGTACATTCTGGATAATCATCAATGAAGAAATAGTTGTCACTCCTTGTTATGTAAAACAGACTTTTATTCATTGTTACACATCCATTGTCATCACCCACCGAGATCTTTAACTCAAGTAAATCAAAGTAGTTCTGGCAAATAATTGTTGTAGTAGCTATTGATGTACTGTAGAGTAATCACAGAATTATGGGATCTCTTTACTATTTGTCTGTGAGTGTCTCTCTAGAGGCTTTTGTATTATTTTGTGACAATGGTGGATCATCATGAAGGCCTCCTTTGTCACACTGATTATCACTTTCCCTCATTAGAAGGCGACTGAGGAGATTTATTGAAAGGATCAGAACATGACTAGATGCTTTACAATGACTGGGGACATTTAAAGAAGATCATACACAGCTGTTGTCCGTGTTTGTACTCTTTCCCCGATGCACTGTATTCTGTTCTGTTTTATGTCTTTGGTTTCTGCTCGTTCTTTTTTTTCCCACTTAAACAGTTACCCGTGCAACATATGGTGATATTATTATTATTTATGACAGGCTTTTACACAGCCCTGTTTAAAGGGATAGTTGGAGTGCTTTGAAGTGGGGTTGTATGAGGTACTTATCCATAGTCAGTGTATTACCAACAGTAGATGACAGTCGGCACGCCCCCAGCTTGGAGAAACAGACAGGAGTTACCGCACGAAATGAATCCGTTGTATCCACTCTCGCCAAAACCACCAGACTCCATTGAAAAAACCTGGAATTTTACCTCGCAGGACACGGGATGACTTTGGTTAGTTCGGACAATTACAAACAAGCTAAGGGTGAGCGGTAGACCAGCAACCCCCATGTTCTGCGAGGTAAAATAAAAAGCATAGATAACGGCTTCAGTTCCCCGTCGGAAACGTAGACTGTATAGTTGTCTCACGGCAAGGAAAACAGGCGAAAATATTCTAAATAGAGCGTACACTTAAAGGAACAGTGTGTAACATTTAGGGGGATTTATTGGCAGAAATGGAAAATAATATTAATAAGTATGTTTTCTTTGTGTATAATCACTTGAAAGGCCGGAGTCCCCGACAGGTTGTTGTTGTTCAGGTGGGTTGACAATTTAAATTGTATTGTTCAGTTCAATTAACTTGACTGTAACTAACACTGCAACACTGTTAGTTACAGTTACAGTGAGAATATTCAGACTGCACAAAAAAGTGCCTGACTCTACCTGGGAAATAGGACAAATAGCTAAATTACCCCAAAACCCTGAAAGTCCTTACTGTTCACACATTCCTTCTGATGCAGGACTCAAACATCTGTTTCACTTTTTCCGGAAATAAAACAGGCATGACTGGCAGCCCCCCTTACCCCCTCTCCATAGTAATGGCTTGATCCTTTGATTATAGTGCTGTAAGAAAAGCACATGAGTAAGTTCCTAAGTTTTCCTCGAGGGCACAGTGTACTTGGCACATGAAATGTTCTTTCATGAACACTCCCGAACAAGTGGGGCTTAATAAAGACCATCAGAGCTGTAGATCACTACGTGTGTGTGAGAACATTTTCCAGTTCCTAGGGCTATACATTACTGCTCATTTACATTGTTGTAGCATCAACAGTGCCACACACACCTCGGGATGACAGTGGAGTTTGTGGATTGTGTGATTGATGTTAATGCCGTTATTATGGTTCATTGCAATTTGTAAATTGTTAGGAGCTTGTGTAATTGTATGTCTGATAAATGAGAGATTTTCTTATTAACTGTGCAGAATGGACATCTGATGCCTATTTAAACATACATTACTGATGATGATCTATTGTGGCGGAATACCATTGTAATATAAATATGGTCCTGGCTGTGGTTTAAAGGATATAGTACAATTATGTATAACATATTGTGGACCTATTTGACTGTTGCTGTTTGAGTGAAATTTATGTTTCCACCCTTGAGGTCATTGTTTCCACATTAATATTGATCATTTTTAGCAGAATTGTCTTGTGTGTGATTACATCCCTTAGTGCTGAAACAATTAGTCAATTGACAGACAAATAATCACTGACTATTATCCAGCCACCCTGGACTCTGAGAACTTTTGATGGACATTTTGCACTATCACATGTCTGGAAGAGCCCAGTAATAAAATGGTCAAGTAATTATTTTAGTTGCTTTTTGTAAGTTGATATAAATGTAACTGATTGTGTTAGATGGGCAAATGTTATCAATCGCAGGCCCCTGAAATTAATCAAAATCGAATCGTGGCAGGCTTTTTGATATCAGCAAATACTGTTGTCGTTGTCCAAAGAATTGATATAATGTATCCTAATGGCACTTGTGATTTACACCCCTACTATCTGTTAGGCGGTCAAAATGAAAGCAGCAGAGGCTGGGGCATCCTGACTTTGAGTCTCTAGTATGAGTAAAGCTTAAAAAACAGGGGAACCTACGTTTCCCATAATGCAACTCAACAGCATCTTTCACTAGATCTTGCTTGACTGGTAAATGCCCACGTTTCAAACTCCAAACCTAAGAAACTTCCTCGAGAGCCACAGAAGACATTCTACAATTCCATTCTATTCCTCTTGAATAGTAAACTAAGCTTCACATGTAAAATAGGTGCGGTGCATCTTTAACACTAGCATCTGCAGCCATGGTTTGCATATTTAATCAAATAACCCCATAAAGCAGAACGCATTGACCTCATGCTGTATGTCTCTGTTTAGAAAACAACATTAGCAGCAAATTGGACTGGGCGGATGTTCTGTTCATCATCTGGGTTCATGTGGCCTGAGATGAATGAAAAATGTCTGTCATATACTTGCTATCGTGCCTCTGAGCCCCTTTTTAAAACCTAGAAAACTAACGTCTTGTTTACTTGATTAGAAGACAATTTGACCTCACATTCCTCACGGCTGTTATCTAAAGGTTAAGAGTGCAAAGCAAACCATTATTCAAATCATTTCTGCTCTCCAAGTGGTTCTCGTCCATATATCTTTGAGGATTTTTGGAAGGCTGGTATGTTGGAATTTTTAGTGCGAGACCAGATATGTTCCCTCGGTGTCATTCCTCTGAGCAGCGGAGTGTGACCACGCAGCTCTGTGATTTGCCTGGCAGTGCTGTCAGGATGAGTGTAAAGAGCGAAACGGTCTGACAGACATGGATTCATTTATGAAAGTGCTTGAGAGAAGTAGGGTTTAATCTGCTTGAGCAGTCCTATGTATCGTGTACATCCTTTGGAAAAAGTCCTGAGGCAGCCTGAGACATGTTCGTAGTGGTTAAATCCCAGTGATTCATGTTTAAGTGCTGCTATTGTAATCTTTAGGCACCCTGCTGCTCATGTTGATCACTCTAACATGAACCATCTTTGGTTAAATGGATTTTTTTCTCTGTCATGTTACTGAAATGCACCTTCTCTGTTAGCCTAATTAGTCTCAGCACGGCCTCTCACATAATGACATTGACATTTAGGTTGGGAATGATCTCAGTCATTTCACAGGTTAAAGTGTGATCACCATCATTATACAACAATACCGGTCTTTGAGTGGTGACTCACTTCCTCCAAATATGATGAAGAGCTGTATTCATAATCCTCAGGAGGAGTTGTTAAAGCTTAGAGTTAAACAGCAAAACCCACCTGTGGACAGGACATGACGAATAGCACTTTACCTGCTCACATGGAGTAAAAACAAAAGACTCTCCTATAACTTGCTTCTAATGACACGACAAAAGCCAGTGGGTGAGCAGTACAGCAATGTTTGACACTGTAGGGCACCAAAGGGAAAAAAAAATCTTTAAATAGGATGGAATTTGTAGCAGCCCTCTGCAGCTTTTAAAGGCAATGGTCCCGTAAGTGGTTTTCCGCTTTTCAGGAATGCCGTCAGTGGTCTGTTCGCAGCATGTTAAGGTTTTTTCCTAAGTGCCAACAGAAGAATGATTTGGTTTGGTTGCTGCAGATGGTTGCCGTCTGGGCTCCCTGATCTTGAAACGGTGCAGGACAAACACGGAGTGGCCAAAAGTATGTGGACATCCAGACATTTCATTTCGAAACCATTTCAAAACCACTCTTCTGGAAAGGCTTTCCACAAGATCTTGGAAATTGGCTGCAGGGATTTGCTCCCATTCAGACAAGAGCATTAGGCTGGATTCACAACAGATCAAACATCCTCCCGTTCATTTGAATGTGGGTAGTGCGTTTAGGCTGTGGCAGTGGGGACTGCAGGGGATGCCGAAAAAAAATGCAGTGGTCCTGTGGCGAAAAGTTGAAAGAGAATCAACATCTGCAGAAACACAACCCGACATCACGCTGCGGTAGTCAATCACGTAATCACGACGCCCACGGGGAAGAAAAACCTTTTTTACCATGTAGCACAGCCGTTCCCAAAAGACTGGGTCGGGACCCTCGGGAGATTTTATTAGGGTCGCCAAATGAATTTTGCAGAATTTCTTCCATCATCTTTTTTATTGAACAGTTATATCTGCAGTACACCTTTGAGCCACACGAGGGAGCCTGAATGTTCGTATTGTTCTGATAATTGTAGCATGGTACTTATAACCTTGAATCTAATATGAAAGGCTAGCGTACATTCTGTTTGTTTACAATGTTTACTGAGGTAATAAATCAAGTGAAAAGTAGGGTCATTTTCTCATAGACTTCTATACAATCTGATATACAATCTTTTTGCAACCAGAGGAGTCGCCCCCTGCTGGCTATTAGAAAGAATGCAAGTTTAAGGCACTTTTGCATTGGCTTCACTTTGCAGACCGCCGGAGTTGCTCACTGGTTCCAGTTCATTCCAAAGGTGCTGGATGGCGTTGAGCCTGGCTTTGTGTGCAGAAGCATTGTCATGTTGAAACAGGAAAGGGTCTTTCCCAAACTGCTGCCACAATGCTGGAAGCACGCTACTGCTACTAAAATATCATTGCATGCTGTAGCGTTGAAGTTTCCCTTCATTAAGGCCTATCCTAGGGCTGGGCAATAAATCGAAAAGTTACAGAAAGCCTTCATTATGACTCTGATGACGCTGCTATAACATTCATTAGATAGATGAAAGATGAAGTTCTCTTTACTTAACTCCCTCGCTGTCTGTAATGAAAACTCCTGGCAGTCGCGTCGCTGTCTCGCTACATTTTTGCAGGTACATTTTACGTGAAAAAATAGAGCTAAAGCAAATGATTAAAACAGAGAGATTGAAATTACCCAATAACAATTTATTAATATTTATGATTTATGTTAATTTATTAACATAAATCCCACTTATAAAGAGACATTTTGTAGCACACATTCATTAACATACTGTGGGTAAAACTGAGGGTTGACATACAAGCACAGAAAACACTCTGCTCTAATATTGTAGCACAAATAGCTTAAGCTGTGTTTTCTCCTGAACTGTCTCACTACAGATGAGGTGAATATTCTGCAGGAGCTTTCTCTTCTGGTGTCGAACAGCAGTAACGCCTCAATGACTGTGCAGGACAGCAGGTGTCCAGTCCTACAGGTGGGACAGTACTCCACCTTGACTCTCCCTCTTCAGCTTCTCCCCACTGGCGGGTAAGGTTTCACCTCCATCTCCATATGTTAACTCTTTATCAATAGATTTTGGTCACTGGTTATATATCCTTTATGTTTTTTTGAGTAGCAAATATATGCCTAAATGGTGTGTGTCTATGTTTGTGTTTAGGTTTGCAGATGAGTTCAGTTTATTGGTGCAGCTGCAGAGTCCTCAGACAGATGAACGCAGTGTCTTCACCATGCTCAGCCCCGACAGCCACGTTATGCTGCAGCTACGGATCAGTGCTTACGCCATCATCTTCATAGGAACACAGCAGCGACACTATGAGTGAGCCCACTTCTCGTTTTGTTTTTTCCTTTCTAGAGGCAAATTAATACAATTTAAGTGCACGTTGTGTATGCACTTAGTGTTGTAAGTAACAGCTTCTTTTGTTCATGATAATTGGTTAGAATTTCTCAAAAACCACCAGTGAGACGAACAGGTACATGCTTTTAACTTTTAATGCATTACCCATTATCCAAAAAACCCAGATGTCAGAAGGTGATTACAACATCCATCTCAGGTAATTGAGGACCACTTATGCCCTTTCCTGCTTCTTGGCTGAAGTGTATGTAAATGTGTCTGTAAGACGGAGGAAAGCTCTGTGGAAGTGTATTTGTTTGCAGCATGTGTGCATTTGTTTGAAATGATTTATTAGACGTCTCTTGGCAGGTTTCTCGTCTTCATGAACCACAGAGCTTGAAGCAATTCATCAGTGCCAGACAGCAGACAGAACTGGGCCAAAAGATAGACACACATAGATACTATACTTATCTTGTCATGTTGGCATATGGTTGATTTTATTTTTACCTTGTTCTTGTTTTAAAGCAGCATGTCTGTTGGTGGCTACCACCTACAAGGTTCGGTTGGGTCTAGAGCCCATCTTGACCTCTAGAGGACAGTAGTGGGTCATTTTAGACATTAAAGCTCCACTGATTAATATTTCATATAATAAAGGGGAACTCCACCGATTTTACACATCAAAGTCTGTTTACAGGTGTTTGGATGTACTACTGCATATATAAAAAAGGTTATTTAAAGCCTTTTATAGCTCCAGAGGGAGCTGCACGAAGTCTGATAAATAAAAAATAAAAAAATCTGATTATCCTCAAACTGAAGACTACAATTTTGAAAATGAAAAATCTGGGGAGAAATATTCTTTCTAACTCAGATTATAAAGAAGTGAGTTTACCAGACCTCTGTAGTCCGCTCCTCATCTCTGCTTGAGGCTAGCAGCTTAAGGCTAGATTAGCCGCTACTAGCACACACAACACACCCGAATCGCTGCTGTATGTGTAAATAGGCAACTGTAAGCAAAGTGTTTGTCAGCTAACAAACTAAACTAACTGACTAACAAAAAAGAAATCCATTAAAGCGCCATAATGGATGCTTTAATGGTTGTTAAAGAGTTTCTGCCTTTTTAAAAAAAAGATCTTAATGAGGATTTTGTTCCACTTCTGTTATGCATGTTTTATCTAGCCATGCTAAAAAATGACAAATCAGCAATGTTTGCATACATAGATTTATATCTTCCAGTTTAACACAATATCAAATGCTACACACCAGCACCCCTGGAGCTGTCAAGGATGTAGCACTAAAATTGAATTTAAATAATCTCTTGACCTCTCAGCCCAAACCAGACTATTCAGTAGAGGAAGGTTTTCAAAAGTTAAGGGAAGAGAAATAAATAAGGTTTTACTGTTTTTTACTGTCATCTGTATTTTAACACTCTGAAGGCCCAAGTGCGATTTGAACTTATCTCCTAGATTAATTCATGCAGTCATTTCATCCCAAGACACACAGAACCAAGTACACGTGATTACATAATGACCCTTGTGTCTCCCTGTCAGGTTCCCGTTCAGCGGTCTGTCTGATGGAAAGTGGCACCATGTGGCCGTCAGTGTGTCTGCCAAGCGGCTGGCGCTGTATGTGGACTGCTCTCTGCTGGAGAGTGTGGACTGGGTGTACCACGGCATGGGGATCAGCACCGACGGGCTGCTCATGGTCGGAGGCATCATCGAGGGCTTTGAGACTCCATTTGAAGTAAGGGGCTTCTATCCAGTTTTATCTGTGCAACATTCGTTTTCTTTTTCTTATTTTCCCAGTGATCGTGAAAGAAACCACACAAACGCAACCCCGCCTTTACTGTAATCATCAAGACCAAACCCTATAACCTACTCTGTTAGTCTTCCCTTTTCTTTCTAAACATTTTAAAGATGCCCAGAAGCTGCGTTCATTACATTTTATTCTACCAGCCTCAGGTCAGACTATCAGCTGACATGACAATGAACTTCATGGTGTCTGAGTGGCCCATGTCAGATTTTTATAATCTCTACTTTTAGAATTTTGGATTGCTGCTCCATATTGCATGTGTGTGTAACAACGCATATTATTATGACCAGATGGTTGTGCAATAGCCAGATGATATTTAAAACAACTGTTGCCTGGTAATTAGCCACATGTGTACTGTATTGTCCAGTTCATTTGAATTTAGTCCGAAAAGACATGCTCATCCTTGCGGCACACACACACACACACACACACACACACACACACACACACACACACACACACACACACACACACACACACACACACGCACACACAGGAGAGAACACACAAGTAGATATACCGGCCCCGTGGCCCTAACCCACCCCATTCCCTTTTCATCACAGACACTAAGACGTGCAGCCCATAATGCTTAGAAACCATGTGTTTGTTTTTATAAAGTATGCGTAGAAATCCCTGCAACCTGCTGTAACCACAACCTCACTTACCTCCCAAGCGCCAGTGTTAAATAAAATTACAGAGGAAACACTGATGAGTGTTTGGAAAGAGGATGAGTTCAGCATCCTCAACCCCCTCCCTGTTCTCCAAACCTGGATGTCTTTGACTACGGGAGGAAAACCACAAGGAGAACATGTAAACTCCTAAGTAGAAATCATGGAAACTTTACATTTTTGCTGACAATTTCAAATGCTTTTGCATGTATTTTTTAGCCCATTCCAGGCACCTAACCTCTTAAGCCCGATGGACCCAGTCGAAACAGGTCGTACCCTGTGGCGAAGTTAGCTTTCAGAATCTGTAAACCAAGTGTATGTAGTCCAAATTATGCCTTATTACCAAGTATTTTAACAGTAAAGTCGTACAGAAATAAACTTGGTAATTATAAGAACAAGTTGTGATAAAAAGATCCGTAATAATTTTCTCATAAGTCTACAATATCATGCTTGGTATCGTTGGAAACTAGAAAATTCAGAGCTTTCCAATGCACCTAAAACTTCACATTTTTTTACTTCACACTCACACAGATCTGTGTTCTTGTCAAAATATTTCACCAAGGCATATGTTATTTTCGCCCAAAACAGCAGATTTTAGTCACTTAAGTTTGTACAGTCAAGATGGCGCAGACAGGGAGTCCTGATCATTCTCGTTTTCATCTCAAGGGCAGAAACTGAATATCTTTCATTAAAGGCTGATTTTGAAGGCCCATAATGCACCTGGCTTTGCGTCGTGGACATGCTTTACCAGTTACAACAAGCCTGAGGACCAGAGCGGGCAGTGTGACTGTATCACAATGGGGGGGAGGAGGGGGGGCTTTGTAGAGGCGGCATCTGGATTTGTTCTTAGCAGCAGATAAAATGGATTCTCCGTTGCCTCGTTTCCCCTGGTATCAGCTTTTTACTGAGCTCCAAGGACGGAGCACTTCCACACTCAGAGGTGGTGACAGTCGTGTCTCTGGACAATCTTTTGTGTTTGGAAACGCTAAACCGCACATTACTGTAGTCTGCTTTTACCTACAGTATAACTCTTACTGTCATCCACTCCACTGCAGCACGACCGGGACACATTCGGCTTCATTTTAATGGATTCATTTTAAGACCAAAGTAGGATATAAATAGGAATCTGATTACCATAGTTAAATACATGTTTGTATGCTATGGGCATCTGTGTTTGGTTTTTAGACAAGTCTATTACATAACTCTAACTCTTGATCAATCACCTCTAAAATTAGTAGAAATTCTTTTCCTAAATAAAAATATGCAGCAGATGTCTGTGTTTAGCAGACATGAGTGTAATTTGATCCCTCTCTATTTTTAGGGTATTTCTGGCAGTGGTGCCAGACGTCGGGTTTTCTGCAGAAAACATGAAACATTATCCTTCTATATACCATTGAATAAAAAAACAATACTTCTCAGATGTAGTTCCTTGAAACATGTATGTCTCTTTCCACTTGTCTCTGGATTTGATTTGAGATCAGAAGATCAAACAGTTTGTTAAAATGAGTTTACATTTTTCCATAATGGGTCTTATTTGTGCATATTACCAAAGATGTTCTATAACAAAGATGATATAAGCTCCGCCAATGGCTTGAAATGGTATACACTTCCTGTCTCCTAAGTGGGCGTGGTCCCCCCCCCCCCCCGATCCCCCTCCTCATTTGGAAGTGTTGTGAACATTGTGTGGATGGATGAAAGCAGATTGGGTTATATTTGCATTATGTATTTATATTTTCTTTTGCTAACATTAGATATTTACACAGCTAACAGCCATATTTAGCATTACGAAAATGAGTTAGCTTGGGCGTTCGCAAATGTAAGTTGCCAGATTTTGCAAGAATATGATGCTGAGACAGAGAAAGGTCTTGAACAAAGTTAATTTTCTCCTGATTTGTCTGTCTGAAAAATTACATTTATAGTGTCAGAATGTTCGAAAGATATGTGGCTTGTAAAAAATGGGTCCGATATTTACTGTGGTGACTATGGGTCATAATCTATGTTCACGTTCACGAGTTAATAGACTCAGGACCTGCCACTCGTCTCCTAAAGGGGCGGGGAAGTGGCGAAACCCATGACACAGATACAAGAAACTGACTCTCAGTGCACCGTCTCCTTTCTGAACTGTCTCTGATATTACCTGTATGATATGATATATGCACCAGCTGTCTTGAATTTGGCAAAATCAGAAATGCATTTAAATATTACAGATCTAATTGATTTTAAATCCCTGTGTTGTTTCACAAAGAAATTAATTCATTCTTTGCACACACACACACACACACACACACACACACACACACACACACACACACACACACACACACACACACACAGACATTCTCTCATCTACAGTCACGTTCTTATAAACACAGCCTGAGGATGGAGGTTCTTAAATGTCTCCTGATGCTTTGTTTGTCATGTTTGGCCTGATGTCAGAGTCACTCGTAAAGTAAAGCAACCCTGGGAACTGCAGTGAAATACATGACCTTCAGTTACCTCATGTGTGTGTGTATGTTTAGGCTTGTCCCTCCAGGTGTATATATTCTGTGCATGGATGGAAAGCTATACAGTGCATATACTGTACAGAATATGTACTGTATGAATATGTCGACTGCAAGACACTGATCATACCTGACAGCTTTCGCTCTATAAGATAATTCTGATTCAGTGTGTTTACATTTGAACATTTCAAGAGAGACTTGGAACGAGGATTGCAACGGTTTGGTCTGTAAAATTTCTATAGTGAAAAATGTCCATTCCACGTTCTCAAAACCCGAGGTGAAGTCTTCAGACTGCTTGTTTCGTCTGACTACCAGTCCAAAATATAAACGAGCAAAGATTCACATTTGAGAGGCTGGAACCAGAGAATTAACGGCATCGAACAAAGACTTAAATACCTTCACACAAATTTAGTCCAGTTTTAACCTAAATATCGTTTCTTATTTAGATGTTGAAATCATCAAAACCATGCTTACTGTATTAGTACTGTCATTTCCCAAAAACTGAGATATAAGTGATCGTTTGTAATCTGATGTAGAGCCAGATGTTCAGGGTGTGCGAATGCCTCGGTTTCTGGTGTAGTAACCTGCAATCTCCCAAATGTAACTGTACATTAAGCATAATGTTCTACATGAAGGTGATCTGCGTCTTCACACTGTGCTCTTGACCACTCCCATTGTATTTAATATTTCTGTCCGTGCAGGGTCATCTCCGCCAGCTGACCTTCCTGATGGGCGACCCAGACGCCGCCCAGCAGCACTGCAGCCACCACCCGCCCCGCTGTGGTGAGACCGCCCCCAAGCCTCCTCGCTCCCCACGCACCAACAATGCCCTGGAGGTGAGGAAAGATTAATGGAAAAGAAAGAAAAAAGAGATCAGGAAAATCCATGTCACTTTCACAAGTGAAATGAACTCTTTAGCGTGGGTTCCTTTGACTTATGTAAACAGCACGGCTCTGACATGTCACCGAGGTGTTTGAGGTAAAGCCAGGTGCCTATTTAAGGCCTCAGCCCAGACATCCAGACTCCTGCACTTAATACTTTGACAGCAGAACCTGTTATATACTGTGAAGCATGATAAAAGATCATCAGAGGATTTAAAATAAAAACTGCACTGACTCCTGTGGTTTTCATCCAGTCTGGTGAATTTAACAACTCTGGGCGTTTGGTCGATCATCGGTTTAGCTCTGAACTGTCTTTATTTGTGTTTTTTTAAATTTAGAAATTGTCTCCTCTGTTTCCACACAGAACATACTGCTGTCCTCAAATGACCTGGAGGACCTGCTGGGGGATCCCAAGGACGAGTCTTTTTTGAGCTTGGGCAGAACTGTGAGTAGGATATTTTGGTGCCTCTAATGCTCTTTAAAGCTGTGCTGAAAATCCCCTGTTCATTTAGGTGTTAGAAACAAACAACAAAAAAAACAGGCAGTTGCCTGGTTTCACAGCTGCGCCCCGGAGTTGCAGTTGGAGAGCGTGGGCAGCTGACCAGTCGTCATGGTGATTAGATCCAGCTGTGGGCAGGCAGCCACAGTCGTATATACCAACCACTGGTCTGGTTTCACTGGCTTCATTTTTTTTTCCACCAGTCTTTGTCTGTAGAACCACCAGTCCAGTGTCTGTCATTCATTAGCGCTGCGGTGCAGAGCCTCAGGCGTCAGAGGCACCAGCCAGCCGTCCCACCTTGTCCTCGGCTGACTGGTCAACTCTGCATTTGTGTGTAGACGTGTATGTGTGCCTGGACCTGTCTGTCCTCTGGTCCATCGGTCATGTCCGCTCACTGGTCTTTGTTGTGGCCTGCAAAAGGGTTCAATGGGTGCTGAAGCGAAACGCCTGTTTTGATTAATTACAGAGAGGGCCCTTTCTTATGGTTTTTATAAAAGATAAAAAAAAAATCGGGAGATTTATTGGTTGATGTTTTGAATATTAAAACAATGGGTAAAACAATCTAAAAAACCAATAATGGATTTTAACTCAACCACTGAGTAATGAAATGTAATGTTTTGGTTCAGTTTTTCACGGTGTATGGTCAGCCGTTCGTCTGTATTCTCTCTTTTTTTCCTTCTTTTCTGAGCTGTATTCTCTGCCAGAAAACCTACTGTAATCTACGCTGATCATCAATGCCTTTTATAGTTTCTTAGTATCTTTCTTTGTTAACTTTTGGGGGACTAAAAATCTGGAAAAAATTGTTTCAAACAAAGTAAACGAATAGTCGCTCGACAGAAAAATGATCAACAACTATTTTGATAATCGAAAAATAATTTTTAAAGCAAAATTGTCAAACATTTGCTGGTACCAGCTTCTTAAATGTGAAATTTTTCTTTTTTATATATGTTCCTAAATGGAATATTCTTTTCGACTGTTGGACATTTTAAGCTGTCACGTCAGGATGTGGGCATCTTTTGATATTTTTTTGACACCTTGTAGACTAAGCGATTAATCGACTAATGGAGAAAATAATCGTCACATTAATGGATAATAAAGATAATTGTTAGTTGCAGCCCTGATCTGTATAAAATTTAAACAATCAGCCTTGGGGCAGAAACACACTGCAAGTGGTGAGCTGGGTGGAGTTTCCTATACCCTTTCTAAGGGAAGTGGTGAATCCCTTGGATAGCCAGTGGTGAGAGACGGATAAATAGTACGAATAGAGAAGTTCACATAAATGAACTGAGACCTACCATAAAAGAAATCTGCACGGTAACCCATTGGTTACCACTTCAGATTGATCCCTCAATGTTAAACACTCCTCCCCAAAACGCTGTCTGAAAAGGAAATGTATCGTATTAATGAAGGAATGATAACATGTCATTCAATGTTTAAAACTATTGTCGATAATAATAAATATTTGTGAAAGTGATTAGTACATCTAAATCCACAATAAGCTGGTTTGTACATTCAGAAATCTGTTTTGTTATGACTACAAACACTGTAGTTTAATCTCTCAGACCAAACAAAATACAGTTCCTGAAATACATACGGTACATTTGTTTACACTGGCACTTAGAGAATAAACCGTGTTTCTGGACTCCGCACATGTTTGAAATGGAAACAAAGCAAAGACCGTGCACTTGGAAAAACGAAGGAAAACAAAGCTGGATTGAATTTACATTTTCACGTCTATGCAAAACGCCTAAAATAATCAGCGAGGATCTGGTTCTCTTTAGAGTTTACAGTAGTGTCCTGAGAACACAGCAGACCAGCATGCCATGCCGTGCCAGCTCCGCCAGGCACTGCTTCTCCATCAGGATGGCATTGGGATGCCTTTGGGATGATGTAGAAGACAAAGACCTCTCCTGCTGTTTTCAGTTGTAGGGACTGTTTGCACCAGATCCGTCTTAATAGTTACCGAAATCTCCCTCAGCTGGCTGCATTTCTTTCTCATTATCTGTCTCTCTCCTTTCATCTGTTTTTGTTTTTCTGTGTTTTATTGTGTCTGAATCTGTCTCCTCTGGCTGTATGTCTGTCTCTGTCTGTCTCTTTGTGAGTCCATGTCACTATGTCCCTTTGTCTTTTTCTCTATCTGTTCTAGAAGTAATTCCGTTAACGGAGACTAACTAAACTGATTAAATACTGTATGTTCGTCAACTACCTTTTTTCCATGACTAAGATGTGATGATGACACCATATTTATTACATTTACCAAAATCTCTCTTTATTTTCGCCGGCTGAATTTGAGTTGCTACAGTCGCTAACTGAAGGTCTTTGTCATCGGACACGCCATCGGAAAAATTAGACGGACTGAAATATTCAGTATAATCTGATGACTAAAAAAGACTAAAATGTTAACAGTTTTCATTGACTAAAGCCCTGTTTCGACCGCAGGAACTTTCCCCGGAATTCAGAAACTTTTGAGGAACTCATTGTGTTTCGACCGCAAATATTCACTGTTTCCAGCTTCTGAAATGTGAATGTCTGCTATTTTTTATTAAAGTGTAGTAGTAAAGTAGTAAGTAGTAGTAGTAAGGTGAATATCTTTGGGTTTTGGACAGCTGTTCGGACAAAACAAGCAATTTGAAGAGAGTCACCTTGGCAAATTGGCAACTTCTGACATTTTATAGAGAAAACGAGTAATTCATCAGTAAAACAACAGTCAACAGGTCAAAATAAATGTTCATTGCAGCTTATCGTATAGGAAACCATGTATGAGGGAGTGGTTATGGACACAGTCCATGTTTCTCTGGAGCCTGTTTCTCATTAAATCCCCACAGACCAGACCTGCGGCGGCACAGCCGTCATGTCTCTGGCTCTCCTCAGAATCTGCACATTTGAAAGGAAAGAAATAAAACAAGGCTCCTACATTAGCAAGATCTATTTCTCTTTCGCTAAGGTCTGCTGCTGTCGCCTTCGAGGCGTAACATTTCTGACTGCGGGGCCACGTTGTTAGGGTTTCCTGACTTTGATGCATGTCCTGTCCGGGGCCACCGCCTCCCCTGACAGGTGCTCTCTTTAGAGACATGGCACTCGCCCAGTTAATCTACGGCTCCTTCAATGTGCACTAAGATGTTAAACACTCCTGGAGGTCAGGGACCTTAGCTAAACATGTAACTCCAAAAACCAGAGCTGTGAGCTTCAGCGTATGTTGATGGCTTTGAACCCTCATAATCAACATGTCCTGTATTAGTCACGATTACTTTCTTTTGTAAATTCTAGTACTTACGTGTACCTTTTTAAGATATTTATCAAGATAAATGACCAACATTTATTGCTTCCAGCTTCCCAAACGTAAAAATTTGCTGCTTTTTTTTTATATATATCATTGTAAATCAATTTTGGTTGGAAAAAAATAACTAATGTAAAGACATCATCATTTTATAGACTAGACAATTAATCAGTTAATTAGAAAAATAATAAACTTGACTATTTGCAGCCCTCCTTATGTGCCTGAGAGTGATCAGCATGTTCGCTCTTGATCATAAAGTTTTCTCTTAAATGATGTGAATAGAAATGTGGATTTTCTTGCATATACAGTATGCATGTGTGTGTCAGACAGAGAGGGGGAGATGGAGCATCACAGAGCTTGTGTTTGATTGTTTTTTCACCACAAGACTGAATTCAGTTTGTCTTATTAATACATATAACACCGCTTACACTTGATCCCTAAAGCTGCGTCTGTCAGAGAGATATAGAGATAGCAGACACACACACGCCTGTGGTCATAATGTTCCATATCCTATCACAACCAAGTGTTTCCACTTGGGTCTCCAGAGAGGCCTCTTTCATAAAACTTGTCAAACAATGGCTTATACTGGCAAGCTGAGACAAAAACAAAGAGGTGGAAAAAAATGATCCATCATTTTGACACTTCTCCAATCCACCAGGGTCCATGTAGTTTTCTACATAAAGTCTTGCAAGAGTTGCTTATTAAATGACTTTGCCCTTGGTGGACTTTTCATGTCCTAGCAAAGCTTAAGTGTTGGTAAAGGCTGAGTATTGTTTGACCTTTTATTAAGGCTGCTAATTAACAAAAACTCCCATTACCCTTTCATTATACGAAACAGACAACCTTCCTCTTGATTTTCACCTTAAACCTGCATTAGTCATTGGCTTATTCACACATGGTGCAAACACAGTGCTACTTCAGCTTCATTTGGAGTCGGGTTTCTGCCCACCTGGCAAATACAGGTCCAATATTGTAGCTCTGTTTTGGTCCATAAACTTCAAAGGGAAATGTCTGGCTTGTAAGCTGCTAAATGCTTCACTATGTTGACATTACAGGTAGTGTACAGTGGATTTTTATCAGGAAAACAGCTGGCTGCTGCTGCTGCTGGGAAACTACGCTGCTGAGAGCAGAGAGAGGGAATCAAAACGGTAAAACAATAAGATGCTAAAGCACTCTGTGATGCTGATGGGAGCCGCAGAGTTGGGTGTTTCAAGGTGTTTGGAGTTGTGTTTGTGTCATACCCGATGAATGTTAAGTCCAATATTCATTCCTCTGTTAGCTCTTATTTAGTCTCCAGCAACTCTCTTTAGCTCATTAGCTCCTTATGAGTGATTATCTTCACCAACTAGTCGCTAACTTCATCTCATCAAACAGCAGCTGCTGGAAGCAGCACTGATGAGAGCAATGAGACTGAATCTAACAGGCTAAAAAACTCAGTAGAGCTGCAGATGTGTTTCTTTGGGTTCATCACTACAACCAACCCATTTCATTCTGCATGTCGTCATTTGATACAGTGTTTACATTGTTAATATTGAAGTTGTATTGTTTATATTGTAAATATATTGTATATACTCCTCTCTATTTGCTCACGTCTTTTCTCTCACTTTCTGGCCTAGCCTGTATTCACCTCTCGTCCTAAAAGTTAGGCGGATATGAGCTGTTCCTGCAAGACTCTCATTATGTATGTCATCGCTGAGCTCTGGATATTGTATCATCTGGTTGTCAGGAGAGCCAAAACAGTGCAAATTGTGCACTGATGTGCTTATATCATTCCTTAACTGTCAAATCTATAATCAATCATTCTGTATGTGACATTCCTGTCATGTTCACATTGTTAGCCCAAAACAGCATGTTCTCATGCCAGCGAACGTCACATTCCTTCATTGATCTCAATGCTGTTCACTTAGCTCAGCTCTCCTCTAAATGTTGCTCTGTTGGAGGACGTTGAGGTTGCTCAACACAGGTTTCCTAGCAACAAAGAGAGATGGGAGCAGGTAGATGTGCTGACAGACCTCTTCAACTCTCGACTCAAGTTGTCTCTAAATATCTGCTGTAGCCGGCCAAGAAGCTGCAGTAAGACCCAGCAGTAGATGAGTGAACCACGTCAGGTCCTCAGTTTCTATTTGTGATTGTGCACGGTATTCTGCCATCGTGCATATGCAAATCCTGCTGGGTTCGGCTCCAAGATGATGGATCTGCTGCTGAAAGGATGTTTACAGTTTTCTCAGGGGCCTCCAACTGTGTCTGCAGAGCTCTGGGATTAGCGGGTGTCGGGGTTTATGATCATATCACAGACAGAGAAATGTAATTCATGTTGAAGATATTGTGATATAATGTAATATTCCCTTAATTATAGCACTGAGCGATACCATCTGTTACTGTAGGAGGAATGCAGTCATTTTTCAGTTGTTTTGTCAGTGTCACGGGCATTGATGTGTGCATCAGAGGTGATGATGATGATGATTCTAAGAGGAAGAAAAGGAAGTTTTCAAAAGCAAGTTCACCAGGGTCTTAAGAGCAGTTTTCAGTATTTTTAGCCTATATTTGTTTACATTTTGCAAAATTGGCTCCATTGAAGTAAGCCGAATTAGCTATTAGCCGACAACTATCTAAAACGTAGAGCTGAGGGTTCTTGGGGAAGCTCTGGAGTTATAAGGAGTGTCTTGTTTTTCTATTACTTCCAAGCAGATTTATGGATCTCTCTCCCTCCGCGCCCTAGGGCTGGGACGATACAATTATCTCCCGATTTGATACTATCACAATACTTGAGTGCCGATTCAATATGTATTGTATCGCAATACATCAATTTCAAAATCGTAAAAAAAAAAAAATTGTGATACATAGGTGAATCGTTTTTCTTTCCCACCCCCCTCTTCAACTCTCCCTCTGCATTAGAGAAACCGTTAAAAGACAACGAAATAAATAGAAAGATCAGAGCTACATGAGCCCTCACATTATAGCCCTCATAAATGGTTTTCATCCTTTGTGTTTCAGCTCTTTAAGGAGTGAAGTGGACTATTTTTAAAAGGTCAACACAATCAATTAACGGTTTCATGAAACACTCTGCGGTCTATTCACGCTTGGAGCATTTCAACCAAACCGTTGGCATTGCAGGGAGATGACGCACTGCAACACAAACATGTCAGAGCGGCAACAGAAGGGTGACAGCGGGATGCAGAGCTCTCTTTTCCCAAGACAGTAAAATAAAGAAAAGACTAATATTAAAACAATTCCAAAGAATCCATCTGGTGGGAGGGATTCTGGAGCTAAAACCATGTTTTTCTGGGGTTTCCACTGAATTGCATGGTGCATCAAAGACTCTGCGAAGGGAAAACAACACTTTGAGCAAACTCTTTGTTGAATTAAGACAAAATGACGAGGAAACATGCTTTGTGTTTGCTGTAAAAATATGAAAGAGCATCTGCCGTGCCTTTGCTTTTAGATCAGCAGGACGTTTCTGCACACTGTCAACTTTTCCTTTTATGCACATAACCATAGATTGAGCAGTAACTCTTCATCTGCTTGGCAATGTTCATAACTGTTTCCAATAAAAAAATGAAGTAATTACAAACAAGCGAGGAGGCCCTCAAATCATGGAGCACAAGAAGAAGTGGGTTGTTTAAAGAGGGGATGCTCGGATAAAAGAGGAGTAGGATTTGGAAAGAAGAAGATGGAAACAGAGGAAAGAAATAGTTCTTATCCTAGTTGTGTCTTTCTCTTTGTCGCTAAGTGGCGCAGAAGGGATTTTCTCAACGTGATAAGTCCCAACATGCTCAAACTAATAATTTTCCTCTCCGAAACTGTAACTTAGTATGGGGTATCTATGCTGTGAAGATAAATCAGCTCTGGTTAAATGCTAGGTGATGGAGCGTTGTCACAAGAGTGCTACCTCAGCAACTTTTTAACTGTTTCCTCCCAGTGCTAACCGTCTCCACTGCACTACAGGTCCCGCTCTTAAAATGCAACAAGGATTACGCTTTCAGTGCAGACGGCGGAGATCTCTGGAAGCCATTATGTGGCGGGGAGGACGAAGATGTGCCGGGAAGTTGTTTAGAATTAAAAGAGATCATTGATTTCCCCCCCTCGCACATCTGCCCTGCAGTTTTATAGCTCCCCACAGAGGTTCTGCTCACCCCGAATCAACCTCCCTCTCCTCTCGTTTATTTATATTGCTGTTTATGCTAGACCACCTCTCCTTTTGTTCCTAATAGACATGACGTAATGCTTCCTGTGACATGGAGCTGCCCCGTCGTTCTCGACTTTCATGCAGAGGAGGTCTCCTCTCGAGTCGTGTAAATCAAACCGACCACAGAGAATCCTCGGTGAATATTTCCCCTCAAAATATTCTCTCAACTGTGGTTGTTTCGCTGACTGTGGACACTGCGGCTTTCTTCCTCTTTTAATTCTACTCCAGAGATTTCTTTTCTTTTAGTTCTAGTTGTGTGCAGGCTCCCTCTTACCCAAATCCACCCATGTGTGAAAGCAGGGGGGGATTCCCCTCACACCATCCATGTCCCCGTTTTCCCCCAGTTGGAAGGAGCAGTAATTCATTTTAGCACATTTTTAGTTGTCCATGATGTTGCGGTTTGCGTCTTATGCCAATAGCTCGCTGCGATCACATGTTCATTCTCGCATCTAGCTTGGTTAACTCACAATTTGTACGTTGAGGATTTAATGTGCTACGACATGTCGTGCATGCTCTGACATTTTGAGTGTAAAAGGGATTGAATGTGTTTATTATTCAAAATACTTTGGGCAGTTTTGAAATTTAAATCGTCCCAGATTTGACTACATTGCAGTTGTCCGTTTCCCTGTACATTTTCTCTTGCTCTTTCTCAGCATTCACAGAGGCCACCCTGAGGGCTAATGGGCTGGGCTTCTGTCTCCTCCATATGCCAGATTAGATGTATTGTCTACACAAGATGTGTGGTTGGTACCAGTGGAAGTGTGTGTGTGGGTGTGTCGGCCGGGAGCTGGATCAGCCTCCCGTGCAGAGGTCTGCCTGTGGGTACAATGTGAACAGAGCTGAAGCAGACAGACCCGCAGTGTCTCCTGCAGTGTCTCCTGCAGTCATGCTCTACCATGTCGGATGGTACTTGCTGCTGGGATGCCTGTTGCTGGATTTAGATGGATTGCACGTGCAAGGTCAAAGGCGCCGGGAGGGAAAGGTACTGCCTGGTGTCACCCCGTACACATGTTGTAAATTGTCAATGTAAATGTTCCCTTTGCTTTTGTTCTACACTGACGTAAAGTAGGGTGTGTAATGCTCTGCAGACCATTGGATTGCAAACAATGTGGCAATGATTTGTATTTCACTTCTTTCAGAACGGATATTTGTGAGATTAACACAATAATACACTCGCAATCTTGAAGATTTGACTTTGAAGTTTAAAGTTTGAGGTTGCACCTGCTGCAGTTTTCAGTTTTGAATCAACCTGAACAATGTCCTGTAGGTGTTGTCGTGGCCAGGGGTGTCCAACTTGTTAGTGTTAGTCCTTTGTATTAATTACATTCAACTATTTTTTGCTTGCATTTTGTATTCAGAAGGGTGTTCAAACCATGTCTCTCCAAACTTGATGATTTCATTTTTTTTTCCAACCAAATGAAGGATTAAATGCAAGAAAGTAATGCATTGTGTAACAGATAGACACTGTCTGTATTTATGTACATGTCAGAATCAGATTTATTTGCCAAGTACGTGTGCACATACAGGGAATTTGGCTTTGCATCTCTCTCACAACGTACTTAAACAGAAATAGAAATAACAGCTAGGAACGAGGACAATAAAGGTAAAGAATAGGCAAGCCTGTTACGTACACAAGTGAATGTACACAATGAAAAATAGGTGTATATAAATACTATTACAACCAAATAATACTGCACGCTGTGAAAACCATATATACAGTAAATGGTGCAGATGTTATCTGATGAATTAAGGATTGAAACATTAACAAAGTGAGTATAAGTTACTGCCACTGTGCGGGATTCTTTTGTTCCTTCTAACTGGAATACGGAAATCTGCGTGCGGATTATCCACGTTGCCATGTTCAACTTTCATCAATGGGCTTCCTCTTAAATATTGCCGTGTCCACTTCAACCAACAAAAACCTATTCAGACAGAGAATGTCTAAGGGGCTAACTACACTACACATAAAGTAATCAGACCCCAAACTTGATGCTAACGTTAGCTGTTGTGGCTAGCCCCCTTCTGTGACCAACGTACAAGTACATCTCAGCTAAATTTCCATCTTCATCGTATCTCAGCTGCTGGGAGATCTCAAGCCATATATTGTACTTTATTTGGTTGTTGAGGTAGTAGTGTTTGTTGTACATTATCGGGTGTTGAGGAGGGGACGGCCCATTGTTATTCCAAAACGACAATAGTCTCAATTGTTATGCAGAATGACAGTGATCAGTTGGAACAAAGGATTTCATCGGTCAAAATCGTTTTTTATCATTTACGTACAAATGTTTTGGACAAAAATCCGTGCTTGGTGTGAAACGGCTCTGTAGAGTTGCTCTGCAGTATCAGAGCAAATTTAGTGGAGAAAGACACACCACTTTGTTGATCTTGGTATTCAAGAACATACAGAAGAACAATACAACTCTCTGTATAGAAGCTCTGCAGCTGACTTTTTCTGCTTGAAAATGAGAAGCCTGCATTGGAAGTGAGCTAAAGGTTGCACAGCAATTTTAATGTTCAAACATTTCTTTCTTTTGTTCCTCCAACATGCTTCATGATCTTATATCCCGGGGACCACCACTGGCGATTCGGTGGACGCTTTGATCCCAACCAACAGTGGCATTTCTAACATGGGTGGTCCTGCTGCAAATAAAATCCCCGATCACGACGGTGTTAAAGCCGCGCTGAGCTACTGAACAACACAGGGTCACAATAGAAAGTCACACGCTCACTTGTGTGCACATGACAGTTCTGACACACACACACACACACACACACACATGAAGACGTTGAAGTACACATGCAGGTATTAACACGCATGCTTACAGTGATTTAACACATTGGCACTGTGCCTTGTCCACATCTCATCAGAGGTGGAAACACACAATTCACTGGCTGTTATTTGTCTCTCTTTCTGTGCCAGGCTTCTGTTGCTGGTTTCCTCATGTTTGTTTCAAGTTCCTTGGCAACCTTTGTTCATCTTTTATTTGCAACACTTTGCTAATCATAGAAAATGATTAGCTTTTCTTCACATTCTTCAGTTATTATTACACTTCAAAGAGTCAGACTCCTGTCCGTATTCCCGAAACATCAGACCAACTGTCATCACGCCTTTTTTTCCAGGCCAAATTGCCTACCGCTGCTTGCAAGACCCAGCCGGTCCGCATACCTGTGTCTCGGTTAGATTTACGGACCTTGCCATTTGATGATCCCTTTGTAGGAGCAAGTGTTCATTGTCTGTGTGTGTGTGCATGTGTGGGTCGATGATAGCGCCATAGCCTGCAGCGCTTGTGTCAGGCTGTGAGGCCTCCATAGATTTCCCATTGCTCTTAACGGAGGATCTTTCAGCTACACATGCACACTTGTGCTGATGGGAGGACACAGTGGTTTGTCATAACCATCAATCTAGTCCAGGTGTGCCCCGTCAAGATCTGCCCTGTCAACATCTGCCCTAATTCTAATTTACAGTTTCCCACAAATATTGTTTTGAGAGTTGCAGAGAAGTCGAGTCACGATCTTCATGTTTTATGTTCCACATTGCTCATAAATCCTTTGTTTGATGGAACGCATGTGATTGTACTGTATATTATCACATGCAGGTGATAAATAGTGACTTCGTGAAGTAGGTATTTTAAGATATTGCAGGCTAAAGTGACCAGTGCTTCATTTAAATTTTTAAGGATAAAAAAAGGAGAGTTGTTTCCGAACATTGTCTCAGCAGCACCAGAAGACGTTTAAAACCATTTTAAACTGTATTATCACCCAATGATACTGTAACTGAGGCAATAATCAAACAAAACTATGTGACAGTGGGATTGATTAAAGAGTTTCAAGTCCCTGCATGTTGGACCGCTGGCTGCCTTGAAGGTTGGCAAAACTAACTGAAAAAAAAAGTACTGGTATGGCCTTAATACTTCTAGTGTGTTTCAAGACTTTCCTGGAGATTTTTGAATCTGGCTGCAGGGATTTGCTCCCATTAAAGCATTAGTGAGGTGGAACACTGATGCTGGGTGATAAGGCCTGCCTCGTGTTCCAGTTCATCCCAAAGTCGTTGGATGGGGTTGAGGTCAGGACTCTGTGAAGGCCAGTTCACCAAACTGGGAAAACCATTTCTTTATGGACCTGTCTTTGAGCACTGGGGCTTTGTCATGTTGAAACAGGGAAGAGCCTTCAACAGACTATTGACACAAAGTTGGAAACTTCATTTGGAAGTAAGGAACCCAAACAATGAAAAGATGAAAAGCAGAAATCATGCAGAAGTATGTGGACAGGGTGTCTGAATTATTTTGGCCATATAGTGTGTTTAACACACATTAAGAAGAGGACAGTTTTACATTCTAAATGGGTTTCAGGCGCCTGAGGCTTTAAAACTGATGAAGCACATACATATGACCATGAAAACTTTCAATTCAAATAAGCAAAACAAATCAAGAGTTCTCCTCTGACAGCAGCATTAAGGAAGCATTATGGGAGCCTGTAAAATTGTTCTGTCTGTTCAACAGCCTGCAGTCATGCATACTGACACAGACTGAACCACCTGATACCCTGACTGTCATCATTTGTTCACCTATGGATCACATACTCCCATTGAGCCTCCACGCAGACTGTGCTGTTAGGATACAAAGGCACGAACACACACACACACACACACACACACACACGCACACACACACACACACACACACACACACACACACACACACACACACACACACACACACACACCCTAAATGGGCACAGTGTCCTTGCTTGCTTCAGCCTGTTACTGCAGAGCCGATAGAAAGACAGCAAGTGTACAGTAAACGTTGGCTTGGCACATGATATGAAGGTTTAAAAAGTTGCTTAGTAAGATTATTAGAGACATTAATTTGACAAGATAAGTACTCAGATGCATGCTATGCAGCGCCCGCTCTGTCGAGTGTCTTGGAAGGTAAAACTTGCACGGTTAGAATTCATCCATTGTTGAACTATAAATCATTTCTTCTACCACGGTGGGTCTGTCATGCACCTTAACGCAGAGGCATAAATCCAGCTTTACTTTTACATTAACCATACTGTGTTGCGTGTTCTACCCACGTCCAAGCAAACCAACTTCCCTTTGCACCGGTGTGCCAGTCGGCCTGGCTGATGGGACCCGAGCCTGCAGGCTTTCACTCCCAGTCTGTACTGGGAATCAAACCTAGTTCAGTCATGAACTTTTAGTCATATTTGTCATAGTGTGTTCATGCCTTGTTTAGGTTGAGTCTTTGCTGTAACTTCACTTTTCCGTACATTAAATACGTCGATTGCAGCACAATGAACTAGAAGAAGATTTTGCTAAAATATATAAAACTGGGACAGTTCATGGAGTATGTCTTACTTTGGTGAGTGGTTGACAGCTACCGGCTCCCGACTGACTGGCCAACGTGTCATAGTACTCCAACTAAGTATGGCCTGGGCTGGCGTTCATAGGGATATCTCACAGACTGGTGGGGAGATAAGCTGAGGGGACGGTGTTGACCAGAGGAGATCTTGTGTCAGCTTATCGACCAGGGCCGGCTGCCTGACTCTGGCCTGGGATAAGGGACAGAGAAAGGGCCTTTGTTTTCAGTTGGGGCACCGTGTTCGGTCTACTCCCTATCTCACCCTCGTTATACCCAGCCAGCCGTGGAGGGCTGGGTTTCACTGCAAACACAGTATTTAAGACCGACTGTTGTTCTAATATTTCAGATTTGGCGAATGAAAGCCGGGTTTAATTGATAATTTCAGGGTAACGTTTGGGCATATCATTCTTTCTGATAACACAATCAGAGCATGCTCAATTGATTTTTGCCCTAACAAATGCCTGTAGCCACACAGGAAACCTGAGATCCCCTCTGTAATAACTCTCCTAATTCATAAAATGTGTGTGTTAGCATTTTGTTCTTCATGTTTGACCTCCAGCTCTCTGTGCTCTTCCAACTTTTGTTTAGCTTTCAAAGATTGATTGTAGGGTCAGAATTTGGAGTCCAACAGATACAGAAACGTTGTTGCTGAGCCAATGTACTGTACAATGTACTGACCTTTAATCTACCCATTCAAAATTGTATTGATTTTCAGGATTTATTCAGATGAGAAAAATGTCTCACCTCATCATTGTGAGGTCAACTTTGACAGCACTAAACTAAAGCCATGAACAGTATATAGACCTCAACTCCAGTAAAGCACATGTGCATGAGGTAGGATGGGAAGGTTGGCAGGATTAAAGAGGACATATTATGCTCATTTTTAGGTGCATACTTGTATTTTGGGTTTCTACAAGAAAATGTTTAAAAAAGCGCAGTCTGCTCTGATTGGTCAGCTGGCCCGCTCTGTTGTGATTGGTCTTCCGAACAAAACTCTTTGGACTCCGCTCCAGCTCCGCTCTAACTAGCTTTATTTGAGGGCGTGCCAAACTAGCTGTTAGGCAGGTATTATGCAAATGTGTTACTTGGTGACATCATAATATTACGTAAGAAAAGGAAGGACTTCAAGTGAGGCGTTTCAGGCAGTTCAGGAGCAGTGTTTCTGTGGGCTTTGGCTTTGTAACTTTGCAGACCTTTTACATGCACAAAAAGCTATGTAACACACTAAAGGAAAGAGAAAAAGCACAAAAGCATAATAAGAATATTTAACAATATTGTACCAGTTCAGCTTGAGCTAAGTGTATTTGAGCAAACTATTGCTACATGGTGTAGGTGTGGTAATTCGTTAATAATTACTTCCTATTGTGACTATTTGGCCCTATATCACATTTTGATGACGTGATGCAAAGACCTTTGATGTGTAGGAAGATAAAAGGGACTGTGTTTTTTCCAGTGCAGTGCCCTATTTCACCTGTATGAGCTTATGCATTCTAAATTTCTGAGCGTGCACACTCCACTGCTTCCCTCTCCTCCTCCTGTCCTGCTGCTCTCCATATGCCTCTCAGCTCCACTTTAATGCTCTCCATTTCAGCCCATTAGGGTCATCAAACAAAATGTACTGCCCTTTGGTCCCTTCCACTGAAAGGCCTTTCTAACCGCACCACTGTTCCCCGAGGCCCAACATTTGATGTGTTTTGTTGTATGTGTTTGTTTGTAATGCAATATGACAAGCGAGGGAAAAAAGCCCGGGTCCTAGTGTTTCACATGTTGTTGATTTTGGTGTTTTTTCCTGTCACCTCTGGATACCACATATGTTTAAAATGCTGTGGTTTTGGAAGATTTGAAGACTTCATGAGAGTCCATCATAATAAGTTCACATTGTGACAGCTAATGTTCTTAACCAAACTGATTTACAGTGAGAACAATTATAGAATAGTTTTATTATTCATCAGTTATATTCCTATGACAGAAACTGGGGAGTGACTCTGCTGTCTTGCTATGAGAACTGGGTGGGACAGGAGGGATTGGAAGTAGTTCAAATTGGAGTGAAACTAGAGTTGGTGATGAGTCCATGATGAATGAGGGTTTGTTATGAGTGCAAACATGCAGGATCTGCAATACGGGCCTTTCATGCAGAGTTATCTTGAACCACACCAAGGCTGTTGATATGGGAACATGAGCCACTGTATTGATCTTAATGTTAAGGAAGAGGTCTTCCAGGAAGAAGCTTGTAAACATGTTCAGCTCAGTCATGGAGATTAATGTTAAACTTGTTAATAGGGCTGTCAAAGTTAACGCTATAATGCAAATCTGGAAATTTTGAATTTTGGTGGTATAAAATGTATTTTATCGTTTAATATAAGAGTAATTTATTGTCATTATCTACAGTAAAACAGCAATGGCATCCCAACCACATTGTAACACGATTTCAGATGCGAATGTGATACCTGAGCTACGATAATGAAGGTCAACTATCAAATAGATGCTCCAGCAGTGTGGAGAGTTTAGGTGCTCACAATAAACATATAGTGTGGTTTGGCTCCAACAGGCAACTCCGAGAGAACCACGGAAATGTTAATTCGATACAGCAAAGTCAAGTGTGTTTTGGAAAGAAATGAGACCAAATCGGTAGTGATGTGTGTGTCAAGGGTTACTGTCTTGAAAGGATGAGAAACGAATTGACTTGAAGGCAGATGAAATAATGCCAGATGTCAGTGAAGAGCTGATGACGGTTTTCAAGAACGGAAGGCGGTCTGCAGCAGTGGTTTTTCTGAGGGTTGTAGGAGAAGTTTAGGTCTTTTTAAGTAGGAATAGTGTTGCTTAAACAATGACATTAAAATGTGATTTAACATATCTTGTATGCGGTGATGAGATGGTAATGCTTATCATTTCTGTATTCTCAATAGCGATTTGCTGTACTGTGGATCACAGATTCTTTTTATCTACTTTGAATATCTATCCGGAGGCCGACTGGGTCTCCCAGATTATCTGTGCTTCACTCATTTGTCAAAACACGATCATCCAGAAATCTGTTGAAATATCTCAAAAGGCTGTTCTCGAATGAGCCCTAATTCTTGTTTTGTTTCTCATCAGAACATGTTTCTGCGCCAAGGGAGTTCTCGAGGGGACGGGACGGTGCCTTCAGGATCCGATCGGAAAGGTTCAGTAGGTCGTGGGGATGTCTTTGTGGTGGACGAGGACACCGACTTGTTGGATCCAACCTTCCAAAATGGCGGACAAGTCAACCCTCAGTGGAAACCTTCCAGAAATGGAGTTAAGGGAAGCCAGAAGGGAAAGCCTGAGCAGTCCTCTAAACAGTTGGAGGAGAACATTACCACAGACAAGAGGGCCGACTCCGGTGGGAGGACGTCATCGCTGTTCCCCGGAAAACCGTCCGATGACATCGTTGACTTGGACATCGGAGGTGCCCCCAAGAAGCCCTCGGTGGGATTTCCTGTACCTAAGATCCCTTCAGATCCCAGGACGTCCACAGACTCTGAGACATCTGCAAAGGCAGGAGTCGAGGAGGGGCGACCCATCACCAACGGTAAACAACCAGACAAGGAGCGCTCTGCCATTGTGACCATTGTATCCAGAGATGGAGACCTGGTCCGGGGCTCAGATGGCAAAATGTACCGGCTCCAGAGAGGACCACCGGGTCGAATGGGTCCCCCAGGGCAGGAAGTGAGTGGTCTTATGGTCTTCTTGTTGCTTTAATGCCCTTGTGTTAATGCTACCTTTTAATATCCAAGTGTAATCAATGTATTTTTTTTCACAAATGACAGGAAAGAAAGAAAGTAAGAAGTTAATATTATTGCAGTTGTTTGGATAGGCCAACAGGACATTTGATGTATCATATCAGAGCTAACTGTTGTCGGATTAGATAAAAAAGTCAGGATAAGTCTTGTGAATGAAGGAAGTGTGACGTCGGTTTATGCTTTACAGCTTACCGAAGCTGTTCTCCATCAGCTGCCATCTGACTCTGATCTTGGAGGGTTACACCACTCAAACATATGTTGATCCATATGTCTTTGATGCCGCGATCTGAGCATTAAGGGAACCGCACAGTTTAAGGGTCTCAACACTTCGTCATAGCATTACCCAATGAGACAATGGTAACCTCCGGCTGCCAAGTTATCTGATTGGTGCTAAGGGGTAAAGTCATTTCATACAATCGGATGGCTTACCTGGTGTAAGAGGTGGGTCACCACGGGGACTGCGGGGCAGACAGAACCAGAACCAGACTGCACATCTGGTCCCGTCTGGGCCGGTCTGTGGAGTCACGCCGCCATAAAATCCACAGGATCACTCAGCACGATTACAGTGATTGAAGACGGCTGTAGGGAACATGAAGGAAGACGTCCTGTTGGCTTAGAATACGGTCCTTCTCTCTTCTCATGTGCTGCATTTCAGGTCTTGCTTAGCTTAGCTTGACAAGTATTGTGTCAAACTTAATATTTTAGTAAAAAGCATGTGCTTTAGGGAGGTACAAAAGAATATTGCTATGGCATGGCCACAGAAAATACTCTTTGCCAATTGGCTAGCA
Source organism: Sebastolobus alascanus (assembly GCA_916701645.2). Classification (NCBI taxonomy): domain Eukaryota; kingdom Metazoa; phylum Chordata; class Actinopteri; order Perciformes; family Sebastidae; genus Sebastolobus; species Sebastolobus alascanus. The sequence goes on from CAKAOJ020000005.1 coordinate 834,678, forward strand.
GGTGCATTAATATGGTATTGGTAACTGGCCATTGCATAAGTGCAGTAGTACATGTAGAAAATAATGGACTCAGTGGCATGGTTTTCTTAGCCTCTGCCTTGTCTGTTATATTTGTCAACCCGGTCTCACAGGAAGGCGTATAAATACCATGACATTACAAGGGCATTAAGTGTGTCATGAACATGCATTTTAGCCTTTTCGCTTGTCATTTGTACGCAGCTTTTTGTGTGTCATTTATATGCCACGCAAACGTCCGCGTTTACATTGCAGTCAGTAAAGGATACATGGTGTACAAATGACACGCGGCAATCAAGAAAGGCATACTTATTGCACGCTAAACGCCTTGCGCATTATCGTGGCATTTATTCGCCTTTTCGTGTGAACGGGCTGTTTGTATACCAGAACACCTTGTCTTGTAGTATTGGTTATAGGGATGTCACAAGAACCGATACTTTGGTACCAAATTGATGCCAAAATTCTGATAATGTGACGGTACTCGTTTTTCTACAGTACCGTAGCTTCCGTAGATAACGCCAGGGCTAAAAAATAACGGCGTCTCGTTGTCATGGGGACGATAGAAAATATGTTTGGGACGCAGTGGGCTCATTATCGACACATCCAGGGGACGCACCCTATTTATTCCCTTATAATGCTACATTGCGAACAACTAATCTGTGTTGAAATCGGCAGGACGAGAGCTAGTTAACAATAGCTGTTAGCTCTGTGCAGGACTGTGCTGCTTACCAGCTGCTAACAGCTAAAGTTAACAAGCTCTCATCCTGTCGATTCCAACACGGGAGTTGCCATTGATTTACATTATGATGCGTTATGATGATGATGTTATCATGATGTGTTCAAATGTAATCTTGTAAAATGTAGTTTTTGGTGAGAAACTTGAAAAACTCCAGTTGTTTGAACGAAATGTTTTCACAGCAATATAAAATAGATAATAGAGAGGGAATTATGATCTGTTTAACTTCATAACAAAAACCAATATGCAAACTGTAATATAGGAGCGGATGTTGAAGTACTTTTGTTGTTGACCGTGGTATCGAGAATTGTTTAATTTCACTGGTATTGGTCGACCACTAAAGGAGACTACTAAACTACTTCTAAATGTCTAGCTACAGAGAATCACCAAAACTGCAAGAATTGTGTTTTCAGCCTCCGGGAAATACCACAGTAAAGATTTAGTGAGATTTATTAGATCAATAAATTTGTTCAGATCTCGCAGGAAGTTGCACTTAAAAGGACAGAGTGCATGCAGGATCCACACAGCACCAAGCAGCTTAAACATATAATTACTGTATATCTCAGTACTCTTTAAAACTCCACTCCATAAAATCTTAGTGTTTTATTGGCATTCAAGGTGTTGGAAGCGAGACCTTAAAATAAGTCTTTTGCTTTTGAACAGGCTGTCAAATAGGCCACAAACTGTGAAGTTTTACGAGGATCCGGTGCTTTGCTTGTCTCTCAGGTCACATTTTTTTGCCTCTAAGGAGTAGTGATAAACAGTTTTACAGTTTGAGTAATGGTTTACTGGTGTTTTTTTTAAGTAGTTCATAGATACTACTTCAATTTGTATTCATTTTGTATCTTGTAGTGTTTTGGTCCTTTGAGCTGTTTTATGAGGGTTGTTACTGTTTTTGCAGGGCTGTCTTGGTGAGCCTGGCCTGCCTGGGTTTAAAGGTGATAAGGTAAGAGAAGCTTGTTTACGACATAATAGCCTATGATGGTGTGTTAAGTTAGTCCACTTGACTCAGGATTTACGTACACCTCTGTTCTGTGCACCTCTGTCATAGCATCCGAGGCTATATCTTGTTTAAAAGCTCAGTTTCACCTTTGACATTTTATTACCTACTGCTTTAAACTCCTGTCCCTTCCCCTGTTAAGCCCAACTATTTATGCCTGACCTCCAATGCTGCATCCAATCACTTCTATGATGTCATGTTAAAAAACAAGGCTGTGCTATGATACTAAATATTCCATATAAATTGATTTGTGTTGCATAAACGTACCACTTCCTCTTCGTCTCTCATAGGGTAAGTTGGGCCCTGAAGGGCGTTCAGGAAAAATGGGAGAGCCGGGACCCCCTGGACCGGCAGGTTTACCAACCCTCTACCTGTGGAAGAACACGGCGGAGGAATGGGTTTCCTTTCAGGTAAGATTGTAACCGTAATGTACTCCTTCTTTTTTTTTAGTGCAGTATTTAAAGTATTTTTCTTCTCCTTAAACAGAAACAGAACAAAATCCAACAGTTTCTTGAATTTCATGGGGGGCTAGCATGCTAACAAGATACAACATTTAAAAAATATATTATTTTAGTTATGAGATGTATTTTCCCGCTATTGAGGGAGACTAACTGTTTCCCCCTGCCTGTGTTTTTTATGCTGAGCTAAGCTAAACACATCCTGGCCTGATCTCACTACTGAATGCAGAGAGATGATATGCTAAATCCTCATGAGCTATTACATTTCCTAGTGTTCCTTTAAACATGTTTCCAGTTGACGTCCCCAGACAGGATGACCTTTCCGTGCTCTTCTCTCCGTAACCACTTGAGTAATTCACTGTCAGTCATCTATAAGGAAACACTGGACAATTGACTGAGACTAAGTCATCTTCCCCAGACCCATAAGATCCCCAGACTATCTGTAAAACCTTTGACCCTGCAGTCATGGTGCGTGCAAGCTGATGCTCTGTCCTCATCTTTTTAATCTCTCTGTAGTGGCCACAGCTGCATGTTATAGAATACACTCACCAGCAGTATGTCAGCATGATGGAGAACTGCTGTTTTGCGACGGAGATAAAAGTCTGTTTGTAGTTTGTGAAGGCGATTTGTTACTGCGTGTGCTTTGAACTTTATGTGGACAACCTGAAGAGGTCATTCATATACTTCCATTCATTCTGAATGAGAGTCAGTGATGAGGCAAAGATAGATTTTTAACCACAGACACTAAAGAGTTTGGGGGAAGATGGTGCAAATTATTTGTTCACAGATGAGGATTGGTATCATCCATGTACTGTACTCTTTTTCTGTCATTTTCTGTCCTATTGTTTTTATTTCTAGATCTGTAACTTATCTTGTGTGCTTCCATTCTCCCTGTAGCAAACCAGTTTCTACCAGTTACTGCGTGCCGGTTGGCCTGTAAGTACGCTGTGACGATTAATATCCTTTCTTTGTTGGGGTTTAGTTGTTTTGTTAGTTCCTGCTGACCTGAGGATGGTTTGTTCTTTGTGAGCTTGCAGAGTAAAGAAGGCTCTGCAGGACCACCTGGAGAGATGGGCAAGCCCGGCATACAGGTTAGAGATAGGCTACATTCACAATTATAAATGCAAAAAATTATTAATCTGATTATATAGCATTTTGAATGATCTCTCTATGTTGAGTCATTCTGAATTGGTGAGTGTTTTTATTTGTCCTGATCTTCCTCTCACAGGGGCCACCTGGGGATGCTGGGGAGCGAGGACGACCAGGGATGCCAGGAGAGATGGTAAGCACACAAACATTTTCACATTTTAGTAGATTCAGTAGATTGTGGGCATCATTTTATATTAATTTCCCCTTAATAAAATCGTAAATAAAAATACTAATAAAATCTGGTGTCATTGGAAAGTTTGGGATGTTGATCAAAGTATAAAATAAATTTCTGTGGGATTGAACGATGCTCGTTCATACAATATGAAAAATAGACCGACTGGTGGATCCAGCAGAGCATAACAGTGTTGAGTTAAGTGTAATGTAGCTGGTGGAGCAGAGCGAGTGTGGTTAAAGGGAGTGGGTGTTTGGAAACCCTTCATGCATGTAACTCCCTATGATGTAACCATTCTCATATTGAGAGAATAAACAACATCATTTTTTATTGCCAATTTAGAGGTTCCATATTTTTTTCGAAATCTGATTATACTGAGCTGTAGTTGATCGAGTTTTCTCCATTTATCTTGTGACCTCCCTTCTTGTCATTTAGTCACATCAAATTTGGAAACCTTTGACTTCATATGTTTGGGTGAACAGCTTGTAAATTCAACTGCGTTACATCCATCTCAAAAAACATCTTAAAATACATAAATATGTGACCATATGGAAACTGAAAGCCTGTTGCCATATATTGTGTGAGGTCTCAGCTGGGTAATGAGTTGGTACTGAGGACCAAACAGTGTGGTTTGGGATAGTTGGAAACACCCAATCGCCCGCTGCTTGTGTTTTGGTCACTGTGCAGCCTCCATGAATGAAAGCATGTTTCTGGTTGTGCAGCAGGTCTTGATTTCATCTCATTGTCTGTCAACACTGATGTATTTGTGTTGCATACATGTATGCATGTAATCATTTGTTGGGTTGTGTGATGCCTGTGTGGTCCAGTCCAAGTGGTCTCCAACCTGAGGCTCTGGACACCACAAGGGGTCACAATATATACCTCAAGTGATTAACAGCCAAGGAAATCAGAAAAAAAAATTCTCCAACGCAAAATTGCTTCTTTTATTTCAACTATGCTCTAGTCTTTTCCTTTGTTTTTTCTTTTGAATTGCTAGATAATAGAATGAAGATTCTGACATCTTATGAGACTAGCAAACCTAAAGAATCCATCAGTACCAACCATGTCATACTAGCTTGTCACGATGGAGGCTAAATAACGCTCCAAACTTACACTAAATTTTGGCGAGGGAAAAACAGGTATGGCCATTTTCAAAGGGGTCCCTTGACCTCTGACCTCAAGATATGTGAATGAAAATGGGTTCAATGAGTTTGCCATGTTATGATTTGAGCATATTTTTTATGCTAAATGCAGTACCTGTGAGGGTTTCTGGTTTATATTTGTCATTGTTTTGTGTTGTTAATTGATTTCCAATAATACATATATACACAGATACATTTGCATAAAGCAGCATATTTGTCCACTCCCATGTTGATAAGAGTATTAAATACTTGACAAATCAAAAAGTTACTATTAATTGCGATTAACTATGGACCAATCATGCGATCGATTGACAGCCCTAGTGTAAATGTGTGAGTTTGTAGCTGGTTGATCCTGAAAAAGAGTGCATTGCTGTGAGTGAAACAACCCTTGTTAAATAAAGGTTGAAAATCTCACTTATCATGCCAGTCAGGCCATGTGTAACAACGCATCCATCATCCTCTGCAGCTTAAAATATAACATTGTCCACTGCCAGCACAGGTGGTGTAGCCATTTACTGTGAATATGTACATGTTTTCCACCTGTCTTCAGGCAGAGTTATTGCAGGCCGCAATCTTCTTGACAGTGTGTTGTTACTCAGGTGATGCTTCGTCTGCGTGATGAATGGCTCCACTGAGCGGTGGAGTGGGTCAGAGTGAAAACCTATCATTTATAACTTAGCTTTCCCAGTGTGACGCTCACAGAGTATTGTGATGTCATTGGCTGTATTTCTACATCGAAGAGTTTTACTTTCAGTTTTCGGTGGTTGTCTTCCAGTAAAGATGTCATCACTATTCACTAACAGTCTGATAAGAAGCAGTCAGTATCACCAGTGGTGATAATTTCTGTTGTCTGATAGGGCGAGTGGGGTCCCAGGGGCCCTCCAGGACAAGCCGGGGCCCCAGGGCGAGACGGGGAAAATGGAGAGGATGGTCAGCCCGGGTCACCTGGTGCTCCTGGATCACAGGTGGGCACATTCTGTACACTAAACAGTTAAACGGTACACGTACAGTATGAGTGTGTTATAGCAGGTAAATGATGTGTTTATCATTGTTAGAATTTTTCCATCTTGTCTCTGATTGACCACAGGGCCCGTGGGGATTCAGGGGAGAACGAGGGTCCGAAGGGGAAAAAGGTGATGAGGTGAGGAATAAAACAGCACAGCTGCTTTTGAAAGAGCAACCACTCAGTCCCACTTCAAATTTAGATTTACTGTTTGTGACTTTGGAGCCAAGAAGGAACGGTTCTACTGTATGCAGTTTGAGGCACAGCTCCTGAATGATATCTTTTCACTTAGACTGTCATTAAATTAACGTTTTAACGCTGTAGATAATGTTTTCTTCTCTACCTCTCCAGGGTGTCATTGGCTTCAAGGGTCAAAGGGGAGAAATTGGCGAACCCGGTGAGAAGGTACTCATTGGTGCAATTTAATTATCATCCATCCTGAATATTTAAAACGGAATAGAATTTGTTCTAACAAAAAGTATTTTCTTACATGACTGGATTGCTTTAAAACGGACAGGCCGTACTGCCTGCAGCTCTTATGACATCTCTTTTTGAACAATACGATATAGCGTAATGATCTTGGACTGTGTTTTTTCTTTGTTTAGGGCTCTACTGGTTTACCGGGCCCACCTGGTCCTGTCGGATCACCAGTGAGTGTCCTCCCTGTTTAGTTCCTTTTAATAAATGCAACAAACCAGGAATTTCTGCAGGGATTTTACATTATATTCATAACCCTTGGGAAGAAAGTAGGCAGTTCATAAACCAGAAGCATTTCTCCCTTATCTGTGACATTAAGCTGCTTATACATTAGGAACATTTCATGTACAATCTGCTGGACAAGATGCCAGCACATTACAGGATCAATTTAAAACAATAAGAATGAATGAAGCCGTCCTTGTGTAATACATGTCTTACACATCCAACTGGTGTAAAATAAGAGGAACAAAACCAACAATCAGCTTTTGTGAAAGAAATACATGAGCTTCTGAATCCTTTTTAATTCCTAATCCAGTCCCTCTTTGAACTTCCAGGCAGCGAGGCGCTGACTCCCATTTTTTCTTCGCTCTATTCTCGGGTTTACTTTGATTCGACTTGGCATGAAATCAGAAACTCGGCCTCATAGAATTAACACAGGCACTCTGTAATCTGCTTGATTAATCCTCGCTTTGAATACAGCGTTTTCTATGTATTTTAATGATATATTGTTGCTAAATTGACATTTAATACTTGAATCTTCTCTGCAGGGGCCTCAGGGGAACCGAGGTGGCTACGGGCCAGAGGGGCCCCGCGGGCCTGATGTGAGTGATGTACCGTCCAACTATTGCTGCTCAAGAACTGTTGCAAATTATAAGTGAATGTTGTCATCATGCCTTTCACACTGGTTCACCATTACTTCACTAAATTGTCATGTGGTGATCATGACATTTAAAGGATTAGTTCAACAAACAATTAAAATTCAGTCATGAAATAATCTTCCCACAGCAACTGAAACGTTTGTACCAAACAATCGATTAGCTCCTGTATTTTTTAGTCAGTCCCATCGCAAACTATTGAGCTTGGCTTCTTTTTGTGGTTTAGCTCAAAAACTTTCATACGACATTTAGCATTTTTTTTCTTCAAACAGCTTGTTTGGAAGCCCATTTTAAGGAAAGTATTGGAGAAAGCAAAGGAAATATTACACTTTTGAATCCACTGTGTTATCATTTGGCCGTAGAAGACCTGGATTGTGCAGAATGAGCAATTTTGGATAATTTGGTAGACATCCATCTATCCATCTTTTTTCTAAACTGTTTTACAGCATGTTTTGGACAAGTGGAGGCATCTTGTGCATTGTGTGTTTTTGCAGCTATACCAGTTGTCAAAATGATGTGAATGAAGGTTTAAAATGACCTGCTGTATGCAGGTTGTGTTTGGCTTTAATATACATTTCAATATAGGCTAAATTTGGGGGGGGGGTTAATGCCCAATTATTATTATTTTGGGTGAATTATCCCTTTTATAGTTGTATTCACTGTGAGAGATTCTGAGCTGATGGACAATGTGTAGGACATCACTCATGCCGTTATGAACTTGTTGTCACCAGGGGGAGAGTGGACTGGATGGCCCTCCAGGTCTGCCGGGGCCGACGGTGAGCAGACAGACAGATTAGGTGACGCAATATTTGTCTGTCGGTGTCAGTTATGAATATACTGTATGTATGATACTTGTTTGCGTGTGTGTGTGTGTGTCACAGGGCGCAGCAGGTATTACAGGACGAGTCGGCGCTCAAGGAGTTAATGGCTCAAGGGTAAGATAACACCACAATGGCAATGGTGGTGAAGACAACAACTCCCATAATCCCACGCTATTTCACAACGTCACCAAACTCTGTCTTTTGATATTGTTTTCATTGAGAGACCCCTAGCAGCAGAAAATTACATTTTGTGCGTTTAATAGATTATCAAAATTGTTGCAGATTGAGTGGAAAATATGTGTAAAATTAAAAATGAAGCAAATGTAATTTAATTTATTTATACTTCATGTCTCGAAAGTTTCATAGACATCAAACTGAGTGTTCAAACTTAGTTTGCAGGTTACATTATTTGTGTATAAATCATCTGTTGTTTCTTTCAGGGGGACATGGGACCTGCTGGCAGTGTTGGTCCCACAGGCCCACAGGTAGACATTTAGTTTGGTTATATCTAAATGCTGCAGTTATTCAGCTTGCTGGACATGTTCAGAGACTGTGTTTGGAACCTTTCTTTTCTTTTGACTAGGGGCCTCCAGGTTTAGAGGGACAGATAGGACCTCCAGGACTCAGAGGATCCCAAGTGAGTACAGTTCAAGGGAAGACTTTTGCTTCATTCACTTTGCAGCCAGTAAAGTGCAGGAGGTTAAAGTCAATGTGTTCCTCTTCACAGGGACATCCAGGACTGATCGGTGCTGCTGGACCTAAAGGAGATCCTGTAAGTTTTGTACCCTTTTTTCTTCTACCAAACATGTCATACTTGCATGTCGCGAAGAACGCTAAATAACGCTCCAAAGTTATGCTATATTTTGGCGCCGTTTGACTGTACGTAAGTCTCCATAGTAGCCATTTCAGATAGGGATTTTTTTACTCAGATTTTATACATATGGTGGTGTGTTCTTTATACTATGACAGTTTTTCTAAAATTAGATGTGAAAAAATCACAATATATCGCCTTGCTTACATTATTGCAATATATTGAATCGTTCCCCCTGTATCATGATACGTATCATATTGCCAGATTCTTGCCAATACACCCTTGTGTGATGTGTCCTGGTTTACCATTTTCAGCCAGTGTATTTCAGTTGTGAAGTAGTGGAATAAAAATCAGTATATCATGCATGCATGACTGAGGGAGAAATGTGGTACTAATGCTCAATGAATCCTCATGTCGGGGCCAGAAACACACAAACATGCATTTCATGCCAGCAACTGTCAGTTTAGCAAAGATCTATTCTGACAGCAAAATGAAATGTTAAGAACAATGGACAGATGTTTGACAGGAAAAAAAACAAAAACAGGCGATGCTCATCAAGAAAACATGGTCTGTCTCGCTCTCAAGCTCAAGTGTCATTGTAATGGGAGCGCCTTGTCTCCTTTATACTGCTAAAGTACAGTCCATCATGAATATGTTATTTCAGTTACATAATACTCACTGTGGCTCATTTTGTCGCTAAAGTTTTAAAGGTTGATAAAAAATTTAGGAGGAGGGGGAGGTGGCAGAAAAAGTTTGAGATCCACTGGTTGTGTCTGTGGGCATATTCTACAGATAAGGTTAATGCGCAAGTCCAAACTAATGTATCAACAGCTGATCGTATAAGAAGAGAAAATACAGTATCTTATCACTATTTTTACTTGTGTTGTTTGTTTTCTTTTTGTTCATATCAGGGACCTGTGGGGCCCATGGGTGCCCGGGGGGATCCCGGCTTTGAGGGGCCCATGGTGAGTTGCACTTGAACATACAGCAGTGATTCTCAAAGTGGGGTCTGAAGACCCCCAGGGGTACGCGGAACTCTGTCAGGGGGTCCGCAAAATAATTTGTTATAAATTGTAAAATTGTATTACAGATGGAGACCATTTGCACCGATAAAACAAGCATATTGTGTCCATTACTCCAACCCACGTTAGCTTTGGGCCAATACAAACTGTGATATGATTGTTTACACACAGCAATAAGTTCATTATTTTACAGTTGAAGCACTTACTGACAGTCAGCTTTAGAATGGTAAGTTTAAACATCTGGATTTATTAGCGACTGTGCCAGTCTTGCTACTGTTCATTTTCTGATCAAATATTTGAGAAGTATGAATGCTGTCATAGTATATAAGTGGTATTAACATGATTGAAATTGAAATGTGTTTCTATTTATGGCAGGTCTGAAGTATTTAGGTTGAAAAGTTTTATAATACAAATAGTTCCAATGGCATCTAAGAGTACAAATAGTAGTAAGCATCATCGGTGTTACGATTAAGAGGCGATCTCTGGAAAATTGTCTGCCCTATAAGGGGTCTTTGGGCCCAAAAAGTTTGAGAACCCCTGCATGACAGTACTGTGCTACACACATTGTATGAACATACTAGATGTACTGTAGGTAAGAGTTTTACAAGCCAGGGTTGGAAATTAACTTTTTTTTGGCTGGTGGATTCCAAAATCTAGCAGCCACTCAATAGATTACCACTGTTTTTAAATCAATGAAGCAAGTCTAGCAGCCACTTGCATATTTTACTAGCATTTTGCTGGTGGCTGGTGCTAATTTCTAACCCCGTAAGCAGTTGTGAATGCACTGCACTCTGTTGGTAGAAAGCATACTGCAGCCTTACAGTGCCATCTACTGGTTGTAGTGTCTCAGTGGATCAGGACATGACACTGAAGCCACTGTGTTTCTTGTTTACTCTGATGGAAGACAAATGTCTGACAATAAAGTCAAATCAAATTCTCTGCTGGGCTGCAGTATAACTCATTCCTCAGATTTATTCTGTATTCCCTCAGAAGTTGATGTCCCAACTTCAATCTTTACTAGCCATTTCATCTTGGATTTATCTTTTTGATTACAATATGTGATCATTTCACTTCTCTGCACTTTGAATTAGGGCTTTACCAAATGTTTTTTTTTTTTTTTTTTTTTTTTTTTACATTTGAAACTTCTATGTATATTTTTGAATGAAGTTTCGTATCTCTGTCGTCATATTTTATGACGTCATCGACCTAAAAAAAAATCCTCAAACAAAATCTTCAATTTGAATAAAGTAATTCATTGGATTAAATGACTTTTTTTTTTATTTCTTTTATTAAATCAACTTAAAAACTTGTTGACGTCAGTGAAAATGTTGTTTTTGAAAGGCTAAACGGCAACGAATATGGATCGAATCAGAATATTTCATTAGATAAAAAAGTGTTGTTGTTGTGAATCTTTATCTGCAGCTCTGCAGAAATACCTGCCGTGCTTATACAGAATTAATAGACAAGCAAAAAAAGAAAGAAAGCTGCGCAGCAGTAAAACTTAATCCATCATCCTCCTTTTTGTGATTATTTACAGGGTGTTGCAGGGAAACAGGGTCCTATGGGTTTCTCCGGGGTAACGGTAGGTGCTCATTATAGATTTACAAACATATTTACTGCAAAATATTATTGGCTTTGACCATTTTCTTCTTCACAGGGTAACAGGGGACCAGATGGGGACAAGGGGGATCCAGGACCTAAAGGCGACAAAGTAGGAGCCGGCTACTTCCTGTTCACTCAATAACATTGAAAGAAGAGAATAATACAACGTTATAGAGCTACTGAAAGGAATAGTTCAACAGTTTGGAAAATATGCTTTTTCGCTTTGTTTTCGAGAGTTAGATGAAGATCGATACCTCTCAAGGGAAATACTGTATGAAGCTACAGCCAGCGGCTGGTTAGCTTAGTTTACTGGCTCTGGCTCTGTCCAAAGCTAACAAACTCCCCCCACCAGCACCTCTAAAGCAAACTAGTTGACATGTTTTTTGCTTGTTTGTTTGTTTAATCTGTACAAAGTGAGTGACTGAGTGATGAAGTTACATGATTGGTTGGCCGAGTGTTGGAGTTTCGCCCAGTGCATAGTGGGAGTGTTGCAACGGGTTGGAGAGGGTCTGTATTTGCATTAAGTTGAAAAATTTCAACTTTATGCAAATGAGCCTGTCCAGCGCGACATGTCCGGCTCACGAAACTTGGACCAATTTGTCAAACTAGGCAATCTAATTCTAAAATGAAACGTTTTTGCCCGGTGGAAAAAGGCAGACTATCTGTACGTGACTGGTGCGACATGTCTGGACCGCTCGTACGAGGCAATATGGTTTTATTGGGGTAATGTGCAGGACTATTTCTTGACAGAGCACAGCCCCTTCCTGGAGTCTCTGCCTATTGCCTGGCAACCTCACGGTGACAACAATACTCGCAAATATGCATATTTCCCAAAATGTGAAACTATTCATTTAACGTCTCATGTACTGTATGATTCAGAAAGGTCTCTGTACCTTTTCATAGTGAGAACATGTTCCTTTATGATTTCATCTCAGGGTATTCAGGGGGCTGCAGGTGTTAGGGGTCCTCAGGGAGAGAGAGGCCCCACCGGCTTCCCAGGTTTCGAAGGCACCAAGGGCCAGCCTGGCCCAAGAGGCACTGAGGTACAGTGGAGAGCACTGTTTACACTGTTGTAACACTGATCTACATTAGTAGCTGTGTAGAATGGATGTTTTCTGACAAAGATAATAACGATTTCTAAGGTCAAGAATGAACTTTGACTCTAATTAACAGTTAACTGCAGGAAGGTTAAGCTTAAAAATGCTAATTGATGCACAATTTTTTCAAGAAAATGTGATTTGTCCTGAATTAAGTCACAATATTTCTTTAAATGTACGTATATAGACTAATATATGATGATGGAGCTCAAACTTTTCACATAACTTGCCACTTGTTTGAGTTTTTACAACAAGTAGCATAGGGTTAGCAGCATGATATTGTATTACACGCTCTTTTAGCCAGGAGAAAGAAGCTGCCTGGTGAAGCTGAAAAAGGAGATAAGCTCGACTGATTTTATATTTCTTCATCCAGGGCACAAATGGAGAAACTGGTCCTCAGGGAAAACAGGGCGGCCGTGGGTTAAAGGTCAGTATTGAAATGTCGGATGACTTCATATGTTGCTCCAAACGTCACGTTTAACTGTGAAACATTAGAGCCTCCAGTGGCCTCCTGCATGTAAACGTATCTAATATTGTGAAGTGCATTAACGACATTTGACAGCAATAACATGAATTTAACACGCTCCTGATTCAGGAATATTTATTGATGTGTCATCCGTTTAGGGATTTTGGATCTCCGCCATATTTTAGTCTAAAATGAAGTGAATAGGGATATAAAATTATTCCCTCTTAAAACATCCAGTGTGATCATTCACCTTTTCTGGCTCCTGGGGGAGGCTGTGGGGGAGGGGGCTTAAATTAGGCTTATAAATTATGAATCTCGTGATGTTGATGAGTGAAGCAAACAAATTTGCGTTTGCTCGTTATTATTGCGTTAACTTTGACAGCCCTAGTTTGTAAACACTGAAATATGTAATGTAACTTTATGACATGTAATTTCTGTTTTCTAAATTCAACATAATTTCAGCCAGTTTATGAATAGAAATCGGGACAACATAACAAAGTAATAAAAATAAAGTCAGTTTTATGGATTTCGATGCTCAACCACAGTCACTAATATCTGAACCTCCTTGAAGGGAAACAGGGGACCAGATGGACGTAACGGCAAACCAGGACCCAGAGGGAACAAGGTATTACAATCAATTTTAAATAATGGATGAATATAGATGAATATAACACAATAGAAACCTTAAGCCTGCATGCAAATTCTTCTATCCATTTTCATTTTCCTGACAAATAGCTTGGCTTTAGGTGGCTTGGCTTCTTGTGTAAGTTGCTTTGTATTCCACGAGAGTTATTTGGTATTGATGTCGCCCTCTCTCTTTGCTTTTCTTCAGGGCCGGACTGGACAGAGGGGCCATGCTGGACAACCGGGTCCATCGGTAAACTTAAAGCCTGTCCGAAATTATCTGAAATGTAGTCAACCCTGAATTCTGAAACTCTGGCCATATGTTCAAAATGCAGGTCTTTAACAATTCTGAATGTTGGTGTCACAAACACAAAGCTGTAAGAGTAGTGTGGCCTTAATTACTTTTCACGTGTACATTCCTGATGGATTTTATTTCCACTCTTTTTCTAATGATTAAGCTGAATTTGTTGTCACAATAAGAGGATTTAATAGCCTACGAAGCCTAAAAACCTTGAAACTTCTATGCATATATGTTTATACTTATCAATGCAGAAATAGAGCTACAGGATAAACAGTCTGTGTATGTGTGTGTGTTTGCGTGTTTGTGTGTGTCCATGTGTGTGTCTATGTGTGTCTGTGTGTGTTTTTGGTTGATCCCTCACAGGGTTTGCTGGGGCCACCTGGACCAGAGGGAGCAGAAGGAAAGCCTGGTACACAGGTTCCCATTCTCTATCATATTTCAATCCCATCACCTGTAAATGTTGTGTCTGTGTGTCCTCTACTTCCTGCCACATACTGTACAAGCATTTGATATTCTGTCAATTATTGTTTTACAATTATGTGGACTTATTTATTTCATCCACATCTCCTAACCCATCTTGGTTTTAGTCCACCTAAGTTTGTGTCTTTTAGAGGGTACAGGGCTAAAACTGGGTAAACTGTATAGGGAAGAGACACCTCACTGCACATCATCACACACTTCACTTTTTTAAAGAAAACTGCTTCTGAGTACAAGATTTTCTGGCTTAAAGGAGTGACACACTGAAAGACTGCTGATATGGAAATGCCCTCAAACTGTCAAACTGACTCTCAAGTTGAGTCGAGGCTACTCTTATGTAGTAATTGTTGGTTTAGCCAGCAGGAGGCAGTCTTTGTACAGTACAACTGTACTGTGGTGATGTTGTACATTTTCAACTTATATCTATTATTATACTTAACTTGACTCTCTGTTTAATTCTAGTACATTGATACATTGCAAAATGTTTCCATCTTCATAATCAACAATTAGTGATTTCAGATTGATAAAAAGTTAATTATAGTCATTTTTTTGTGATCAGCTTTTTATTGAGTTTGTCACATGAAAATCCTTGTACACAAGGGACCATAGACAAGGATTCTTGCACATACAAACATTTTTTTAACACAAACTATATACATTTCATTTCCCCTATGAAGTCATTTTGAAAATTCTCTGGTTCTAGCTTCTCAAATGTGAAGATTTGCTGCTTTTCTCTGTTTTATATCATGTTGGGCTGTTTGTTGGACAAAAGAAGCACATTGAAGACGTCACCTTAGCCTCTGGGAACTTGTGATGGGCTGCCATTTTATTTGACTAAACAATGACTCATTTAATAATAAAAATAATCACCAGATTAATGGATGATGAAAGCAATCATTATTTGCAGCCCTAAATTGGTGGTGGACTTTGAAAAAGTCTCCACAGCAGTTTCACTTTTATCACGACAGTGTGTTGATTTTAAGAAAATGAGTAGAAACAAATGGAAAAGAAAAAGCTTTAATGAAATTGATTTGACATTTTGGGAGATATACTTAAGGGTTAGCTGAGAAGATCAATACCACTCTATAACCTGACCGGTTATTATGAAGTTTAGACAGCTACCTTAGCTTAGCATAAAGACTGAAAACGGAGGGAAACAGCTAACCTAGCTCTGCCAAAAGGCAACAGAATTCACCTACTGTACCAGCACCACTAAAGCTCTCGTTTGTTTATTCCGTACAAAAACAACAAGTAAGGCTGGCCTATTTTTAAGCCAGGAGCAGTGACTTGGTTGGTGGAGTCTGAGGTTGCCAGATTCAAGAAATAGTCCAGCTCATAGATCCCCTGCAGATCTTTTTAACCTTAGGACCGAGACTGCTTCCCCCCTGCTCCCAGTATTCATGCCTCAGCAGTCACTCATCACATCCTGACACCTTGTCCCTGTCGAGGCCGCTGTATCTTGCAACATGAATGCTACAAAGTGTATGAAACGAGGGCAGCAGAGCACCTCTGACCTGATAACCACTATGGTGATGTCACCTCAGACTCCCTAACCTTACCCAACTGTTTTTTGTTGCCTTGACTTTACCATTTTACAATGATTTTTAAACATAAGTGAGAAAGAGTTAACTATACTAATCATCTTGTGGTTATAGCTTCATGTATGAGCAGATATAAGAGTGGCATCGATCTTCTCAGCTATAACTTTAAGATTTAAATGGCTTGATGTTCTGAGTTTATGGTTATGATATTTACTATTTGCACTCTGAATGACCTCTGCTGTTGGTAAAAATTGCATTGTTGGTATTTTCTCTGTTTCAGGGTCCCTCAGGTGCAGCTGGCAGTGTTGGCAGTAAAGGACCGGCGGTAAGACTCTTAGCCTCGGAATGACCTCAGCGTTCAGTTCATGACATCATCCCTCCAGCTCGGCTCTTTTGGCTCTTTGCCACGAGCTGCAGGGTTCAGCCGAATAAAAACACAGTATTACAGTTTTACAAGACAGCCCAGGATTACATCTCGAGGACTTTATTGATTCATGAGCTGGCAAACACAACAAACACTGCCAGAGGAAAAAAGTTTTAACAGGACTGAACAGAACCTGCTACCAACCAGTTAAAGGTATCAGGTTTGTTCCCTAAAAGTGGCTGGAGCTGATCAGAGGTCGTGTAAATACATGTGTGTATGTATCGCACACATGGCTTACACATATTATATGTAGTACCACACTCTGAACATTAATCTGCTGCTATAACAGCTTTACACCAGATGTTGGAACCTGCCTGCAGGGAATTTGTTCTCATTCAGCCACAAGAGTATTAGTGCGATCCAACACTGATGTTGGGTGATGAGGCCTGACACAGTTGGTTATCCAGTTCATCCTAAAGGTGTTGGATGGGGTTGAGGACTCTTTGCAGGCCAATTCACCAAACTGGGAAAGCTATTTCTTTATGGAGCTGGCTTTGTGCACGGGGGCATTGTCAGGTTGAAACAGGAAAGGGTCTTCCCCAAAGTGGCCTAGGGCCGTACTGAATGTCATTTTTACATTTGAAGCTTCTATTGAGGTTTTCGAATGAAGCTTCGAATGTCTGTTGTCATATTTTATGACGTCTCCCTTTGTGTGCGGCAAACAGTTCTTTGACCGCAGTGAAAATGTTGTTGTTGAAAGGCTAAACGCCAACAGATATAGATTGAAGCAGAAAATAGATAAAAACATGTTGTGAATTTTGGAAATGTTTACATCTACAATACTATGCAGCCACCACTCGAATCTATTTCTACAAATAGTATAATACAAATGATATTAGTGTAGCCTGATCTTTGTCTGCAACTGTGCAGAAATACCGGGTTTAAACACAATGTAATAGACATGCAAAAAAACTATTATTGCGCAGCATTCGAATGTTGATTCAGAATTCAAATGTCAATTTAATGAATGAAGCTTCAAAGCTTCGAACTATTCGGTGTGGCCCAAACCATGAGAAACAGCCCCAGCCTCCTTATAAACATTTTGTGCACAATAATTTGTTCAACCTCTTAATGTCCTGGAAAAATTGGATTTACTTAAGTTATAACCCCAGAAGAACTCCTGAGTAACACATTTTGCATCACCACATTAACAGTCAAATTGCTCAAGTTAACGAAGACAAATGTAGCCTGTTAAAGAGTCTTAAATTAAATCTTAATCACCAATACATTATCCATAATGACATGGCCAAATGAAATGGCCACAAAACAATTACACGGAAGATTAAGCAACTATCAGTAAAATACTGAATCAACTCATTTAAGCCAATAATTTAACAGCTCAATGCACGTTTGTTAATTGCTAGAAATAAATGACAGTTTGTTCCACATTTGCACTTTTATATTTTTGGTCAGCTCTGCAACTCTCGGAATGTTTTCTCTCATCACTTGTTTGATTACTTCTGCTACTTTTTCAGGGTTTTCAAGGAATTGCTGGAGAGAGAGGAGCAGATGGCCCACCTGGTTCCCTGGTACGCTGTTATCATTCTATAGTTGTGTCATTTGGACTTGAAGACAGTAAGTGAGTGAGTTTTTCAGAGACGAGGCAGCCAGGCAGGAAGTTGTGGAAATGAACAAATCCTATGAAGCATATAGCTTGAGGAAGAGCAGATGGGTTGATTGTAAATCTATTTCCTGTGAAAGAAATGTTTAAGCCAACAGGGTTTTATTCAAAGTTGAGAAACTAAGCTGAGCTAAAACATCATGGTGATATCAACCATCTAATCTAACAGTCAGATGGCAAACAAGAATTTCCCCCTATAAAAATGTACGCTTGATCTATAGATAGATAGATACAGTAGATAGATAGATAGATAGATAGATAGATAGATAGATAGATAGATAGATAGATAGATGTACTTTATAGATCCCAAACTGGGAAAATTTGTGTTACAGCAGCAGGTTATCCAGGCAACGCACAGAAACAGTAAATACACAGTAAATAAACATATCAACACTAGAGATAAATATCTATATTATACACAATATAAAGAAT
This sequence comes from Sebastolobus alascanus, assembly GCA_916701645.2. Lineage (NCBI taxonomy): Eukaryota > Metazoa > Chordata > Actinopteri > Perciformes > Sebastidae > Sebastolobus > Sebastolobus alascanus. The sequence goes on from CAKAOJ020000005.1 coordinate 852,944, forward strand.
ATATTAGAATACACTATAAATATACCAGACTACTACAACTAACATAGAAAATGTAAAATATAAACATAGAATAACATGCTATAGACATTAGCAGTGTGCAAGTTACATTTTTTGTGAATCTGTGAATCTGATTGGCTGAACAGATTAACAGATGGTATTGATTGGTACTTTGAACCTTTGGTGACAGAGTGCTTTTATCTGACAGGGGCCACCGGGGAAACCAGGACCTCCAGGATCACCAGGACCCCTAGGAGACAATGTGGGTCCACAGGCACAGAGCAGTCATGACCTCCTTTACATCAACACACACAGATATCTGTTGTGTGCCTGTATATTGACGGGATGTGTTATGAACACATGTGTTTTGTGTGTGTTTTCTCAGGGTTTCACAGGGAAGCCAGGCACGGAGGGACCCCAGGGCCCAGTAGGCATGTATGTAAGTGATTCTACTGCAGGGCACATACAAGGAATGCACCTGTACTATCTTTTCACAGCACAGAACTCGCACTTGTGAACTTTGGTTACGTGCATCCATTTACGTGCGGCTGCATGCACCGGACCGTGACCACCAGACCATGACGGTTCAGCATGAATGCACAAACGGTTACGGACCTAGTTTTAATTTTCATGATGGATTTTTATGTCCTCAGGTTCTAGTAAAGTGTGTCTTGTTGAGATAAGCAAAGCTCTGAAAATTCTTCCAGTAACAGAAAGGGAAGAGGAAATTGTGGAATTTATGTAGATGAACTCATGATTACATACCAGGGTCTTTCTAAGTGATAACAAGTTATTAAAGTCATTACAAGTTATATGAAAAGAGTAATTACCCTACAAATGATATTTTTCATTTGCCTACCCAAAGGCTGTGTGGATCCCCACAATTATCTGGACTGGATGAGCCTTTGTGACATTAACTGATGATAAATTAAATTTTTTCACCTGTTGTTCCTTCAACCATCAGGGTATCCAGGGGAACGTGGGCATGCGAGGGTCTCCAGGGTTCATCGGAGAAAGGGTAAGGTCACCTTTCTCTCACCTATCCCGAATGTTAAAGGGAGCTTTGTTGATTTGTAGAAAGGAACAAGAGGGGAGCCTCAAACAAGTTGTTGAACATGAGAACAGACGAGGATGTTAAACAGTGGAGCTCAGAGTGTGAAAAGCCATTTTTTAGAAGGAAAGTTATGTGAATCAGTAAAAGGAAATTTGACATTTTCACAGATATTTTTGACAATATAGGTGAGTACACACTTTTATAAGATGTGCTGTTCAAACCTCTTTCGAAGCAAAAACACCATTAACTGTGAGAAACAATACAATCTGTTGTTTTTCCTCTGCACCAGGGTGAGCCAGGTTTACGAGGTTTACCTGGGCCTGCTGGGAAGCCAGGACCTGCAGTAAGTGTCTCTAGTTTATTTTTGTTTTTTATTTCCTTTCTTTCGTCTCCCTGGGAACCGTTAGGGGTATATGAGAGTAGGACCGAGTATTGTTCAGAGGATTTGATTAAGACAGCAGCTATGATGGGGGTCACACCAAGGAGGGTTTGGTTCATAAAAGTAAACCGTTGAAAGTGTGCAGGTGGTGTGCAGGGACTGGCTATTTATGGAGGCGAACAGGTCGCAGTGATTGATTTTGTTGGGGCCACTGATGGCAAATCTAATGGGTGATAGAGGACAGATAAATTGCTCCATGCACTGTCCTCCAGCCTGTCCCCTGCAGTCCAGAGAGCCAAGTGACATCCTCAATGACGAGGCAGTTTTCTCCACATGCTACAGCTCTGTTCCACTGTGTAGTGTTTGACAGTGGAGTAGAAAAAGAAGTAATCTAGATATTAGGGCTGTCAAAGTTAACGCGATAATAACGCGTTAACGCAAATTTGTTTTAACGCCACTAATTTCTTTAACGCATTAACGCAGTCGATCTTTCGGAGGTTGTAGCGGGCTCAGTTTTAACGCTAGAGTGAAACGAGATAACATAAGGAACCCATTGGTACCAACCATTTCATACTAGCTTGTCGCAAAGGAGGTTAAATAACGCTCCAAACTTACGCTGAATTTTGGCAAAGAAAAACTGGCATGGCCATTTTCAAAGGGGTCCCTTGACCTCTGACCTCAAGATATGTGAATGAAAATGGGTTCTATGGGTACCCACGAGTCTCCCCTTTACAGACATGCCCACTTTATGATAATCACATGCAGTTTAGGGCAAGTCATAGTCAAGTCAGCACACTGACACACTGATAGCTGTTGTTGCCTGTTTTTGAATGAAGGAAAAGCAACAGGCCTCTAACACAGGACACATGCAGAATTAAACTCCAGCAGAGAGTTCTCATTGTCCTTTTAACACACACTTGTATACACCTGAGCATAGAAATGCAGGTGCACACACACACAAACCTCTACAGTCTGCAATGAGACCAATTCTTTCCCTTGCCTGGACTGATTGTTTTTTTTTACATCTGCTTTGGTGAGGAAGTAGATGAAGCTGAAAGGTCAAACCTTCCTCTTGAAACTCGTCAAAGTTTCTGCACCCTATAAATCAACCCTTCTCCTCTTTTGGTTGGTTAGATTTGGGAATAAGAAATCCTCTCTTGCATGGAAAGAGTTACTTTCAGTAATGGAAGTGGGACTGTTTAGTGAAGTTCACTTCTTGTCCACAGTCCTCCCCGCAGTGTCATTGGACACACTTTGTGCTCACTCACATGGTCGCTCACTGCTGTGGTGAAATCTATCAATCTGTCATAGAGTAAAGTTATGCAGCACTGAGAAGGTGGATTTAGTAAACTGAATGCTTTCGTGCCCACATCACTGAATGCAATGAAAGCCAAACTCATCATGGTAGAAAATATTCCTGTCAACAAAAGGGACAGTAAACAACCTGAGTAAGGTTCTGCATATCATGTCCATACTTTATCGTCAAAGGGAATAAAAGGAAATGTAATAAGAGTGCTGGGTAGTAGACAAAGCCTGTAGAGAACTTTTTTGTGTAAAAAAAACCCCAAACTTTCCTGTTGTTATAGGTCCAGGTAAGGTTTAGGTGGAAGCTAATGGCAGATGCTGTGGTATATAATAAATCCCCTGGTCTAGATTTTTATTTGCTTTTATTGTATATTTAGCATCATTTAGTTCTTAGACCAACTACAGAAATGTTCTTTTCACGCAGTTGTGAAAATGTTGTGAAAAGAGAGACGTGGATACAAATGATATACATTTTTGAGCTTACGCAAAAAGCTTTTCTTTCTTATTTCCCCACACCATGCTCAGACAGAAGTGTGAGTTGTGGGTGTGAGTGGCATGTCCTGACTTGCTTCGCTTTTCTTTGTCAGGGTCTGCCAGGTCCTTCTGGAGACAAGGGACCCCGGGGACCTCAGGTGAGAGAACCCTAAATAAGAGAGAACTGCTCCTCCCACATGTTGTTGATAGACTTAAACTGTATTGCCAGTGGATTTTAATCATTTAACTATGCCTCAGTATCACGCAGTTTCATTTATTGTCAATTCTGTTTGTAAAACCAGCACAGAAAACGTCATACACACAAGCTAACCAAGTTCATAGATACATTATCAAGTGACCAAAAACATGGCAAACAACAATACGGGTTTACAGATTTAGAGCTATTCATTGTGGAAACGGAGAGAATTCTAACTAATGTAATGCACATGAAGACTAATGCACTAATTTAATACTGTAAAGTTACTCTTTTGGAAAACAGTATCTCAGCTTTGAGCTATTTAAGCTAGCTTTAGCATTAGCGTCACACCCACTGTAGCGCCGTATTGGGTGATCTAAGGGATTTTGTACAAATTAAACAGTGGTGCTTGCATTATACTAACACCAAAGAAGAAGGGGAAAGGTTGGAGCCATGGAAGCTTCTCACAAGAGCGTCATGGGAATTTACTTTTTGGCACTGTTTGACCTGTCAGAAATGGTGCCATCTACAGTTCTTTGGAAATAGGATTAAAACAGACACAGTTAAAAAGCTGTACATCAGATTCATCCAATCTAAAAGAATTAATGAATCCACTGTGAAACTTTCACAACCATCAGACCATGGATTTTAATTTTCTGTTTCCTAATCAACCAGTGACTTAAGTGGAACTTTTGTTGTTTCTCACAGGGTCGGCCTGGAGACGAAGGATCCAAAGGGATACAGGGCCCACCAGTAAGTTATAGTTCGTAGTGAAGTCGAGCAGTTCATAAGACTGTATTTTCACAATGGCACATCGTTGTGTGTTACAGGGCTATTGTGTTTGCATTTAATTAGCATTTTATGTTTTTCCTTCCCTTTTTTGCCTTGGTTTGGTACTTTTCACGAAGAGAGATGATGTGCACAGCAAAGGGGAAAGTTCATGTTTGGTGTCAAATATTACAGGGATTTGTACTAGTGCTGTCAAGAAGCCTGTCAAAACAAAACAAACTGTAAAATTCAAGGTTTTGTATATTCCCTCAACCATACCCTTTTCCACATAAATAAGTGTGTATATGCAGGTTTAGAGAAAACCCACTAAAAGTAGGCAATAGACTCCTTTCCCATGCAATAATATCTGTTATTTTGCCTCTTTAAATTGACGAATCGACTGAATGTTATTGATAAACTGTGCAAAGCAACGACTCATTGAAGCGACAACAGATTGTATGTATGATGTAGGATTGATCTCTATTCTAGGGCCCTCCAGGTCTCCCAGGTGGTGATGGGGCAGCTGGAAAACCTGGACCCAGGGGAAGCCAAGGGCCCCTGGGACCTCAGGGGCCACAGGGGGCAGCAGGAATCCCAGTGAGTCGGTACCTACCATCAAGTGCTGCTTTGACTTGCATATTCCAGACTCCTTATAGCCTGGACAGATGAAAATCCATCAATATTTTCATTTATATACAAGTGTCTGAACACCTGTCACAACATAAAATGTGCAAGTTATTTGACCACATGTTTGTTGGATGTCCTCAGGGCCCGCAGGGTGCTGATGGCTTATTAGGAGCAGCAGGGGAAAGAGGACACACGGTAAACTACAGTGCACATAAGAATCATACCATAAGAGTGTTTTATTGAGAGATTTTTATCTGTGTAACCTTCATTTATGTTCAGTTACTGATACTGATGCTGTAACCTTCAGGGTCTACCTGGCCCGCTTGGTGATGCTGGCCCCACAGGACAAGATGGAGAACAGGTTGGTTTAGTTTTGTATTGTGAAGTAAAGAAAAGCAACATTTTCATATATCAAATTTCAAAATGAATTCTTTCTTCACCTGCCCTGCTCTTTCTAGCCCCCCCCCCCCCTTATTGTAAACACTATAGAATAATAGTAAACTAAGAAATTAAGATAAAGCTACGCGTGCCTTACAGAACAGCAGAGGAAATCCTTGTTGAAAGTGACTGAAACCGAGAAAAGAGAATAAATAAGTCTCTATCACCCTTACACGGTTACAAAGGGAATCAACAACTTTTTAACATGATGCTTTTTGGATCAAACATCACCAGTGTGCTCATATACATGAATTGTGTATTCATGAGGACAGCAGAGAATATGTTATTGTCAATTGATGATTGTTTTGACTTTTGACTCATCAGGGTCTCCCTGGCCAATCAGGAAACGAAGGCCCACCTGGACGGAAAGGAGACCAGGTCAGTGCTAACAGCATTCCTGAGTCTTTACATCATTGATTGTTCATACAACAAAGAACTTAAGAAATCATTTAAAGTCTTTTTGTTTTGTACAACTTGAGGCCAAGCTGACTTTGTTTAATGTTGTGGAACAGTCTCCAGCCTCAGGTTTGAGGGAATTAAACCCCTTGACAACCAACTAGCATTGAAAAGCCTGCAGTCAATAACTTTAACTGATTTCAAGTCTTCTTATGTTGTAATGCTTGACAGGCAGACCGAGGGTCTTCTGGGGAACTTGGTGCTCCAGGGGCCCCAGGAGAGACAGGACTCGAGGGCCTAAAAGGCTTACAGGGTCCACCTGGACCAGTGGGTAAAGAGGTAGGTGCATTTATCTGCTGTTTATACAAAGAAACGGTCTCACATGTGTTCAACTGCTGTCTCATGAATAACAGAGCAGCTCCACAGGAGGTGATTTTCCAATTCAGTGAAGAATTTAAGGACCTCATCACATCACCATTACCTCCACCCTGTTTACTTTACAGCATCACACAAACTCCAACGTGTGTTATGGTGCACAGATGTGCTTGTTGTGTTTTTTATTTCTTGTTAGAATTGCAGATTACTGTCAGCCTGAAATATCCAAACGTATTTTAGCTGCTCCATGAAATACGTATAAAATGATTTGAAAAGAGTTAAACAACCATCACTGTTACATATACCGTGAAATTAGATTTCCCTGATAATATGATGATGTACGGAAGCCCTGAGAGGCAAGTGAGGAAAAGAAATTGGTGATCCATTTTTTTTAAGTCTGATCTAAATAGTTTTCTCTCCTGTGTTTATGACTCCAGAACAGGTGAAAAAAACGTACCTTCTACCTTGTGAGCACAAAACATTTACATGGTCCGGCAGAGTTCTAGTAGAGCGTGTAATTGCTTTTTAAATACTTATTGTTATTTTTTTACACTATTTTTCAGTTTCTCACTGAATGTAAAAAGCTGTCTTGAAAAACAGTAAAAAAGTCTTGTGCTAGTTTTTAATCCATGTGGGCTTCAGGGATGAACCTTGGATTAAAAAAAAAACAAGCAAAACAAATTCAAAATAAGCAAAATACCAACATGAGTCAAGATACAGAAACAAAACGGATCAAGTAGAGCTTCACTTTCCACTGTGTCATCTTATGGTATCCATCTCGTCTAACGCTAAGTGAATAAGCATGTTTCCCAGTTAGTTACTCAACTCCAGACTCGTGTTCCTTCCTCCTCTGCAGGGTGATGTCGGGCATCCTGGTGAAGCTGGAGATCCTGGACCCAAAGGGGAGAAGGTACATTTACTACGTTCCTTTAGTTTGTTCAAAGGAAACAGTTTTTTCTGTTCACATCTCTGATGAGGAGGATGATTGTGTTGGTTTGACTATAAATGATGTTTACAGTTTGTGATGGTTGTTGTCGGCAGGGTGAGGTGGGACCTCTAGGTTTGTCTGGTCGAGAAGGCCCTTGGGGAGACCTTGGAGAAAATGGCGAAAGGGGCCCAAAGGGGGAGAAGGGCCACATTGGACTACTGGTGAGCACAGTTTTACTCCTCGACAGTTTTGGGACAATTGTGTGTTTGGTATTTTTGTTACACTTTAGTAATACAATATACTTCCAACATCCCAAATGTTTGGATTTGCTATATTAGGACATAAATATATCAAGGCAAGGTAGCTTTATTTATAGAGCACATTTCGTTACAAAGAATCTCAACGTGCTTTACATTTTAAAAGACGAAAGATGCATAAAGAACAGAAGTAAATAAAATAAACATCAGGGAGTGTTCCTTTAAAACATCATGATGTATTAACATTTAAAGGATAAGTCTGGTGATTTTCTGTATCTAAAACCAGCAATATGTAAACAGAGTAAACATATTGCACAAATCAGCACAAATATCTGAGATTTCTATTAATTACCATCTTAAATAGAATATAAAACTGATCCGTCAGATTGATGTATAGAAACGTTTCCTGATGTCATCCTCTTGAACAGGGTGAACCGGGGCTGATGGGTGAAGTGGGACCTGCAGGTCTGGCGGGGTTACAGGTGAGTTTCTTGCCAGGAGGTATTGATGCTGTCGATGAGACGCTGCTCAGAGTGGCCTTTAAATTAACCGTCATCGAACTGATCACAGCTGGGATTAACATTTATTGATCATCTGACTGATTTGTTTTTTACTTCTTTTTCTCCACAAATGTTGTCAATGTCTGTAGTTTTTTCTGTGGGGTCTTGCTCATTCCTCTGTGTTTCAAATTTTAGGGAATCACAGGCTCTCGGGGACTACCGGGGCCAGATGGACCTCAGGGCCAGAAGGTAATGTTATTTTCCTTCAGTAACAAACCGCTGTCATATACTCACATTATTGTTAATAATTGTGTCATTTCAGTACATCAGAAAAGAATAAAACAATGTTGTTGACATTTTAGGATTACTTTTTTTGATATTGACATTGATATTTGATATTGGAAAGAATTCCTTCATTTGTTAACGGAAGGCTTTTATTCTGAAATATTTGCAAGACAGTCTTGTGGAAAATGTAGTGACTTGCATGCCTCCATAAATGAATAGAGCACTGTCTTTTATAATAGTAGTAATAATAGTAATCCCCTGATTGACAGGACCCCTGCCTCGCCTGCCCACATACTGTACTCTTTCTAATACACCTTCTTTTTTATAAACAGTACAGTATATCAGCCGCAGCGCTCTGCTTGAATCAAACCAGTTGAACTTAGTAAATGTCAAAAGAATGCCACTAAAAGGTTTCCCTCCATCTCTCCAGGGGGAGTCTGGGCCTGTAGGAATTGCTGGACCTCCGGGGTCAGGAGGCCCTAGGGTAATCTCTGATTCCATTTAACATTTTGCACAACATGGCGTACAGTATAGCTGTATGGGGAGGAAAGCCATCCTTTTGCTCTCTGTTTGTCCCGCACATAGGGAATGACTGGTGCTCGGGGTGTCAGCGGAGACGCAGGGGGGCTCGGACCGCCTGTAAGTAGCCTCGAGTATCAGAACGTTGTTCGCTTGATTTGGTTTGTTTGCCATGTAAATGTACGCACAAATATTTCATCTGTTGCACTAAAGTTATCCTCACAGTCTACATTTGTCTGAACCTAATAAACCAAATAATGTATGTGACTGTTTTATGTTGTGCAGGTTGTCCTGTATTGTCAGTATTTTAGTTTTGTCCCCAGTTTTGTTCCAGTAGTGCCGCTAATGGATGCAACATTTATAAATGAATGATTTCCCCTTTGTTCTATTACAGCAAGCATCAGTAAATTAAGCGTTCAGGGGAGGACTATACTTAAGTGATTTAGAGAGAAATCAAGCTAATTACAGTGGTATTTAAGTTTTAATGGTCAGCATTACTGCTGAATGAATCCAAAGGGACTCGTGGAGTTTAGACTGCATCAGCTACTATAGTCTTTTCAGCTTCTAACAACTGGAGCCCTGTTAATTGAACAGAAAAGTCTCAGCAATGTAACAAACATAAGAAAGTGCATCAAACTCTAGGCATGGAAATGTCGGTCTGTCGGTCAGTCTACCGACCGCTTAAGTCCAGCTTGATATATTCCAATAACTATTGGATGGATTGCTGTGATATATGTACAGATATTCGTTCGGAGGATGGATTCTTATGACTTTGGTGATCTCCTGACTTTTCCTCTAGCTCCACCATGAGGTTGACATTTGTGGTTTTGAATGAAATGTCTCAACAAGTATTGGATGGATTTCCATGGCATTTGGTTCAGACTTTCATGTCCTCCTCAGGATGAATTGTAATAATAGTTGGAATTGTATTTGGTGATCCCCTGACTTACCATCTAGTCCACCATCAGGTCAACATTGTAATTTGTTAAATACTTTGGTTTATGACTAAATATCTGCAAACTTTGTGTTTAGAGCTAATTAGCAAATGTTAGCATGCTAACATGCTGAACTAATATGATGTACATGGTAAACATTATTCCTGCTTAACATTAGCATGTTAGTATTGTCATTGTGAGCATGTTAGCATGCTGATGTTAGCATTTAGCTCAAAGCCCCGCTGTGCCAGAATCCAGCCTCACAGAGCCGTGACTGTAGACTCTTGGTTTTGTTCTCTCCTGCTTATCAAATTAAAATTGATAACAAAGAGGTGAAGAGGGAAATCCACCAGAAATTGTTGCTATATTAACATATAAACAGATAAGCAACAGCTGAGGAAGTGCAAGTCATTTGCAGATGTTGTCTTGGGATGGATGTCAGAAGTTTGAAGTGGTGCACTATTTGATGTCTGCACTGTTTTACATTAAACTGAACAACATTTAGCTGCAGCTCTTGAACCCAGTCAGCAAACATCTCGCCCTAAAAGCTGATTTTGATTAAATTTACTTTAAGTAAAATCAGATTTTAAGCCCAAACGAAAACAAAAAAAACACTTAACTTTTCAAAGTAACTGTATCATATTTTTGTGATGTCTGTACGGCAGGGTCCAGTAGGACAAGTTGGACCTCAGGGAGACCAGGGAGCTAAAGGGGATGCGGGGCTACAGGGCGAGAAGGGAGAGCCAGGAACTCCAGGTCCACCAGGGGGACAGGTCAGTGAGGTTTTCATGTTATATATATAGCTACTGTATAGCATTTAAGAAACCAAAGTCAGCATGATGCTACATCTTCTTCATGAATACATTCTGATGCAACAAAATGTATATTTACTGTGTGCAAATATCCATAAAACTACTTCAATGATATGAATCATCTGTGCAGGGCGAGGACGGCCTGCCAGGAATCAAAGGTCCTCCGGCTCTGCCAGGGTTTGAGGTGAAAACTAAATGGCTATTGAGTAACATCAGCACTCTATCTGATGTTAATTCCCATTGCTGACGATTGTTTTTTTCCCCTCAACAACTCTAACTTTGTTATTTGTGCCTCTTCCTTCTCTTTTCTAGGGTCCTCCTGGAGAGATAGGACCCCAGGGTCCCCCAGGTCCAACAGGGACTCCTGTAAGTGTGCCGATGTGTACAAACAACACAGAAATACTGTGGATGATAAAATCCTATTTTGCCCTCAGCAGCTGGTCTATAATTATACCATTTGTTTGGTTGTTGTTAATTATTGAGAAAAGAGCAAACAATCATTAAACACACGGAAAGCAAAAGGCAACAAAAAAACTATTAATGCTTTGCAGGGAGTACAAGGAAGAGCAGGACCTGAGGGGAAACAGGGCGTGTTAGGGGAGAAGGTAAGAGCCTCATATTCCAGTGTGATGGATGATTTGTTGTCTTCATACATTTGAATATGTAATTTGACATCTTTTACACATTCTAGGTTTCCAAAACATCTGAACTTGCACACATTTAAAGTAAAAATCATTTGGTCCATTTTGGAGTTTATTCTGCTTAATTTCAAGATACATTAATTTATATACTTATTCAATATATACTGTATACTTATTCACTTTCTTGCAGAGAGTTAGATGGGAAGGTCGACACTCTCATATCTGTCCGTTGAATATGAAGCTGCAGCTTACAGTAGATTAGCATGAAGACTGGAAAGAAGAGGAAACAGCCTTCATATTTACCCCACAGACATCATAGTAGTATCGATTTTAACAACAAGAAAGCAAATAAGAATATTTCCAAAATATTTCTTTAAAGCCTGTCTGCACCTCCTACATGCTTTTGAAACATAACCAAAGTTTGATGGGGAGCTAGGCTGGCTCAGTAGCAGCCCCAGCAACCAATTTGGAGTGTAAATACTTTTTGGCCACTTAGGTAAGACTATCTGAAATTCTTCAGCAGTTAGTTTTGCGAGCAGCAGTTACATTTCTATACCAGGACAGGGCACTGAACTCCAGTTTTTACCCCCAAAATCGCATTTATGCTAGCAACAGAATTCTCTGTATTCAGTCTACATGAACGCAACACATAACTAACACTACAGCTGCTAAATGTCTCCTTTTCCAGTTGGAAAGATTCCAATTAGCTTTTTCACCGTTCTGTTTGTGTTTTACCCCCACAGGGAGACGATGGCCAGAATGGATCACCAGGGAAGACGGGTCATGTTGGAAGGAGGGTAAGAGCTCTCGGTTTCAGTCTTGTGAACATTTTGCAGGTGGAACGCGGTTCTAAATGATATAAAGATGTTGCCAAAAAATCCACAGTTGTGATGAATCCGACCCAGTTTTTATTCGCTAAGTACATACATATACACATAGGAATTTGACTGCGGTTTTATGGTGTGAATGGTGTGAAGGGTCTGCAGTGATGCTTCCTGCCTGTTTCCTGGCTCTGGAGGTGTCCTGGATAGAGGATAGGCTGGCACCACTGATTTTCTCTGCAGTCCTGACTGTCCGTTGTAGTCTGCTCTTGTCCTGTTAGGTGGCCGACCCAACCACAGAGTGATTGATGTGCAGAGAACAGACTGGATTATTGCAGTGTAGAATTGTATCAGCAGTTGGGTTGTTGTTGATTCAACAAGGTAAATATTCGGTCACTATCTCTGTTTGTAACACTAATGTGATTCCTTTTTTACGACTTTAAAATAGCCCCTGTGATGTGTTGAAAACAGGACTTTACATACAGATATATCACGGTGCGTGAATGGCATAAAAGGGGAAATGGCCAGAAGCAACTACTCTGACAGCCACTGCATGTACAGGTTCATCCATAAAACATGAGGTTGTTTCGTCCGTGTCCGCTCTTTCTTTTTTGTTGCCTCATTGAAAAACATTAGGAACTTGTCCGCAGGGGAAACGGGGGAAGGCCGGAGTCAGAGGGACCCGGGGAGACAGAGGACCTAAGGTGGGATATATGGAAACAAGTCCACAGGCTTTGTATACTGGTTTAATTATGATATACGAGCCAACAGTAGATTGTGTTTTGTCATTCAGGGCCAAAAGGGAGACCCAGGACTGGTTGGCCTCCTTGGATGGTCAGGGTTCATTGTAAGTCAATTTATTTGTTCACTTAAGATCTGTTTTTATGTCATAGACGAACATATCCGCATAGCTCTGAAACGGCAGAAAAGAGATCAATAGAGTAAAGAATTTCACAATTAAAGTGCATTGGATCAGTCAGTGAATCGACATCCACTTGATATGTTTCTTTTATTTTTGTCACCAAGGGAATCCCAGGCTTACGTGGAGAGCAGGGGGATCAAGGTGGAAAGGGGAAAGAGGTAAACCAGAACTAATAAGCCTGACACAGATTCACTGAAAGCTTTTCTTTCAGGGTCAAACCCAACTGGATCTCATTGGATTCAGCTTGTGTGAACAAGGCTAGCTTCATTTTGTTTTTGTTTAAATAATAAAACTAATAGAATTGCATTTTTGTTTCATTTATATGCCTCTGAAAGTTTTTCATAAGCTTCAAATATAGACGTAGTGTACCTTTTCTCTCTCAATATAACCAGGGCTGTTTAAAAATGAGAAAGAAAAGATGCGAATAGTCAAGATTTTTAATGGAGTAGTATTTATATGTTGAAAAATTCAGTTATAAAAATTAAATTAAAGAAAAGAAAAAGAGAATAACAAAAAAAGAAAAATATCATATGAAATTAATTTAAAAGAATATTTTAGGTGTCAAATATGATCGCCCATTACAGAACAGTAATTCAACTAATCAGTGAAATCTGTTAGGTCTTTGGTGTTACTACTGTCTGGGTTCGTAACAGCAACTAATATATAACATGGGAGTTCATTGGAAAGGAGTGACAAAAAAACACCTGAATGCCAATAGGGATTGACAGGATTAGTCGAAATGGAAAAATACAATTAATATTAAGCTGTTGTTCAGGCTCATGAAATGCTTCACCCGCTGGGCTCAGTTCAGGTTCTGGCAGAACTCTTTGTGCTGTGCTGATCAGCTGTCTAAGTGAAGGTGGACTGGCTTGACTGGCTTGTTTGTGCCCTCAGGGTGAGAAAGGAGACATGGGAATGCCTGGACCACCTGGAGGAGATGGCACGAAGGTAGGAGATGTCAAGCTTTAACGTGTTCATAAGGAGATAAACACAATATCTGCAAAACAAATAATAATAATAATGTTTGGGGTGGTAACTGTGTTTGTAGGTGTGATGGTAAAGCAGCCAGCAATGTACCAATAGTTACAGTAAAGAAGCAAAGAATATCACCATCCTGATGTCAGAGTAGGCCTTTTTCACAACATTAATTCAACATCATTAATGATGGATGTATTCCATTATAGGTTAGCCAGTTCCAGGTTTTGGTATTGTACATACTGGCTCACTGGGACAATTAATAGTACAGAGCCGTCTTTAATGATAGTAGTTCCACCTTTGCTTTCCCTGCTGTAACAAGTCAAACTGTCTGCCGTGAAAAAAGCCTAGTGTGATATATTTCCCAAGCTGTTCAATGTATATCTGTCTCCTGTACAATTAGTAATATCTACTACCAGAGATATTGTAGTAGTTATTTCGATCATGACATCAGCCTTGAAGCGACATACTACTAACACATACAAAGAATCAGAGAAACTTCATTGGAAATTTGTACGCAAAGAGTAAAATTGTACACATAGGCTGTGATTTATGACACAACCGTAGAGTTCACAGTAATGCTATACAGTAAGTGGCAAAGTCCAATTATGTTCTTCAATGTTTATCATGTGAATACCAGGTGGAATGATTTTTTAAATATATTTATCAGAGGGTTTTTATAACAGTAGCCTGATGGGGGGGGGGAGTGGGAATGATCCTCATGTGTAATAAAAGTTGTTTTACATCAAACTGACTCAATCTGATAGGGAGAACTGGGTGGTGCCTGCTGGTTTACTTGCATGAGAAAGTTTAATTCATTTTTAACAGAGAGAGTTGAAATGGGCCTCCATAGGAAATAGTATGTCATTCTATTTTTTTTTTTTTTCAGGGTATTCGTGGTGCTGTTGGGTTGTCTGGTCCACTGGGCCCGATGGGAGAGCAGGTACACAAAATTAAGAGCGTAGTTTGTCTTCTCATGTTCCCCTTTGTGTTCTGAAGCTTGAATTTTTCCTAATATGTTTTTTATGATCTTTAACTTTGACAAATGTGTGTGTTCCTCTCTGTCCTTTAGGGAAATATTGGTCTACCAGGGCCGAGGGGTACACCAGGGATGCCAGGACTGCCTGTAAGTTTCATGTCAGAATTCAGCGAGACATCTTAAAGCTTTTAATTCACATCGCAAAGCACCTTTTTGTTTTACAAACATGTACAGTACAGATAGCTTATTTAACATATTTATTCATTGTGCTTTCTTTTGTTGCTGGCTGTTATAGCCCTCTTCAACTGTGTTTGGCTTTTATGTTGTTTACGTTCTATTATGGAAAGAAATTTGTATTTGAAATTCCCTTTGGATATACAAAGTTTATTCAGGCTATGCATTTTTTCTTTTTGGATATTTTGTAGTTTGAATTCAAGCAGTTCATCTTTCACTCAGATACTTCATCGTGATTGTGTCTGAAAAATGGAGTACAGAAGTGGAATTGTTTTCTAAGAACTCATTGAGGCTGTTATCTGTCTGTTGAATCATTCACAGTTCACCAGCACATTATGATTGTGTTCAGCCCACTGTGTCTTAGGTTATAAAATCTGCGAAGCAATGGCTGATGGCTTCTTAATGCAGCAGATAAAAGAACTCGCAAGCTCTTTGTCGATAAATGCGACTCACGGTGGAAAAATCATACTGATGCCCATTTCTTCTCCTTTTCTCTCCTCCGTTGCAGGGTTTGTTTGGATTAAAGGTATGATATTATCAACTCAAGCACTCTCGTCCCGACAGATCAAACTCACTTCAGCTCTTACTCACCATTATCTGGAGCGCTGAATGCCCTGGAGGATGTTTAACGTCAGGGTCACTCTGGTTTATGTTGATGGCACATATAATCATAAAGCTGTCACATTTGGAGTTGGCATTAGAATGTAATGGGATTGTCTCTATTTCCATATCAGTGTGTTTTAAAGTTAATGGTGTGGTATTACTGTATAGATCGGTGCAGAATCGTATATTGTGCTTATCACATTTTCTTGTCCCTGCAGGGTTTGAAAGGCTACCAAGGTTTCCCCGGTCTGCCCGGCAGGAGGGGGCTCCGAGTAAGTTTACAACAGAGGATGAAACGAACTCTGAATTCAAGTTTAATTGTTTAAAAAATGTGCTTATCAAATTAAAGGGATAATTCGGATGTTTTGAAGTGGTACTTATCCATAGTAGGTGTATTAATTACAGTAGATGACGGCTAGCATGCCCCCAGCTTGGAGAAACATAATGTATTTTAGCCACCTGAGAGAAAGGCTCACCAAAAAAAATTGATATCTGTTTAGGCGTACGCTATATTTACAACCACCGAGTTTTTCAAATTCTGGATTCTGGATTCTATTTTTGTAGTGTATACCCGATTTTTGCATCTTCCTTGTGTTTTAGGGTCCACCTGGGGTGCCTGGACCTCCAGGAAAGTCACTCAACATGACGTTGACTCAACTCAAGGCATGTGATTCATTGTCTTCATTGTCCAACTAAAGTATTTTGTTGAAAGTTGGGCTACATTCACAAAAGAATTTATCATGAGAGCATTTGAAATGTGTCTTGACCGCAATGCAATGCAACTGACTGTGTGTGTTGTTGTTTATTCTCTTTCCATATCCAGGACCTGATGTATGTGTCCGATAAGCCCAACTATCCCCTGATCCAGACTCTGCTAGATTCTCTGCAGCAGGAGCTTCGGCTGCTGGTGGATCCTCCTGATGGCAGCAAGGAGCGTCCTGCCACCACCTGTCTGGAGCTCTGGCTCTGTCACCCCGAATACAGCAGTGGTCAGTTCCCCAAACTATCAAATAACAGTTAATCCACAATGAATTATTTTGGGATTTACTGAGCTGGCTGGAGTTCTGGACACTGTCCTCTCTGTTCCATGTGTGCATCATCCTCCATGTGAGCTTTTCTAAACACCGACATAATGAATTATTTCTCATGCGGATTACCATCTTATTGACATTTTTATATTTATTTCATGAATACAAAGTAATGAAACGGACCGCTTCGCTATTTACTGGCTCGCTGCCAATTCTTCTGCCTTTTCTGCCGTTATTGGCCGGCTCTGTGTCACTGCAGCGTGTGGGCAATGCATGCAGATGAATTGCGCCCCTTTCCTGGGGTTCCTTGCTTGCTCACCCGGTGAGTGGCATGCAGGGAAGCGGGCGCCATTCGTCTGCACGTGCTGCCCGTGCCGCAGAGTTTCACTTTAAGGGAGCATTACGTGACCAGTCATTATCAATCCACTTGACGAGGGCGACTTCATCCAAAGGTGATTTCCCCGTACGCATTTTTTTTTCATTCAGAGAAAATGACTTTCATTTTCCCGTTCTGATTTCAATGTGCTCTCACACGAGCCTCAGGTATCCAGCCGGAAAGCAGACGGTCCGCAAGGTTTCAGAGTAAAGTAAAAAAAAAAAGTCTAACATAGTTTTAAAATGGTTTCCCATATGTTGTCATGTATGAAACGACCCAAAATTAACACTGTAAGCGGACTACTTGATTACTATAAGTAAATTATTTAAAAAGTGTTTGTATAGGAATGATTCTGTCTCAAGCTTTTTGGTCCATATAAGCGGTTGACCACTGTAACCGTGATCACTAGAAGCGGTTTCCACTGTATAATGAATAATTTATACCAAATACTTCTGATTCTCAATAAATATCATGAGTGAAGGAGTGAAAATGCAAAAACAAAATATACTTCAACGTTTTATTTCTCTAGTAGAGTCCAGTATGTTGTGTGGTTGTGCTTCCAGCATTGCTCAGGTCTTTCTGTCAGCGTGGGGCTCAACAGTTTCATCCCTGCAGATCTCATTGAACTCTGGCTGACCTTTCTCTGCAGGGATGTATTACATCGACCCCAACCAGGGCAGCGCGGCGGATGCTCTGCTGGCCTACTGCAGCTTCTCCTCCACATCAAAACAGACCTGCCTTCATCCTCAGGACTCTCAGGTATAAAGACATCGCCCGAGGAAATCTACAGGAAATTGCACCTCTGGATCAATGGCGTGCCCGCTAACTTCATATAGCCGTGTTGTACGACCTAAATCTCAATTTGCTGAATTGTCAGCCAGCTCATCACTTTCAGACTGATGCCTGAGACTTCTGCAGTGATGACTTGACCTTGAACTTGTGACACAGTCACCTTAAAGGAAAAAAAGTTGCATTTTGGTAGTTTGGATATGATTCCTATAGTATCAGTTAAGAAGGAATCGCTACAAGATTTCCATAAATATGATTTCTTCGCCCTCAAGCGGTACTTATGACCTATACTGCAGACAGCCACCAGGGGGCGATCAAGATGTTTTGGCTTCACTTTTTGGGAGCTGTCATGTCGTCCATCTTTATATACAGTCTATGGTCAGGACTCTGGTGAAGGACACTGTAATAAAGTAGAGTAAAGGCAGAATGTACATATAGTACACAAAACAACCACTAGAGGTCAAGATGATGACCTTTACTGTTAATTTTAGTGTTTTTAGATACATGAAGGTATAATAATTCTCAAAAGAGAGACGGTATTCAAAAATGTAAGCCCCCTGTGGGAGTGCGTGGCTAAATGAGACACTACATTCATCCAAAGGACATCAGGACACAGACGTTATTATTCTTATTATTGTCCTTTTCTGTACTGCAGTCTATACAAAAACACACCTCTCACCCTCTCAACTCTAATGCAGTCAATACTACATAAAAAATTGACGCACTCAACCAAAGAATAATATGAATTGGTCTCGGGCAGCGTGAAGCGAATGCATCCCTCGGCGAGGTAGCCAATTTACCTCTGGTTCTTGCCTCGAGCTGCATGCTAATCCAGAGCTCATCAGCAGCTGTCTGAACATCGCTGACCTTCACAAGTCTCTCATATGAAAGCAGGACTTGAATTCAGATTTACAAATGCCTTCTTCTCTCTGCCTGCAGTATCCCATGAAAGCCTGGATGGAAGAACTTTCAGAAGAAGGATCCTTTCAGTGGCTCAGCAGGCTGGAGCAGGGGTTTCAGGTGAGTGAAGGAACAACCTAAACTAGACATTTACCCTAATCTGGACGTTATATCAAAGCACAGATGAGTATATTCTCTAAAACTGCGTTGATTGGTATTATTGGACACTTGGGGGCAGTAGAAATCTAAAAAACACAGACTCTAATGTATCAGTAACACATTCAATTCACAAAGAATGGATTGCGGCCACTAATCGCACCATGAATTGCGCATCATTTAGCAACTGCTCTCTGACCCAATTCACAAAACGTATTACGCTAATGATATTACAGCACAACCACGGCCATAAAGTTTTGTAGCTGAGTGCAATTTCCCCTCTTTTTGCTTCTGATTGTAATTATCCATTTGGCGATATTATAAATGTGCTTGAGGCCAGTGAGTCGGTTGTGAGGGGGAGAGAGTCAGCCTGAGCCAGAAGCTCATCATAAAGACCGGACCCGGGTCAGACTAAGGCTCATTTAACTTCTCTCTGTGCATTGTGCCCATATACACCTCTGCGCTGCAGAGCACACATATGCAGGCGGGTGAAATAATACATCATTGAGGAAAATATGAATTGCATTCTTTTATTTTAAGAGTTTTTTGAGACATGTTTTGAGTTTATTAAATAGCTGCAGCGATCCCACAGCAGCAGAAACGATTGTGCGTCTCCTCATTAAGAGAGACGCTGTGCGCATTTACACACGAGGCACAGCAGCGTAACTTCATTGTTTATTTCAATCTCGTTTTTTTTCTCATTTATTTTCAAAAATGACATGTAGAGGAGCTTTATTCATTTATTTTTCATGCCACAACTGTCATTGCATCCCGCCACTGCAATCCAAAATAAATGAGTTTGAAAGGACAACCCTTATAAATGCGCTTCGGCTAACACCGACTCTCTGAAGACGCTATAATTTGACTGTAACTGCATGTGGCTGTAAGCGCTGATCTTTGTGAATTGGATTGTTTTTTTTGCATTGATGCTTATTTGCATAAAACTATCTCATTTAAATACGTACAAATAGTACAGGAGCACAGAGACGCTATTTGCTTGGCAGCTCAGTTATGCTGGGCGTACACTGCATGATTTTAGCCCGTTTCTGGCCCGAATTTTGAACCGCACGACTCATTTTAGGGTCAGCTAAATTGCTACAGGCGACACCTTTCACATTACACTTTACAAACAAAACTGGAGATACTGTCAATATTTTTTCTAGTATTGTTTTCTGTCACGATTGATGATATGATTAATGACATTAATGACACTCAGTGTTTGTTTATTCTTATTCCTTTCTTACCAGTTTCACTATCCAGGTGCTAATTTGGTCCAGATGCGTTTTCTGAGGTTGCACAGCAGCACCGCCATCCAGAATATGTCCTACTCCTGCCACCCAGGACACATACTGGGCCAGACAGACAGAGACGTCAAGTTCCTCACCGACACAAGGAAGCAGAGTTACCTCGGAGCACTTAAAGACTGTGTGGTATGTAAGAAGTTCTCCAAATGTACTTTTTCACCGTGCTCTATAGAGGCTTGAGGAAGTACGGGTCATGCTGCTGCTGCTGTTGTTTTTTAGAACCTTGTTGAGGTAAAGTCTTAGCTGGCCTGCGAATAGACAACAACATTTAACTTTTATGCTTAAATATTGCCGCATAAAAAAGTGATGATTGCTAGCAGTTAAATGTAAAACATCTGTATTGTGTTTCCTGTGTGTCAGCCTGGAGAGGAGACCGTTTCTGGACCTCGGGAGTCCGTGTTTGAGTTTGAGGACCTCCATCTGCTTCCTCTGAGAGACGTCGCACTAATGGGAGGCGGAAACTTCACACACCAGTTTGGCCTCACTGTCGGACCCGTGTGTTTCAGCTAGAGGTTCTAGAAAGCTGTGCCGTCCACAGGACACAAACCTCTGTTCAAATCATGGACACCTAGAGGACAACTGGAGCATCTCTTCGCGTTTCTGAAGATGTCACTTCCTTTTCCTCTTGTTTTGGGGGATTTGATCTCTCAAGTCGAGTGACTCCGTTATTCATGAATTTGAGAGGACACAAGCGTCCCCAGGCTTTTTTCACGGAGAAGTCAATTTTGTTTACAGAGACGTTTATCTTGTTTTGAATAATTTAAAAATGTATGTTTTTTTTATCCTTTATATACAATGTTTTTTTCTGTTTGATTTTTTTTTATGTATTTTGGGCTTCTTTCATAGCCGGCCCATTGTGTATATAGAAGCCAGACTGTCCTAACTGACCTCTTAACAATGTGTTCTGTATGGGGACACAGCTACTGTGGTCCCATTGGCCATATGTGTCCAGGCCAGTAAAACCCACTACTTTCGTACTGTAAGTGAGCTCAGATGTGTCACTTTTCTCAAGGTGCTCTTATTTGAAAGACTATTTCTTTAATCCCAAAAACAGTAGGAGGGGGCAGTCACATCTTATGCATACTTCATGCTGTCTGTTGTCAACAGCAAATTTCCAAAGAGGACCTATTATGCTTTTTTCCATTTCCTTTAGTTTTTATATAGTTTAATGTGCATGTAAAAGGTCTGCAAAGTTACAAAGCCTAAAGTCCACGCCAAAGGGTGTTCCTCTCCCCCACAGAAACACTGCTCCTGAACTGCCTGAAACACCTTGCTTAAAGTCCCGCCTTTACTTCCGTAAGGTGGTGATGTCACCAAGTAACACATGTGCATTTCCTCAAACAAACATGTTCTAGTAGAAACCCAAAATACATGTAAGCACCTGAAAATGAGCATAATAGGTCCTCTTTAAAAAACAAAGCAGTTTATTGTTTTTACAGTTTCATGTCATTGTATAGGGTATTTTTTTTACGTCTCAGGTATGATACATTAATGATATACACATGGGCGCTGAAGCTGCTGTATCCACAGTATGTTGGTCAGTTTCGCAGTTTAGCGTTAAAACAAGACTAAAGAAATGTTAAAAGATAAATTCATGAAAAGACCAAAACCAATACTGAATTAGGTCTACCAACTAGTATTGTGTGTGTGTATCCAAAACCTCTCCTTCCTCTGCCACAGAGCTCCATTGTTGTCATACACCGTTCTGCTGCCAGGAATACTCACTAGAGCACCAAATGTGTATTCATTCGCAGCTGAAAATAGTCCCCAACAAATGCATTATTTACCCCTGTTTGAGTAATGTTTGCTAAAAAAATTATAGCACCCAGCTGTTTTATGTAAATTACTGAGCAATTAAAAAATAAAAATAAGTTTTCAGATGGAACCATTATGATGATTAGACTGTTTTAACAATAGAAATGTGTCTCTCTTTTTATTTTATTCTCATGTAAAAACCAAAGACCGAAGTTAAGCAGCCAGAGCTTCCAGATTTCCTCCCACAACAATACTGTAACTTCTTTCACTGTACTGTAAAGAATCATGCATGAGTTTGGCTGTAGAGTAAGTGTGAGTAGAGTAGTACCCCTGGCCCTGCAGAGCTTCTTTGGCCCCCCGGTGGAAAATAAAGTGCCCATTACCACCCACTTAGCATTGAGTAATTGCTGTCAACCTGAGTTTCTGCTTCATTCAATCTGAGAAATGCTTGTGTCCAGAGAAAAGAAGCCTTGTAGCGTCTCAGCAGAATCAGGATGTGGTGTTTGTGTCCCAGAGTGGGTCAGCAGTGAGTAACGAGTGGTGTGCACTGTCTGCAGGGAGGAGAGGATTCATTGGAGTGAGATCTCAGGGAGTGTGTGGTCTACCGGCTCAGCCAAAACACCAAAACTTCTTCTTCTTCTTCTCAGCTGTGGAGATCAGAGGGCCTGCAAGTTTTTTCACAAGGCTGAGGCGCTGCGTGCCACCGCTATCTAACAGGGAAGAAATTTTCTTAATCTTAATCTCACATTTTAGCCACGGGTTTGCAATTCTGGCCTGGTGTTTAATATTCAATGTTTTCTTTTTATATTTAGATTTCTCATATCATCATTCCATATGATTGCCTTGGCTGGCTGAGACTGATCATTGTTACTTGTTTTGTACAAATTATCATTTTTTTTTTTTTTAAATATCTGAAATGACATGCTGGACATCTGTCTCGTGTGATCCCGCCATCAGCTCATTCAATGAATTGTGTCAGCTGAATTAAAAGAATAATACATAACCAAATGTTGACTCGGTGTATTTCATCAGCATTAGTTTTGCAATTATTTGACCTCGTCCGCATGCTAAAGTCCACTCTCTTTTTCAAATCCACAGAAATCACACTTATAATGATTATTCAGCTTCAATCTTTCTAACACAAGTTTTACCAGGTAAATTCTATGCAATATAGGATAGGATAGGATAGCACTTTATTTATCCCCGTGGGGAAATTTCACCTTCACAGCAGCACAGATTCTAACAAAAGACAGTTCATAAAATAAAATAAAATAAGAATAGAAATAAGAATAAGAATAGGACAGGGCGTACAATAAATAAGAATAAAAAATATCCAAGGGATAAGAACACTAGTAAAATGATGTTATAAGGGTAAATAAAAGGTAAATACATATGTGCATTATAAATAAACTATAAATAAATGATGTGCTATAACAGTAGTGTAAATATTATATACATGTGAACAACATGTTCACATGTATTGAAATACACTTGTTTAAATTAGTTATTGATACAGTATTTATAACAAATTTCCCAAGTTTTCTCCCTCTGTATATCTTTAAACAAGGAGAACAAGGTGTTGACGGCTTGTTAAGGGTTAACGCTCAAACCGTCACAACAAACATTTGCACACGTCACTTGACGCGCAGCAGCATCTCGCGCCAGCTCCACTCTTCTCTTCCGCCTCTTGTCTCCGGTTGTTTCTCTCGCTAACTTTAGCCATGTTTCCCTCAGTTTCACGTGTTTGACATTTCACGCAGCAGCCGGTCGTCGTGTGTGACAGTCGGACGGATAGTTGTGTTACATATTGGTTGTGCTGAACTGCCGAACAGCGTAACTGTCCATTCAGGAAACAAGCCGAAGAAGCGAGCTAGCTTCTCGGAGCTAGCTAGCGAGCTAACAGCTGATTAGCCTTCCAGGAGAATAACGTCGCTGTGAGGCAACCAACCAACCAGGCACAAAGGTGAGGGGGAGGCTGTTCAGTGTGTTTAGACAACATGTGTGTGTGTGGAAGGCAGTAGTGTAACTAAGGTAGCAGGTCATAAATTAGCCTACTTAGCTGAAATAGCTCGTTGCTGTAGCTGACTAATGTAGTTATTATTTTGTGTGCAGTAACTTACTGTGTACTTTTGATGAAGTAACTAGCTGCAAGCCTATGTTATTTCATTGTCAGAGGAATTATATCCCATCTAGTTTTGCTTTGAAGCTGTCTTTACTTGTTATCTGAGATCAAGCTTTCTTACAAAGACTACGTGACCACTTTAGGAGCATCACTTGTATTCAGCCCTGTTTCTCTGTATCAACCGACAAGATAAGATATTTCTTTATTAGTCCCACAAGGGGAAATTTGCAATGGTTAAGTTAAGAGCTTTGCACTATTGCACTTTCAAGAGCAAGTGCAATACATGCAGTACGTTCATCAGCTGTCCATGATGATGATGATGATGAATACAATTAAAGGGGACATATGCTAATTTTCAGGTGCATACTTTTAATTTGGGTTTCTACCAGCATTAATGTTCAAAAAACGCTTTATTTTTCTCATACCGGCTGTGCTGCAGGACCTCTTTTTACCCTCTGTCTGAAACGCTCTGTTTGAGCTTGCACCAGTCTGCTCTGATTGGTCAGCTGGCCCAATCTGTTGTGATGGGTCAACCGAACCAAACTCTTCGGACTCCGCTCCAGCTCCGCTCTAACTAGCTTTGTTCGAGGGCGTGCCAAACTAGCCGCTAGGAAGTTATTAGGTAAATGTGTTACTTGTTGACATCACCACGTTACAGAAGAAAAGGCGGGACTTCGAGCAAGGCGTTTCAGGCAGTTCAGGAGCAGTGTTTCTGTGGCGGAGAGTAACTCCTGCTGGTGCTCTGGCTGGTGGGCGGTGCTTGGTATTTCTTCAACTGATCTCAACATGGCGACCGGGTCACAAACTTTCTCATTTTACAGCTAAACAGTACACTAAAATATGTTTCTGAAAACACTTTATGAGAGAAATAGGCATTACAGTAACAGAATATTAATTAATTTAAACCATTTAATGTGTGTTTTTTTTTTTTTGCTATACGAATGACAATTATTGATTGATCCTAAGGATAGTCAATTCATTTTCTGTCGATCCATTTTTCAACCAATCCTTTCAGCACAATGCTGGGATGGACCCTTTCACAGTTTATGTCACATTATATTGTTTTAGGAAATAGTCGTGGTTAGGCTAACAGTGTTTTCTACTTCTCTGAATGCAGCTTCTATGAGCCACATCTGTTTGGTCCGATCAGAGGATGTATCCGCCTTCCAGAAAGGACTTCATCTCTCTGACACTCAGTGATCCGCACAGTCACACTTACAACAACGGCAAACACCGGAGACAGTCCTGCTGGAGGGTGAGTGCTCCTGTAGTGCAGATCACGGCTCTAGACAGCTTTACCACTTTGACACAAGATAATGAGATTGTGCTCAACTTGTGTTTGACAAATTCACACTTGCAGGTCGATACACATCACTGCCACACCACAGAGTTAGGGTTGATGGCAGTGTGGAAGATACGGATAACATCTTCTACCACAGTATTTTATAACATGATACTAGATGCAGAGAGTTGAGAAATTAAAAGAAAAACCTGATTAAATATGTGGAAAACACAACAAATGCAGTTGCTTCCATACAGGTTCACTGAATGGTTTGATTAGTTTAAAAATGATGTGAATCATGTGCTATGGCATTAACAGTCACCAGATGTCAACCCAACTAAACACCGACGGGAGAAGTTTGAGCCTCATGTTAGATAACACTCTCCACCACCACCATCATCAATCATCATCATCAGTGAATACCCTTTAAATAAATGTCGTTCATCCCTGCAGGACAGTTTAGAGACGAGCAGAATGAAGTAATTCATTAATTGATGAGTAATGAATAGGAAAGGAGCACAGAAGCTGAGGCTTGTGGTGGCAACACCTTGCTAGGACTTTATGTTGCTTTTTCCTTTTATTTGTCAACTATCAGTACTGGTCTACCGCTGCCTTGATCGGTTAGTTAGTTTGTGTTATTGTGTGATTTTGGTGTTTTAGAGGGTTAGTTTGGATTCACCAAAGTCACACAATAACACAATTAGGGCTGCACTATCGATTATTTTCATCGACGATTATTCTGTCGATTATTAATCGATTAGTTGTTTGGTCTATAAAATGGTGAAAATTGTTGATGGATAAGACTATGGATAAGTACCTTATACAATCTCAATTAAAAAAAATCTGAATTATAGGGATAGCTGCACTTGGTTTAAATGTATTGAAAAACCCTCTGACTGTTGACGTATATATTGTCAAGTGGCCTAGTCCTACAGTAGTCGATGGCTTCAGCTGTAAGCATCAAACTGCTTGGTTATGCTTCTGATCACTTCACTGAGATAGAGCATTTCTGACTTTATGAAATGTATCTTTTGTGAGACAAATCAATTCCTAGGTTTTAGTCTCCCGTTCCTACGCCTCCTTTGTTGTGGAGCAGCCTGAACTTTCAAACTCCTCAGATAAAAGCATCCCCTGAGCACGTCTCTGATCACTCCGCTGAGATAAAACAAATTCTGCTCATCTTACCGTCTCTCCCCCGCCCCCTCTTCCTCGCACATTCTCTTAAATCTTGTTTTCTTTACTTTCAAATTTCTTCCACACCTCGCTCCCCCTGCCCTCTCAATATGAGCCTCCTCTCATCTCCTTGGTTGGTTTTGAAGCTCAGGTTTTTCAGGTATATTGTGTTGCACTCATCATTTCTCTTTCATACTTTTGTTTGCTGCATCTTCCCCAGGGGGGTTCGCTGCTTTGTTCACAGCTTTCCTCTGTCATTCTTGTACAAACTGGTCTTACAACCTCGCTCATGATCAGAGTACCACAGTTGTTCACTGATTTCTTCTGTCTACACAGTTCAATGGACTTGGATGGAAATGCTTCACATGCAAGGATTAGAAGTCTATTTTTTCACCAAGCAATGAGAGATTTCTTTGCTCCGTATAGCCACAGCTATTAGTGTTAAGTGCAACATATCAACTGACACAGGTCGCACACACCGAACGCACCATGCAGACAGAGAGCAGTAAGGGAATAGGAGTCAGGACGGGCTGTTCCAGGGAGCAAATGTGATAAAATTGCCGCTTTTCTGGAGAGTTGAAATGCGTCGATGCTGAGAAATAGGACGGGCAGTGGTGTATCCTGATGCACAACAACCTGCAATGATGCACATCAAGACACCGCAGGTATTGGGATGGCGTTATACGCTGCCGGTGTGTGTTCCTTTTAGTTTTATATGTGGCCTAACATATCTTTTTTCCCAACAAATCTGCTTTATTTTTAACACAGTTGGACCACCCTTCAACACTTCATTTTTCAAATTATGCCCCGTTTTCACCGCAGGAACTTTCTCCCGGAACTAAGACCATTTTGAGGAACTTGCATTTTGACTGCAGCGACCAGAGCCTAAATTAAGTTCCGGGGACATTTTACGCGGCCGTTTTACCCCCAAAATAGGCCCTAGTCGGTGGGTAGTACTTTCTGAAACTTTCGGGGTGGAGTTTGCAGGGATGACCGTCGCTGATTGGTCAACCACACACAGCACTGCTGCTCCAACTGTACCGCTTCATTCATAAACAAAGAAGTACTCTAGTATCGATTTAGGACCATTTTAGGACGAGGGGAGAGCATTTCTCTTTATTTGATAACCTTGAAAGTAAATTTAGGCTATGCTGTCGGCTTCCTGACTCATTTAAAAAAAGAGAGAGAGAGATTGTGCGAGCGGGCTGAGGGCGAGCGGTAGAAGAAAGAGACGTAGAGCGGCGGTGCTGTGAATGAGAGAAACAAAAGTTATTTTCTGATTGTTTCACAGCGTTCTAAAGCACAATTAAATAACCCTCTAACACTCAACAACAGATGAATTACTGTGGAGATGGACCCTCTTAGTTTTATTTTCCTCCTCTGCATTTCATTCATTACATCCAACTTGCATCAGTAAATTTATGCAGCAGTAAATACCGTCGCAGTGAGACAAAACCTAATGTTTTGTTTTTTTCCAGCGGGTTAATTAGATGAAACAGGCAGAGTGTTTACCGCTGTGACCACCAGTAGCCCTCGTCTCATGTCATGTTTTTTTTTCATACATCAGCGGATTAATTTGCCTAATCTTCACAGGTCTTTAGACCGCAGTGGAAACGCAGACAACAGTGGGCTGAAGGAACCTTTTAGTTAATTTAAAAGTAGTCCCAGGGACTAAAAGCCCACTTTTATTTTTCCAAAACATTGTTTGGAATCCATTTTTGTATTAATTTGTAATCCTTAAACTGATATAAAACACAAAGCAGAAAATCTGCAGATACCCTGATCATATGCAAAAACACGTCTTTAATCATCATTTCAACACGATTACTACATCTTCTTTTTCCAAGAAACCACAACGGCACGGTCCGCTCTCATAAAGCCCAGGGAATTAATTTAGTTATTTGGATTGAAACGGCAAACCAGCGCTTTCATCGACTGATCTGTAGCATTTTATTTCAGCAGTATATCAACAGACAGTTCCTCTATAAAGGCAGTTTTATAGCAGAGACGTCGATCTGGCCCAGCAGCTCTCCCCTCCCCAGTACCTGCAGGCGTCAAATTTGATTACGGTGGTCCCCGAGAAATCCATTCTCTGCAAATCATGTTCCTTTTGAGTGGCTTGTTGGCTCAGTGTTTGTGTCCTCACACAGCGAAAAGGACTTCTCCACGTGCTTTACCCAGTATTCACATGTCATTGGCTATCTTCAACATTTCCAAAGATATGCAAGTCAGGAGGAAGCTCATTGTTATGTATGTGAGAGTGAGTGAACAGCCAGCCTGCCGAGTGAGTTTCCCTGCCTCCAGCACAGTGCAGATAGAGAAAATTAATCATTGCATCTTTTTCATTGTGCAGTATCACCTTTTATGTATTTTATTTTTTTTACGTAATAATTTATTGGAAATAACATCAGGTGTACAGAAACATGCAATTTAAGCACAAATGTAAATGATTGTCCCTCCATGTTTTGGTATTTTTCCCCCAAAGCCCCCCACCAAACTAACCCTCACCCATTGCAGATGCAAAAAGGATAAAGAACAAAATACAAAGTTAAATAAAAAAATAAAAAATAAAAAAATTAAAATAAATAAAAAAGAGAGATGGAGAGAAATACGTCTCATATGCCATAAGTCTATTAGTCTGCACAAATACACTACGTCCAATTAAAATTCAAACATATACTACAAAAAAATACAAGTAGTCTTAATCATACGGAATCACTGTCAGTCAGGTGTAGTAAAATTTATAAAGTAAAATTTTGTATCACCTTTTAAAAAAGGAACATATCTATATTGCTGTTCGCATATTCAGTTGTCATGGAGGGGAAATAATGATACACAGTTGTGTTGATGCCATATACCACAAATGCCTGGTTGATAAAATATGTTTCCTGAAAATTTGTAAAAATGCTGTTGACGCTGTTATGGCGAATGTGGTATCAGCAAAGTAAAAGAAAAGCGTCTCCTGAGATGAAGTCCGTTGAGTGTGTCGTAACAGCTCACACACGATGGCCCAATAATTTCATGGTATTGCACAGGTGTTAATTAGAGCAGGTAAGAGAGTGGTACCACCGTCTCCTGAGAGACCCTGACTCCCTCTGCACTGCTGGGTTGAGCTGCTTACTTAGACTAGTTTATTTGTGAGCTGTCACTGCAGAGAGATGTTGAGTTTATGCAGGGTAAGCCACCCCACTAAGGCCATCAGGCTCTTCCCTTTGTCACTCTGATATTTTCAAAGGAAGCATAAAAGAGATCTGAGAGACATTTTAAGAGGGGTGGGGAGGATGTTATAGTCTGCTGACAGACGCTTGTGATTTGAATTCAGAGCTGTTGGACATGTTTCAGTTTAGTTAGCTTTGTTTTGTTTTTATCTGCCTACAGAAATGGAAGCAGCTGTCTCGGCTCCAGCGAAGCCTCATCCTGTTCCTGCTGGCTCTGATGCTCATATTTGGACTGCTCTCCTATCCCAGCATTGCAGAGCAGTGGAGAGGTAAACAACGCCTGCCTGCACAATGCTAAACTCACACACACACACACGCTTACAGTCTTAATGTCTGTCATATACTGTAATGGTATCGCTGCATGACTAGCTGAAGCTGATGAGTTGGATTGTCTGTGTGTTGTGTTTGGTGGTGATGATAAATTGCAGTGAATTATTAAAACGCCACATGAGACGCTGTGATAGTTTCTCTCTTTGTTTAGATTAGTTTTTGTGCTCGTTTGTGTTTGTGCACACTTGCTTGCTTAAACGGTATTATACTTCCACATGCACTATATTTGATTTTCAGACCCTGTAAACACTAATAATATTAATAATTATAACAAATGGAATTTGTATAGCACCTTTCTCGGACTCAAAGTTGCTTTACACTAAGCAGCGGTGGTGGTGGGACAAACAACAGACAATGCCCACCCAACGTTGGGGGGTGGGGGCCTAAGAGAAAGCAGTGGAGAAGAGATGGGTTATGATTGGAAGAGACTCAGGGTTTCCGGTGTTTAAGGGAGGTCTTCTCCAGCTGCCCTGGAGAAGGCTCTGTCCCTTATGCTGGGCAGGTTGGACTTGGGTGTTGCGAGAAGGCAGGCTGAGGTGGATCTGAGGGACAGAGATGGTTGGTAGGGGGAGAGGATGTCAGCGAGGTATGGGGGGGCTTGTTGGTGAAAGGCTTTGTAGGTGAGGACCAGGATTTTGTTGTTGATCCAGTGGGAGACAGTGAAGAGACAGATGACAGGAAGCCAGTGGAGATCTTTTAGGACTGGGATGATGTGATGCCAGGATTTGGTGTGGGTTAGACGTCTGGCGGATGCGTTCTTGACCAGTTGGATTCAATTGATGGAGCTAGGACTGATGCCGTAGAGGAGCGCGTTGCAGTAATCAAGACGGAGATGGCTAAATCTGAAAAAGCTTCTATTTCCTTTTGTTTGGGCTTTCCGTCCACACTAAGCTAGCATTTTATCCCACCAAAAAAACTGAGCTTTCTGAAAATCTCTCTCCAGAGTAGATAAATCTGTGTTTATGTGTGTGGACTGGAAAAACTGAGCTTTTGGGCAAGGATGATATAATATGTATGCCTGCTCAGACTCTGTCTGAAGCTAAAGGATGACCTATATATTCAAGGACAGACTCGGTCTGAGGCTGTGTGGTAGTAGAGTTAGGAAGACAACTTTCTGTGGCCATCTCTGTGAATAGTCTTTTTTTAACATTATATAATGTATTTTGTCAGACAACTAATATAGTGATTGCTATATAATAGTAATATAGTAAGCTGGCATAGAGTGGACTTAGTGGTCTCAGCTTGTTTTCTTGTTCATTCTGTGTGTTCAGGGTTGTCCGACAAGGAGGACTGGCTGGAGCTGAATGACAGAGAGGTGAAGGATGTTCCTCCAGGTGTGAAGTCTGAATTGGACCAAAATGGAGGTGAAGCTCCGCCTCTTGTGGCAGGGCCACACGTGGAGCCAGCTGTGGATCCAGATGCGGGTGCAGATGTTGTGATGGAGCCCAGAGAACCAAACGTGCCCATTTTTCCTAAACCTCCCATTAAGGTTGGAGTTGTGTTTGTATTTATTTATTTCCCATCAATCAACATCAGTGAAAAAGTGAACATTCTAAAGTCGGTCGAGATCGAAGACACATTTTTCATCTGCAATTTGTTACCAGAATGCAGTATCATAATTAAAACAAACAGCTGTACTTGTTACACTACTTGATGTATTCTCTTTAATTCAGTGCTGCAGGTGAATTTTAGATGACTTGTACAGTTTTGGTCTATATTATGCTTTTGTATAGATGTAGCACTAAAGTAGTTCATGTCCATTGTATCTGATTGGGAGAGGTAGTGAAGAGGTACATCCATCACTGGTGACAAATTTGGGGATTTAGTTTGCTAAAATGGTTGTAAAAGATACCTCTTGATGAGTAGTTAATAGTTAATTTATCCACAGAATAAGGCATTCCCCAACAAGAGAGGTCCACCGAACCTGCACAAAGATGGAAATATTTCAGACACAGTCGGTGGGGAAAAGCCAGTGCAGGAGGTGGTTCCAGATGAAGAAGGAGAGGAGGAGGACAAAGAAAAGAAGATTGTCAGGTGATCTTTTTTTCTATACTGTACAGAAGTTTTTGCAACTGTTAAGGAAAGTAACTGACATGTTAACATGAAATAGCTCAGAATATATTGGATTAAACCATTTTCCAGCAGTACATGTATCTGAGAGGCATTTACAAATGATTTGTTTTTTTACTTTTGTCTCGCAGCTGGAGAGGAGCGGTGATCGAAGCCGAACAGGCCACAGAGCCTCCGCCTTCGGCCAATGAGAAAGAAGCTGCGGCGCCCCCAGCCGACCCTGCTGACACTGTCCCTCCGGAAGGTCAGTACTGAACTCCCATTTTTGCAGTTCTTATATCTTTATACAGCAAGTGAACATGAAATTAATGGGAAACTTGTGTGTTTTTCAACCTGGACTAATGGGGAAAACCGTTTTTGACATTGGTCCAGGATTTAGTGAGAACATTGTAGACGGCAGCCGCTAAACGGGCTGCAATGAAATCCTCCAGTGCAGTTCAACCTTGTTAATGTACGTCCACTAAAAGTGATTGTTATTATGAATGTCTGACAACATTATGGAAAGGACCCTGCATTGAAATAAAATGTTTTTCTTACCTTTATCCGGTCTGTTTGTTATTGTGTCTAACCAAGTCTCGCTCAAGGAGAAGTCTCATTCTGAAATCTCCTGAGGTGAGAAGTATACATGGTACAATGGTGGGGTGAGAGTTGGACAGAGGAGTGCAGGTTGGTTGTGTTTGAGTACAGAAAGTGTAGCTTAGTGTTACCTAAAAGATTTTCAATGTCATGGCTGAATATTTAGCTGATTTAAACAATGTGGATGCAACGCAAGATTTCAGAATGAGACTTCTCTGAGCGAGACACAATAACTAACAGACCGGATCAAGCGAAATGTAAAAAAAAACGTTTTGTTTCTCTGTAAGATAGCCGAAACTTATAATAACAATCTGAGCCTGTCATTTGCAAAAACAAGCACTTTTAGAGGACGTAAACTGACAGTGCAGAATTGCCCGGAAGGATTTATTGAAGCCTATTTCCCAGCTGCAGCGTTCTTCCTCAATACTGGACCAATTTCAAAAAGTGTTGTCCCCATTAGTCACTTCGACACAAAAACATGGGAAAACAGGGTCCAGGTTGAAAAATACCAAAGTTATCCTTTAAAGTATAAGGTCTGCAAACAACAACTATCTGGTTTTTTTTAATAATCCACAAATAGGTTAGTATAAAATGTCAGAAACTTACAAAAGAATTTCCTTCACAAGTTGCCAGAGCCCAAAGTCACGTCTTCACGTCTCCTTTTGTCTCACCTACAACCCCAAACCCAAAAATGTTCACTTAACAATGATGTAAAACGCAGAAACCATAAAACTTCATTGTCATTCTTTATTGTTCTCCAGCCCTGTATCAATCAGATCCTCCTCTCTCTTTCTGTTCTTTCT
Organism: Sebastolobus alascanus; assembly: GCA_916701645.2. Classification (NCBI taxonomy): domain Eukaryota; kingdom Metazoa; phylum Chordata; class Actinopteri; order Perciformes; family Sebastidae; genus Sebastolobus; species Sebastolobus alascanus. Next base: position 886,246 of record CAKAOJ020000005.1, read on the forward strand.
GAAATTGAGAAAAGTTCAAACTTTTCCTACTCCACTGAGAAACTTTTCCCCTCAAGCATAACATAGCATTGTCCGGCTCTACTGGTATATGCTGTTTAAAGCCCAGCACCTGTTTTTTTACTTGAAGTTTGAACAATTCTAACTCGCAGCAAAAAAAAACCTGCTGTGCTCAAAGCAGCGGTATCAACGCATGGCACAGAATATTCCTTCTGCTGAAAGTAATCAGGAAATGAGACATGCAGTGTTGAGAGAGAGCAATCCTAGAGGAAACACAGGCTTTTAAGATTACACTTTCATTTCTTATTCATTCCTTTGTTTGTAGTCTCGACTGAGGACAGACTGGAGGCAGTACGTGATGCCTTCAGACATGCCTGGAAAGGCTATAAGACCCACGCCTGGGGTCACGATGAGCTCAAGCCCATCTCCAGGTCTTTTGGCGAGTGGTTCGGACTGGGTTTGACGCTCATTGATTCTTTGGACACCATGTGGATTTTGGGCCTCAAAGAAGGTATTGTATGTCAGTTATTCCCTCTCTCTTGAAGCTGGGTATCATTTGAAATATTTCAATACGATACTAAATAAAATACTGATACAGAGTTTTCGCATCTGTTTGCATCCACTCGCGTCTTTCCATTTTGTACGCTATGTAGATAATTGTGCCATCTCTGAAATGTAGCTTTGCGTTTGGTCTCAAAAAACTCTAAACTCCATCGATTTTACACATCAAAATCTGTTTACAGGTGTTGGAGAGTACTGCTACTTATGGGGGAAAAAAAATTGTATAAAGCCTTTGTTGCTCCAGAGGGAGCTGCACGGAGTCTGTTGCGTTGGTGCTGAGGACTACATGTTTAACAATGAAAAGAATCTGTGGGGGTGGAGTTAGAAAGAAGTGATCTCATCTGATCTCTGTAGCCCGCTCCTTATCTCTCGGCTCGAGGGTACATTAGCCGCTACAGCAGTCGAGATGCATTGTGGGTAATGTAGGTGCCAGGTTTTGACAAGGAAGAAGAATGCATTGAATATAGGGTTAGGGTTTTCTTTTAAGAATCTTACAAAGCCTTGGTCGTGGCTGTGTTGCTGAGTTTGTTACGAGAGCACTTGATCATGTCACTTGAGGCAAAAACATCCACCATGTTAAATTGGTGTCATCAAATGTAATTCTTTCTTTCTCTCTCTTTCTCCTTCCCACTCTTGGAATCTGACTCACTCCACATAGAGTTTGCAGAAGCGAAGGACTGGGTAGAGAAAGAGCTCTCCTTCGACAGGAACGTGGACGTGAATCTTTTTGAGACAACCATCCGAATCCTCGGGGGCCTGCTGAGTACCTACCATCTATCAGGAGACCAGCTCTTCCTAGAGAAAGCTGTGAGTCAGGCCATAACAGGCATTCTTACTGTCCTGTTTTCTTCTGTTGTCTAGTTGTTTTAGAGCAGCAGTCTGTTAGTTTTTCAAGAAATCAGGTTCAAACAAATGAGAATGCAACCCATGTAGCTCTATCGTAAACTACATTGCCTCTCTTCAGATTTACTGATGTGGTAATGTTATGTGTAAAGCTGTTTTCAATGTCACTGATGCTTACCTCTCACAAGACAGAAAAAGTTATTTCCCCATATAATTCTGTTTCTTCTCCCCACTAAAAGAAAGATCTCGGGGCCAGGTTGATGCCTGCCTTCAAAACTCCCTCAAAGATCCCGTTCTCAGACGTCAACATCGGGAAGGGAACGGCCCACCCCCCTCGATGGACGTCAGACAGCACGCTGGCCGAAGTCACGAGCATTCAGCTGGAATTCAGAGAGCTGAGCCGCCTCACCCAGGACCCACAGTACCAGGTCTGAGGTTGCAGAAAAATGAGCTCTAGTGTGCGTGTCTAATCATTTTAGATTTTGCATCGCTTCCAGTTCTCCGAGATGGAGTGAAAAAAGATTGGAGGCAATTTATATAGATATTTGATGGAGGGTTTCAATTCGCTAAAAATCAGACATTAAGTACAGCGTGCAAACAATTGTGTGATTGAAGTGACAAGCATGAGCTCGGATTTGCTTTACATCCATCATGTTGTCAGTTTATGAGTGATTCCAGAAACCAGCTCGCCCCTGAAGATTTTAAGCCCGACCTGACATTAATTTGAGTGATTTCTGTCATAACCTTAGTCGGCCCTGTGAGACATCGCTTTTGATGAGCCCAATTTCATCAAAGTGTGAAATTGCTGATCATTTTCCAATGGTAAATAGCTTAAAACAGTATTTGTCAAACGTATTGGCCCACACATCAACAGTAAGTGAGGTGAAGCTGTCGGGTTCATCATCTCATGTCTAGACATTAATGGTAGAGCTTTTTTTTTTTTAACCTTTCCAGGAGGTTGTGAATGAGGTGATGAAGCTGGTCCACAAGCTGCCAGGCAAACAAGACGGCCTGGTGCCCATGTTCATCAACACCAACAGCGGCCAGTTCACCCACAAAGGAGTCTTCACACTTGGTGCCCGGGCAGACAGCTACTACGAATACCTGCTCAAACAGTGGATCCAGGGAGGCAAGATGGAAGACGAGTAATTCCAATTTAATATTTCTGAGCTGCTGTTCTGTGTTTGTGAGAGAAAACCACTGTATTTTAAGCTGGAATAACAGAGCCAGTACTGAGACACATTTTGAGAATAACATGACCTGACATGACATTCAGTGTACTGTAATTAGTTAGGATGTACGGCTTACAAGTTTCAGCTACACCAAGTCAGAGCTGGGGAATAATTCAGTATTATCACATGTCAATTTTTAGTGGAATCATATTGTAATGATTAGGGCTGTCAATCGATTAAATTATTTAATCGCAATTAATCGCATGATCGTCCATAGTTAATCAAGATTAATAGCAAATTAATCACACATTTTTTATCTGTTCAAAATGCACCTTAAAGGGAGTTTTGTCAAGTATTTAATACTCTTATCAACATGGAAGTGGGCAAATATGCTTGCTTTCTGCCAGTTTTTCCTCACCAAAATTTAACATAAGTTAAGTTTGGAGCGTTATTTAGCCTCCTTCGCGACAAGCTAGTATGACATGGTTGGGACCTACAACCTAAAAATTACAAGTTGCATTAATGCGTTAAAGAAATTTGCGTAAACACGTTATTATCGCATGAACTGTGACAGCCCTAGTAATGATATGATCTAACAAAGGCACTACAGACTGACTAGTGTGTCTGATATAATTTTGACTAATTTTTCTATCTGTCACGTTTCCTGTTTATGTTGTGTCCAGCCTGTTGGAGGACTACCTTCAGGCCGTGGACGGAGTGAGAAAACACCTTGTGAGACGGACGGGGCCCAGCAGATTGACCTTTGTTGGAGAGTTGTCCCACAGCCGCTTCAACCCTAAAATGGTAGAGATGCTCACCAAAAGTCAATGTGCGAAACATGTGGGGTGTTAGGGAGTCACAAGCACTTAATTAATCTAGGACCTGATGAAAACCTCAATTCAATTTTTTGTGCTTACCTGCTGTGTTTTAGAAGTACCACCCACAGCACAAGGACCCCTGGTTGTCCTGGGGTATTTCGCACACTGCCAAAACTCAATGAACTCACATCACGTACAACGACCGCCTTGTTCAATCAATCAGCCTTTGTGCTTTTGTTGACTCAGTAGCTCTACAAACTCATGCGCAGTCAGTCTTCCTCTCCATCAGCCAGTCCAATCAATTCCATCTCTCATCAATACGTCTCATTATCAGTGTCTTCCTTCCTGATTGCACTTCTCTCTCTTGTCACTTTGCAGGACCACCTTGTGTGCTTCCTGCCAGGAACCTTGGCACTGGGGGCCCACAACGGCCTCCCGGGGGACCACATGGATCTGGCTGTGCAGCTGATCGAGACGTGTCACCAAATGTACATACGGATGGAGACTGGGCTGAGCCCAGAGATCGTACACTTTAACCTAATGTCCAGTGATGGGAACGATCTCGTTGTCAAGGTAGTAGCAGAAAGGTGGCATTTGATCATCTTCTTTTTCTTCTTCTTTTTTTATCATCATTATCATTAATATTTTCACTTTTTCATTCATTTGTTTTATGTACTTCCTATTAAGGCTGTCAAAGTTAACGGGATAATAAGGCATTAGCGCAAAATCTTTTTAACGCTACTAATTTCTTTAATGCATTAACTGAGTTTTAAAGGTAAATTGAAGATCCTGGCATCATATGAAACTATAAAACCTAATGAATCCATTGGTACCAACCATGTCATACTAGCTTGTCGCAAAGGAGGCTAAATAACGCTCCAAACTTACGTTAAATTTTGGCGGGGAAAAACTGTCATGGCCATTTTCAAAGGGGTCCCTTGACATCTAACCTCAAGATATGTGAATGAAAATGGGTTCTATGGGTACCCACGAGTCTCCCCTTTACAGACATGCCCACTTTATGATAATCACATACAGTTTGGGGCAAGTCATAGTCAATATTTGTCATTGTTTTGTGTTGGTAATTGATTTCCAATAATTCATATATACATACATTTGCATTAAGCAAGCATATTTGCCTACTCCCATGTTGATAAGAGTGTTAAATACTTGATAAATCTCCCTTGAAGGTACATTTTGAACAGATAAAAAATGTGGAATTCATTTGCGATTAATCATGATTAAATATTTTAATCGATTGACAGCCCTAGCATATATACACACCTATTCAAAGAGTGTGTGTGTGTCTGTTTTAGGCATGTGTGCACTTGCACGTACCATAAATTATAGGTTATATAAGGTTCATTTCAAAATTTAATTCAATTTGAAATTCAATTAAAAACAAAGAAAAATGCTCTAAATGTTAACTGACTTTCACAAAGTGTTAATAAAAATACTAAGGACCAGTAATGGTGGAAACTCTTGGATATGCATTTGGAAGCACTGTCTTTCCTCTAGCGTCTTACATTGATGCTTTCTGTTGAATGCACATTGTGTAAGATGAAAGAAGCCACAGTAACCAAAAGGAGCGAGAGCCCACGACTGCGTGAGTCTAAATTTGTCCTGGGAGTTGTGTCCATGACCTTTCTAACCCTCCTCATTGCTCATTTTCTTTTTCATTAACTGCTCTAGGTTTATCAAAGCATCCAATATTATTGTACTCGTCTCCACAGCTGCCTTCATTAACCTCAAATATAAGTATAAAACGTTTTATTAGCTCATTCGAATTCTAGGATTAAACACTGAGGAAATGAATGTGAGATTATACAGGCTTTATTAATATATTTCCGATGAGAAATTTAGATTGAACTAACCACTGGTGGAAATGGGGAACACTTGTTAAACACCCGCTGGAATCAAGAATATGTTTGTCCTATGATTGCATATCATTGGATGTTTGGTTGTGATGGTTTTCAATACACAGATTGATTTACATTTACGGATGATTATAGACGCTTTTATTCAGGTATGGTAGAGATAAGATAAAACTAAATAAAAAGAATACTCATGTAAAATATAATCATCATAAAAAAGATAAAGGCTGCGCCAGAGCCTGACTGATTGGATGTTACTGTTTTATTCAACAGCTGAAGGATTGCTTGTACAGACAGGCTTTTCATAAACTCATAAATTAATTTATTGTATTTATTCTGTGTTATTTACTTAGAACCTTAGTTGACAAATCCGTAGTGCTTCCATAAACTGAATTCTACGATAAGTAACCTTTTTATAGTTTGCATTTTAAAGTTAGCAAAGTCACATGTAGCCCAGGAGGTTTTCAAAACATGTTTTTGTTGATTCTTTGTGCTTTGGAGCCATAGCTAATCTGGATTCTTCCGTTATCACTTTCCCCTCAAAGTGTTATGAAGGAAGCATAGAAATGTGTGTGCAGTCATATTTGAATGTGTCCGCTCTTAACTTGTCGCTACGCTCACTGATGTTATATGCAGGGTGTGATTTGCCGGGGGGATGGGGGTCTATTTATCCCTGCCTCTGCTGGATTATTTTTATGCCCGGTGGGGACAAAATGTATCTCCCCCTTAGTGTTGTCAAGACGTGTGTAGCCGCTTTGGCTGCTTCGACATGCAGTATGTTGATGTTCAAGTTTGCTTTTCTAAAATCAGGGTTTTCCTCTGCCATTGCTGGACGGCATTGGGGAGGGGGGTGTGAATGAGGGTGCTCACATGGTAGAGTTGGCGCCCATTTACTAAGGCTGAGTCCTTACTGCAACAGCCCATGTTTGAATCCGACCTGTGGCCCTTTGCTGCATGTCATCCCCTCTCTCTCTCTCTCTCTCTCTCTCTCTCCCTCTCCCCCCCCCTTTACTGTCTTTATCTGCACTATCGAATAAAGGCAAAAAGTGCCAAAAAAAAAAGTTCACGTCCTGCAAAAGCATAATATCACAGATGTGAGCAAATCATCTACAGTGCAAACAAAAAAAGAAGACAGAAGTCCATCATCAAGGCAGACAGTTTTCTTAGTCTGACAAGTAGGTATTGACAAATTGTTGTGCTATTGCATTTTGAGGTTATTTTCTAAATATTGAAATTTATAAATAAGTGTTTTGTAAGCCAAGTGGCGCTATCCATGTTACTGAAAGAGGGATTTAATTCTGGCATGTTAAATTTGCATTTAACCTTTTGTTTTGTTGTGTATGATCGCATCCTGTTAGGCTAGAGAGTGATAATATCATGCTTGATGAATTAAAACATTTTTTTTAAATTAAATGAAAATATTCCTGCAAATGCAGTCAAAATTCTTTAATTACAGCTCAGAAATAGACATTGTTAACAGGCTTCATAGTCTAAACAGGTCAACTGTGGTTAATGATTCATTTTACCCCCCCCCCCCCCGGTTACATGTGTTCATCTTCTTCAGTCCAGTGTGGGACTGCCTGGTTGAATAAGGGTCAAACATAAAATAATCTTTATCTGATCCTTTATTAATTTTGATAAGTTCTCCTTTTATCCTCCAGCCTGCAGACAGACACAACCTGCTGAGACCAGAGACGGTGGAGAGTCTGTTCTACATGTACAGATTCACTAAGGACACCAAGTACAGAGACTGGGGCTGGGACATACTGCACAGCTTCAATAACTACACTAAGGTACACCCCAGCTTTATTTTAGCTTAGAATTATTTAGCAAACCTTTTCATGATCAAGCCAATTTAATTAAAGTATATACTTTTCTAATTTCTGTATAGAAATATATGCATGCAGCCTCCTCCATTTTAGTTTTGATTCAGTGTACCATGCATCTCTATGTTTCATTACAAAGTCCCTTACTCACCATTGCACTCTTTATAATTTGGTGGGTTGGACATCATTGACCACTCGCAGACAACAGCATTGGCATATTTTTATTTATGAAGCAACACTAGATGAACTTCCAGCTTCCAGTTACCAGCTACGCTCCTCCAAGTTGTTGCTTTTAATGAACCCCAGGTCTTTACAGATCTGGGGGAAAACAGCATTTTCCTACTATGCACCTTGGGTATGGAATAATTTCCAAAAAGACTTAAAATTAGAAACATGTATATGCATTAATGAATTCAATGGAATCAAAGAATGTGGTGATGGAGACATGTGGTAATCTTTCTTGAGAGGCCACTAACTTAAACGGCTGTTCTTCTGTTTTATGTGATTTATTGTATATCATGTTGTATTTTATTGTGATTGTGTATGGCTGCTACCTTGGCCAGGTCTCTCTTGCAAGAGAGATTTTGATCTCAATGGGACTTCCTGGTAAAATAAGCCATAGTGCCTCTATTGGAATACAGGAAATTAATAATTCCATGAGGGCATGACAAAAAACCTGAAGAACCACTGCCGGGCTTATTGGTGTAACTGCAATTACATTACAGTTTTATATCCTTCAACCACCTGACAGATTGTCCGCTGTATCTGCCCGGCGTAATGATACTCTGTCTGCCCAGATTAACAATAGCTAGTGTTTTTGTGCTACATTAGCATCTGCTGCTAGCTTCGTGCTCGTCGCGGCTCTGTCATTGCAGCGTAACTTTTGCGAGTGTAGACAGACTGTATGTGTGTGGCAGCGGGGAGGGGGGGGGGGGTCGGTGGTGTGAACGTAAGTGTAGCAGACAGTTTGTGTACAGTTTATTTGTCGGTGGATAAATGCTACGAGGCTACAACTCGCTCTGCTAAAGCGAGCAAGAGACGGGAGACAACTTCCTGTATCTGTACCTCCGGCTCCGCCTCTTAAGGTGGACTCTTAAGGTGGACTGTTAAGGTGGAACAGCTTTTCTGCTTAAAAAGACGAGCCGCTCCTCTGAGTTTTTCTAAGCTTTTTAATTCATTATTAATATATATTTTAACACTTTTAACCGATAGCGTTAATCGGTTAAAGTTCTTAACGTCAGTTAACGGTTAAACGGTTTATTATTGACATCCCTAGAGTGAAGAAAGTTATTATTATTTTTTGATCAATTAGATTATGGTCATATAGTTTGTAACAGTTTCTGTCAACAAACATAAATAAAAAACATGCTTTAGGACAGTTTTGGAAAGGTGCTTAAAAGGTTTTGAGCCCTGTACTATTAACCATCATGCACAAAATAAAATATGCACTGCAGTGCAGACACAAAGTGCAAATTGGAGAGACAGACCATAAGTGTTGTTCAATAAATGTTTACGTCAGTTAAGACATTTTGTGTATTATTTGTTATTATTAAGCTGTTATATTTTATCAGATGGAGGAAAAAAAGAAAACCAGCCAAACATATCTGCAAAAAAAAAAATCGGCATCATATATCGGCCATCGGCTGTCCTGATTCTGTAAAAAATCGGCATCATATATCGGCCATCGGCTGTCCTGATTCTGTAAAAAATCGGCATCGGCATCGGCCATAAAAAACCCATATCGGTCGACCTCTACCTGACCGTACACCTCCGTCTCTGCAGGTCCCCGGCGGCGGCTACACGTCCATCAACAACGTCCGTGATCCCATAAACCCCGGGCCCCGGGACAAGATGGAGAGTTTCTTCCTGGGCGAGACGCTGAAGTACTTGTACCTGCTCTTCTCTGACGACATGGAGCTGCTCAGTCTAGACAAGTACGTCTTTAACACCGAGGCCCACGCTCTGCCCATATGGCCCTCCCCACCCAAGTGATGTCGCATCACATACAGGAGACGTCTGTAAAGATCAGGCCCGCAGTGTCCTGTGTGAGTCAGAGACCGTTATTGCCGCTCAGTCAGGCAATTCTCTTAAAGCGACCGTCCAGGCTGGACCGCTGTGTTGAGCAGTGAAGCAGACCTGTGCCGTCCGCCTGGTCTTTGATACGTTTCCTTGTGGAGGAGTTTGTTTTATTTTTTTTTCCCTTTATTTTTCCTAAGGAAAAGGTTTGTGTTAGAGCTGGTCTCTAATGTAAAAAGCTTTTTTTTAAATCAGCTCAAGAAGGAAGATGGTGGGAGGGCTTTATTACTAGGGTGTCTGGGATAGTTGTGTGGATGTGTGTATGTATGTGGCAACAACAATCATCTCATCACTGGGTCTTTTCTTTGCTACGTGAGGTGAAAATCCCCATTAGTCTTACATAGTCAGGTGTCACGGCTGTGAAGGAGTCCGCAAATTAATTCTGTGAGCTCACCGATGTTTGAAGGTGCGGTAACCAATGATAGAAATCTCTGGAGCGTGTTCAGCTTCATTTATATTGAACAGATTGCTCTAGTGGAGGAGTCTTATATGTAAAAGTCTTTTACTTTGGCGGCACCCAGTGCACTTGCTCATGTATAAAAGCGACATAAAATAAGTGAAGTTGTACTTTTGAATCCCTTTTGGGGATGTCTGTCCCCTGTATTGTCCCATCCTAAAGTGTTTAGGAGCAGGGGGCAGCTACAGTGCAGTGTCCAGGGATCAGTTTCAGTTCTGAGGCCAGTGCACTTGCTGAAAAGCAAGTTCAACATATTTCTAATACCGAGAATGCGTGTCTTTAATTAAATAAAGACTTGAAGTAAAGTATTGGGAAGTTTATGGCTGGTAAGCTTGCCATAACCCAGTGGGAACATTCTCGTTGCGTGTTTTCCAGACGTTTTCTTCGAGACCAAATTAAAACTCTATCTAGAGTATAATGGTTATTGTCACCAAGATGGGACAGTTGAAGAACTGTGAAACCCCAGAATGCATTGCACTTACAGTAATTTAACATGGATTACTTTCTTGGGCACCACTGTCCCACATGTAGCAGCGATTCTGCAGATACTGAAAGATAAAAGATAAGAGGATAACTTCTGTATTTTTCAACCTGGACCCTTTTTTCCCATTTTTTTGTGTCTAAGTGACTAATGGGGACGACACTTTGTGAAAGTGGTCCAGTATTGAGGGAGAACGCTGCAGACGGCAGCCGTTAAACAAGCTGTAATGTTATCGCTCGGGGCAACTCGTCACCATCAATATACGTCCACTAAAAGTACTTGTTTTTGCCACTGACGGGCTCAAATTGTTATTATAAGTGTCTGACAACATTATGGAAAGGACCCTACAGAGAAATGAAACCTTTTTCTTAAAAAAAAAAAAGGGTCCAGATTGAAAAATACTGAAGTTAGCCTTTAAATATAGTAAAGCTTATTGCACAGTCACATGTCTTTGTGTTTTTAAGGGACGTCTGGTATAAAGTTTGAAAGTGAAGGTATATAGAGGTCTATTGAATGAATCAGTCCTTTTCAGTCTGGGCTGTGCACATGATGACATCTTGTTTTACTGATGAATGTATACATTGTTCTTTTTTTACATTTGGTCATAGAGGAGCACTTGTTAGTAAGTGTGTTTATATGCACTCTTGTTCCCCGGTTCTGAGTCTCATCCTGGTTTTGATTAAATTCGGGGTTGTATTCACGTTTGTTTAACATTATTAAGTGCTGCAGGGATGACGTATGGGGTACAACACATGCGCAGTAAAATCTGGTCTGCACTCGCGGAAATTGAGCCAATTGCAACGCACGACCACAGCTCCAGTTACACTGCGCATGTGTCATATCCCATAACTCAAGACCTGTGTCCCAGCCTCTTTCAATAGGCCTTGGACATAGGACATCACGTCACCACCACACGCTTAAGTGTTCGAGGTGATGACGTTCGGTAGTCTCATTTAGCCTCTTGTTAGCAACCGCCTTTTTTAAGACACGTAAAGGCTTTCAAATTCAGTGAGTGGGATATTTATCGACGTATTTTATATTGTAGAACATTAAAAACCCTCTTAAGCTTGCGTTTACCACAGACATTATTTCAGGCGTCTAACTAAAAGCCCATTCAAAAAACCCATTGACTTCCAGACGAGGGAACAGGAAGTGCTAAAATGCTAACTCATATCCGGGTTTTAGGACTCATTCCTGCACCACTCTATATGGAGGGGAATTAATGAAGGCTTCCATGCAGTCTTACATTTGCACTTGCTGTGAAGTTAGATGAAAATAAAGCAGCTCAGTACATTACCATTCTCTGTGTCAGGGACAATATGCACGCAGCCGCTCGTTCATCCTCTTTTCACAGACGACTTGTTTAAGAAATGAAGTTTGTCGAATTGTTTTCTTCATACTTGAAGGAGTTTGATTCATGCTGTGTAGCACTCCCCGTCAAATGTGATGTAGAGCTGTTGGGGAGCGCTTGTTTTCCACACGGTAACATGACGAGTCAATTTGAAGGACATATCCGGTTGCTTGGAAGTCACTCTGTTATTCTACTATCACATTCAATTCTTCTGTCCAAGAAGGAGCTGTGTCTTGGATCATGTTTCCGCGTTTTAAAATGGAGTGTCATGTTTAACATCTCCTTTTGTTAACGAACTAACAGAGAGCCATTTACTGACCCACATCATTGAATGTGCACTATATTTGCCAATGCTCTGCTGTGCCTATTGAAATGTATATTGTGCTACGGTGGTTTTGTTCTGTTCTTTTTTTTTAATTATTTTTAATTATTATTGCTGCTGTATCAGTGGTGTTTCTTTGTGAAGTGCTCTGAGTGAAAGTTTGATTCTACTTTGGATGGGTGGGTGACAAAACAACATGGGTGTAAATATTTTGTGTAAATTGTTTCTAACTTGTGTACCGAATCCAACGGTAGTGTCTAGAAGGGAACTAGCAAATTGGGGAAACTGTCGCGAGATGGTTAAGGTTCTGCATTTACCTCGAATAGTTAAGGTCAGGATAGGTCGTCGGGCAGCGAGTCTCACAAGACTTTTGCAAGTTTTTGCAGATCTCAGATCAGGTTTCGCAATTCGCGGGTTGCCTTCTAGACACGACCGAATCCAACCTGTGTGTCAGCTGATTATTGAGCCCTTTCTGGTTTTGATATTCTGTGTCATCATGTCAAAATAGTTCTGTTTTAATCAGGTCATTTTTTTAATGCCTACTCTTCTTTTTACACTGGCCGCCTTTTTCTGTTTTTATGGTAAATTTTTGGCAATCCATCCAAATATCAATGACATTGTAACATTTATGTAGACTATGTCTGATAATTGAGTGGTTTTCTGAGGTTTTTGCGATGTCTTTTGCTCCACACTGCAAGAGGGGAATTAAATATCCTAATTAGGAAATGTATTTTAAAAAAAAAGGCTTACTTAATGTGAGAAGAACATCTGTACTAAAAGTTGAAACTGGTTCATTCACAGTATTTCATGGTATATCTACTGTATCCATCCATCCATTAATCCAATTTTAATTCCTGGTGCATATAAAATGCTGATTAAATTTGAGATTTATTACAGCACACGCATTAATATGTTTCTCTATTAACCTTGAGTGTTAATGTGGCCACATTCAAACCAGACTTGACCTGGAAGGGAAGAGTTACGGCGCTGCAGCTGTCGTGAGGTCCTATCGTCTACTGTAGATGGTTTGTGTGACTTTCACAGAAAAAAAAACAACTAGGGCGGCTTCTTTTCAGATATTCTGCTGCCATGTGAAATTTGCCAGTTTCCATGTCTGAAAGCGGCTACAGATGCCTTGTTGGAAATGCCAGTAAAAACTAAAGCCATCCCATCACCAGATCACACGTGGTGTAGGTGAGGAAGCCATACTGAATCACTCAGTGGAAATCAGCCATGAGTATAATGTTCTCAATATAATTATACGTAACTAAATCTGCCAGAAGCCTTTCACACTTTAAAGGATGAGGCTGGCGTTATTCTCTATTTTTTTTTATTGTCAACAACAAAGACCATGAAAACACCAAAACCAACAATTAGTCAGACTCTTAATACTGTGACTTCCCCAGCTTGTTTGAGGCACTCCACCCAAAGGCCATTGGTTCCTGCTGAAGATGCAAATCTTAAAAAAAATTGTAAAATAAAATATACATTTTTTAAAAGGCTCAGTAATCTCCTAAAACAGCTGGGCACTGTAGTTTTTATCAAACGTTCCTCAAACAGGAGGAAATAGCAGATTTGTTGGGGACTATTTTCAGCTGCGGATTAATACACATTTTGTTCTCATGTGTTTTTAACAGTTTTTGGACAACAATGGAGCTCTGTTTTTTAGTTTATTTGTTTTTTTTTCTGTATTTGTATTGAAAACGCATCATAAACCTGTGAGTTGTACTATGTTTTGTATCCACAGAGGGATCTGTGAAGTCAGAACACAAAAATCATCAGATAAGATGGTAATAGAAAAGATAAAATACCAGAAATGATTAATTTGGCTTCACGGTGAGCTCCCACAGAAGCTATTGAAGTTCACTCTGCTTTGTCATTTCAAATTCTCATTATTTTTCACATCTGATTCCTCCACATAAAGGAAATTGGGCAGTGTAGCCCCTTTTTTTAATATATAAAATTGTAAAATTGATTCTTGAGGTTGTATTTCAAAATCTTGTCTAGATTTTTAAGGTTTGGATGTAGGGCATTTTATCCTATTCAACTCTTTCTTATATTAGCTGAATCTTCTACTTGAGATGCTGATGATGATAATTATTATTAATGTGATTAATATTGAATCTAAGCCATAGCAAAATGACAACTCTACTATTTTACATGGATGTGGATGACAAAACATCAGCATCAGTTTCTTGCCTGCGGAGGATCCTGCTTCAAGCGACTGATCCTGTCAGGGGCCAAAGACGTCGATCAATATTGTTTTTGCTTGTTCAATCGATAAATTGAGCCATGCTAGTAAAAAAAAAAATACATCTTGACACAGTAATCACTTCTCTCCATGATGACGGAGCCGGTATGGTGGCCTGCGAGTCGATAGCTCATCTGCATACTTTGAAGACATGCTAACATTTATTTATTTTAGTTTAAGTCGTTATTCCACTTTTTTATTCGAACAAATAAGTTCAGAGTTCAGAGCTGACACAGTTCTAGCAGTTTATGTCATGTTTGCACTTTTCATGGAGCTCTGTTTGTCTTTTATCTGACATTTATCAAATCCGTGTTCACTGTACAGATGACTGTTCGAGCACTTTGTAACTCAAGTTGTGGCTTATTGCAATGTTCACCGAATTCAATCTTTATTCCTGCCATCTCTGTTTTTGAATAAAGCTTTTCAATGAAGGTTGTGGACTAAATCTTGATCTGAATTCAACTTTTTCTTTTTAGAAAAGCCTGAAGAAGATTCAAAGTTTCAGTATGCTTGGAACGAAGCCACGTCTTAGCCTCCTCCTGCGCAGAGTCCTGACCTCAACCCCGTCCAACACCCAACTGTGAGCCTTATCAGCCAATATCCCTGTTGGATACTAATGCTCTTGTTGTTTTAGAAGCAGATTAACGCCCATGGTTTTGGAATGACATTGTCCACAATCACATACTCAAACATGAACTCCAGCTGCCTTTGGCTGAATGCTAAATACTAGAGATTGGCAGTGCTCTAACACCAGGGGGCAGCAGAAACCACCCATCACTTTCTACGCTACAAACACCTACTGAACCTAATGAATGTGTTGGCTTACAGCTGCTCAGTGCACAAAGCAGTACTCTAAAAGGAAACACTTTTCATCTTCAATTAGTGAAGTCAGAGTGCGTGCACACATGGAGTCTCTGCAGCAGGTACAAAGGGAGGGTGAGGATCATTAGAAAGAGAAGCATGTGCCACTGGTGCAATATAGTGCACTGTATTGCACCAGCAGCAAAAGCATGGCGTCCTCTCTTAAAATAATATTTTTTTCCTCAAAATTCAGTCATTAATTTTTCTTTCTACATAAGAACACCTGCAGCGATTCCATCACTATGTCACCAAGCGACTCTTTGCCTGTTTGACTGACACACCATTAGGAATGAAAAGACGTCCAAATCTGTGGATTAACATGACTGATGTATTTCATATGACACAACGGTCTCCACAGGACCGCATGTTGAGCGCCTGCTTTCTCTCCAATGACCAAAGGATTTGCAGGTTGTTTGCTTGTCCAGAAAAATGCCTGACATGTCGTCAGACACACAGCTGAGGAGAGGTAAGACACCTGGGGAGGCCCCGTTTCAAGACTGGGTGAGTAGCTGCAAATGAAGGAATGTCAAATAGGCTGCAGGACAGGACAGGAAAATATCTCCTGAAGAGGGGAATGTATATTTCTTCTATAATAGAGTCAAAGTTGAGGTGGAAGCACACTGTTTTTAAATTTGTCTTTTGATTTTATTATTATTATTTTTTTCATTTTATTAATGTATTTCTTTTTCCTAAAAAATTGTAATGTAATTTTTTCAGAATTGTTTTTGTTTTCTTGGCGATAGCTTTAAAATTAAAGTTATATATATTTAATTAAGCCACTTTATAGACAGGCAGACCCCTCTTGTTTCCGTGTTGGGTAGGGGTGGGGGAAGTTTGAGTCAGTTTGAAATAAAATGACTGATGTGTATATTGTAAAATAATAATTGCAAGTCATAAAAAAAGAGCTTTCACCCTCACTATAAATAAAATGCCAATTTATACCCATTTTAATGTGGTATTAATGATAAATAGGCAATAAATAGATAAAGATTAATATATAAAAGATCTGCTTCTTGTGTGTTTTACTCTGTCAGGTTTGTGCTGAAGTCATTGCTGCTGCACTCAAATAAAAACTGACAGAGATATCCTCATAAGAAACACAGGAGACCATAATTAACAGTCAAGGCTGGTGGGGGAGTGTGTGACAGTGTTGAACCTTGAATCCGACTGTACAGTCTAAGAAAAGGAACATATGATTTCCAGGTTCCTGACATTTATTGCAGTCTCTCATGACAGCTGCCGCCGAAACATGTGGCCAGTGTGACATTTCTAAGTACAATAAATGTACAGTACAGTAAAGACATGGTACTTGATAATACACACATGTTGTTTCTGTTTTTTGTTCTTTTTATTGCAGCCTCTTTATTCTTTTTTTTTTTTTTAGAGGTCGACCAGCGCCCCCCAGAAGGTGGCGCCCTCGGCGACCTCCTATATGGCCTACGCCTTAAACCGGCCCTGGATGTGATGTCTGTCATGAAATATATTGGTGGATTTGATATAAAAGTTAATGCCCACCAACCTGCAGCAGAAGCACACACCCACACTGGATCATTTAGCATTGATCCCATTAGTGTTTAGCTGCTACCAGTGTGGGATTTACTGCTACAGCCAGATGGTTTAGACTCCAAATATAATCCAAACATTCTTTAAATCTTCTGTGCATAATTAGATTCTCAGGTTTATGTTGATGTTGTTGACTTGAGGGACGCTGTGTGGAACTACTGTAGTAGTCTGTGGTTTGGCTCTGAGAGTTAGCTCGAGGCTTAAAGCTGCATCTCTCTCCCGAAAGAATACCAAGAATACGTTTTTGGGTACTAATTGTTGCCTGAGGGGGAATTTAGGTAGATCTTCGCAATGAACTCACCAGCTGTCTGTGAGCTTTATGCCAACAAATTGGGTCCAAAAAGTCGTATGAATAGCTTCACTTTCACTTTGCAATGTATTCAAACTTGGTGAGTGTTTCCTTGAACAATTCAGCATGTTGCAAATTGTCCACACTATGTGTATATCTCCCTGCCTGTAGGGGATGTGTTTGAATAAAGGTTGGATTGGAAGCTGGATTAGAAGATTGGGGGCGATACAATCAACAAACACAAGGCTTTCATCAAGGAGACCGCTGTTCGTGTATCGTGTGTCACGTTACAATCAGCTGAACGTTCGTGTCCCGTGTTCACGACGTTCAGTGTCATTTTCACTGTACAAACGTAGTATTTTTAAGCCCAACCATGTTGTTTTTTCCTAAACCTAACTAGTGGTTTTATTGCCTGACCCTAAGCACATGTTTTTCTTTACTTCCAAACATTAAGCATGTGTTTACTGCAACCGAAGAGTGACGCCTTGGGGTCTGACAAAGCATCAGTATATGGCGAGTTGAGATGAGAACGCGTTGTTATAACTGCTAGTTCTACTGAGCACTACTGCCTTGCTTGTATCATGCACATGCTGCACTACATGCTACCGGTTTCACGCTATTCTGCTGATTAACAGTTGGTACCAGTAATGTGCTAAGAAGCATAGCAATGCAGCCGTAAGCATAGCTTTTGTAGTTTATAAGAAAATTCCACAGGCCACCTTTCAGTTCCTCTTTAAAGGTGGTGCCTGGGACGGCTGCCACCTCGCTGTCAGAACTGAAGAAGCTTTTCACAGGAGCGTCGAAAAGTCTTTTCTGAAAAGGTAGAGTTAATTATCCATCTCCCTTCCACCAGGTCTCTCCTCCACCTCAGTGTGGGATGATCCATGGGTGGTGCAGACTCACACGCGCACCGTGCGACTCCTCTGATCACCGAGAGCTGGATTCATGTGAGCAGCCGGAGACCTTGGCACCAGGCTGCGCTGTGAGCTGTTATCTATCAGCCAAATGTCAGCCGCAACCCTGTGGTCTCTCAGATGAGAAATTAAAAAGAAAGGCAGGGGGAATGAAGGAAAGGGAGGAAGGAGAGATGTGGTTTGCCAAAATTATATTTGTTACATTGATGAAACTTTGAAAAAGTGGCTATTGCTTCATTAATACCTACACCACTGATTATCCTGGAAAGTCTTTTATTGTGAAATATGTGCAGTTTTTTCTCTTCTTTTTGGTTCCAGCAAGAGCGTGCTCATATTTTCAGTCTAACAGTTTTACTTTGGATAATTATAATTTTTTTGACATGAAAAAAAAATATTTCAGTACATTGGCAATTTTTATGTTTTAAGCCTCATGAAGAACCAGAAAAGTTATTAGCCTACTGTCTCAGTGCACAGATTCAAAGTCACTTTAACCCTCTCTGTCATTTTTTTTCTTTACGTCAGTAATATACATTTCTACATATATATTTGTTGTGCCATAAAATGCTAATTTTTCTTGTGTTATTTCTCCAACCGAATGTTCTTTTGTTATAATTCATGGTTTTATTTGTTATATGTTGTATAGGCCTACAGTTATCACTGTTGTGGACTGTTAACTCTTTCACGAAGTCTGCTGTAGCCTAAACATTTAGCTGTAAACACCACAGCAACTGCTAATGTAGCATTTAAGATAGCTTTCTAATAGTCAGATTGAAGCTTTTAAGGCCTCTGGCTCAGGCCCCTGACATGCCCAAAAGGAATAGAGTGTATCTCTGCAACTACAATGTCTATTTGAATAATCTTAATTAATAATTTAATAATTAAAAATATTTAATTTACGCCTTACAAAACTGTACACTTTTAAAGTGAATATCTCTTTGGAATGATGCAGTTGCAGACCAAAACCTCAAGCAAACCATATCACACAACACCATTAGCTATGCATAGATTGATGCTAATAAAGTGAAGCGGAGCAAAGTTGGAGAGGTTTTAGGATAGGATAGGATAGCACTTTATTTATCCCGTGGGGAAATTGCAATTTCACAGCAGCACAGATTCTAACAAAGACAGTACATAAAATAAGAATAGGACATGGCATACAATAAATAAGAATAACAAATATCCAAGGGCTAAGAACACTAGTAAAATTATGTTATAAAGGTAAATAGAAGGTAAATAAATATGTGCATTATAAATAAATTAAATTAAATTATAAATAAATAAATTATGTAGTAGAGGCGTGTTAAGGCAGAACCGTCAAATTGGCCATTTATGTAGCCTACCATCTGTGCCATTTGAAATGTTCTCAGGTAACTGTAAAACTCATTTAATTTTACACGTCACTACAGGTATTAATTACATCTAATTGGCTGCAGCTGGTTATGTGACGTCACCGTCAGCAAGTCCGCCATCTTGAAGGATAATAGGTAAGAGCGCCATCCGCTGGCTGTTTGTTGCAAGTGTCAAAAGATAACCAATAACACTGCAGTGAATAAGATTCAAAAGCCGAATTGTAGTATATATAGCATACAGTCAGACACAAAGATAGGCTAACGTTATGGGTTTCATTTAGTAAGATACCGGTAAAGTAATGCAGAGACATTAGAGCAGCCATTAGCAGCCCTCGAACACAACTGTTGCTCTCAAAACAGCAAAGGTAAGACTGAATTTATTGTTTATTATTTGTTATGGCTGTATAAACTGTGTTTTTTTTCTCTACTTCGGCTGCTAGCAGTGAGTTGTGGCCGGAGAGACTTTTATACCGTGTAAATCTGTGGAGCCTCGGGTTCATAATGATGTTGTTGTTTGTGCAGGTAGCATGACGTTTGCTAGTAGCAACGTTAGCATGTTTTTGCTGTGTGCTCGTTTGGTTGCTTGGTGTTGGAATTGTGTTTCGTTTAGCTAAAATGAGCTTTTAGCCAGTTTATTCCCATTGTATGAGTATGCATGATGAATATGTTGCTTCATATTTAACATTATACCGTATCTGGTGTTTGTTGAGGTGTAGGGAGCTGCTTCCCGGTACTGTGGGCACTCAGGTTCAAGTCAAAGAGTTAGCTAGCTAGCTAACTGTTATGTTGCTAAGAAGTGTTGTGGAGGAAATGTGTGTTTACCTCAAACGCCACTTCAAGCCGTAAACAAGATTTTTTTTGTTTCCTCTGGACGGTTATGTATGGAAGCCCTGAGAGGCAAGTGAGAAAAATAAATTCTGGTTATCCTCTTCTTCAAGGATAGTTTAAATATCTGGATGCACTCTCAGTGCTTGAAGTGGAAAATAATAGTAGCCTACTGATTCAGGACTCAATCATTCACATGTTGGAGTGTGTATCGGCAATCTCTTGCTACTTATTTGTTCATTATTTTATTTAAGCATGTTATACTGTGCCAGTCATAATCAGCTGTGGTTAAATTGCTATTATTATACATACATATTAGGCTATACATCTCCAAATAATATTCCAACTGGAACAGTTAAGCGAGTTAAGGAGGTGTATTTAGTGTTAGTAGTTAAAGTGCTTTCCTGTGTTATTTGTAGCCTATAGGGTATCATTCAGGTTTTAGGAGCAGTGTCCCAGTCAGGATGCTCCTATATATTATACAGAGACACATTCTTGAATTCCTACAGGGAATAAAAGTTACTAGGAGATACTGGGTTTGGGGGTCCTCCCCTAAGAAAGTTTAGGTTTTTGGCTAAAAACTATGCAATTTTACATCATTTTGGACCATTCTTATTACTAGTCAAATAATTATTTTATTATTTACACATATCATAGCCTTCGTCTGAACATTTAATTCTTCTGGAAACATTTGCCCTAAAAGAGCAGATTCAGAATTTTTTTAAATAAGGTTTAATTATTTATATTTGTTCACAAATACAAAAGTTCTGACGAACAGTTCACTAATTATTTTACAAAACGGACGTGAACATTGTATTGATAAATTACAGCACCCTCCCCTGCCGTGCTTCGGCTCGTCCAGATGCTCCCCACATAGTTTTTATGTTCATAGGGCTTATGAAGCGCGCCGCAAGAATGATGGCTCTGCGCTGTTATGAATCACCCTTATGAATCTCCCAGAGAACCTGATATGGAGGCTGCGCTGCCAGCCGTTCTGTTGCTGCCCCACTCATCTGCTTGTATAGGCCTATGTCTTAGCATCCAACGTTACTGGTAGTCCATTTCTGCTTTTATACTGCTACCATTCATCTATGTGAATGACTTTCTTGTAGTAGCTGAGCTCCTTTTTCTGTTGTTATTGTTTGGCAAGTGCATTACGATGGTTTCATGTTGTTTATGTACTTAGTGGTGAAATATATAGCCTACAGCCGTGCTGTTTGAGTGTTATGAGCTGAATAGGTTTAGCTGGTTACTGTATTAGAGGTGGATCACTGTAAACTCTCTACCAGATATTACTTGTGAGCTGGTTTTGGACATGACTGGTGTCTTGCTGACAGCACTGTCATCTGTAATATTGACTCCATGGCAAACTCAACATGGCTTTTGCACATATAGAAAAGGTAGATTCATTTTTTCCACACACACTTAACATTCAGCTATAAGCAGCATTACTAAAATATTTCAGCTCAAAGCATTTATGCAACAGCTTGTTTTACTGTTCTTAATATCACAACGGCTTCAAGGCACGGGCATGTCTAAGTTTAAAGGGATGCTTTTGGGAAATATGCTGATTTGTTGTCCAAAAACAATAGCGGTTTTGTTTACCACCACAAAAATGCACCTTTTCTCTGTGGTCTTTGATTTATATATTATGCTCTGATCGAGACAGAACATGACAGTCAAGCTTGAACCAGTATCTCTAATGGCTTTTAAATGCAGACTGCAGGTATTCCCGGTCATGTGTGGTGCTGCAGAGTGTCGGGTGCCAGATCAGGCAGATTGGCTCTATCTGCTCGCCAACATACAGTCATCTGAATGTCCAGATTTTAAAAAGCCACCGAGATTCATGATTGATGTCCAGTTTATCCCTGCAGATTATCTTACTAGTCAGTTGCAGTGAGCGAAATGATAGGCCTGTACACTGCCTCTCCTCTGTGTGTGTGTGTGTGTGTGTGTGAGTGTGTGTGTGTGTGTGCGTGTGCGTGTGCGTGTGCGTGTGTGCTTCTGCCTGTTTGTGTAAATCGTCTGGGACTGTGTCATCTGTCCATCCGGCTAAATATTATCCCACGTCAGATCCAATAATCAATCACAAACAAACCCAGTGGGGATATTGTTAAATGTGGATCAATATGGTGTTGTGAAGTGAGGCAGATCAGGAGCGGATTGTCAAGTAAAAAGGATTCTACCTGAATCTTGACGTTTTAATATCACGATGAACAGAAATGACTTGCTTTAGTGCAGGGGTTCTCAAACTTTTTGGGGCCAGTTTTGCCCCGAATAACAAGTTGCATCTCTCCCACCTTTGGTTTGTATGTTTTTCTACATCTAAAAGAGCTCCTTTGTAGATGGGTTACAGATCATTTTCATGCTGCGATCTTGTTGCAAAGTAAAAGGCTGAACCCAGTTCTTAACGCATGTTCAGAGTCTGTGGTTCTCCTCACAGCCTGTCGACGTTCTTTCTGTTCTTTAAACACCATGAAAGTGTCTCCACAGGGGAGCTACTCACGTAGAAAATTGGATAATACTAGAGAGAAAATCTACACAAGTGCTGCCAGTTTTATCTTCCAGATCTGTTTACAGAAGGTTAAACCATGTTAAGATGTGTAAAATCAGTTTGTATTTTTATATTCAGGTCAGGATGACACAACCCTCCTTTCTCTCATTATCAAACTATACATGTTAGTGTCAAAGCATTTTTGTTTCAATACCTGTCAAGGAGGCATATGGCGCCTTCACTTCAGCTTATTTCGGACACAGCAAGATTGTAATTTTGTTTTTTAGAAATGGGATGCAGTATAGTGAAATTTTATAGTAAAAGTTAATAAAAGAGAAGGGAGAAGAAGAAGAAGAGTGGCTTGACTCTAAAAGATGGAGCTGTTGGCAACAGATGTGGAATGACAAAACAAATTTATCTTAGATCGCCATATTGATGCAAAGCTTTTCTCTACTGTTAAATGAGGTGGAATGAAAGTAACACTTACAGTACAATGCAATCCATACAGCAGATCTGCAACAAATACTCCCTTTGTGAATTTAACACAGATGTCTGTTGAGACTTATGAGGGGTGGAAGTAACAAAAAGTAACTGGTGAAAATGGAGGTGATGAAAACGCATGCAAATTGAAAAATGGAGTGAAAAATTTACCTGGTGATTGGATTCATTTAAAGCCAATTTGATTAAAACAGTCCTGATATGAGGAAAACTGTGATGAATGATGGGAAATGACTGAGGCATTTGAGCTAGGCCTATATCATATTTCTGGTTAGAAAATTCAATTTTAAACAGGTCTCCACACTTTTAATTGAATTACCTTTGTAATAGCTTTTGTACTGATAGTAGAGGCATTATGCAGTTTTGTACACAGTATATATCAAAACATTAAACTGTGCGTCCTTTAATTCAAAAATCGAAATGATTGGAGTTATGCTTATGTCCTTGTCAGTTAAATGTCCCCTGGAGCACCGGAGTCTCCTACTCAAAAGCAAATGAGACACTCTTCCTTCCAGATGAACAGTCAGGGTTGTATTTAAAAGTTAATCAGTGGGGTATGCTCACTGTTGCATGACTCATTTAGGTGCGACTCCAGCCTGAGAGTGTTAATGTTTTACTCTAATAGTTCCACTTCCCTGCAGTCTGCCTGCTCCAACTAACTGTTCTTCTATTGCCCGCTGACCTGAAATCCTCTCTCACATACATACATACATATAAGGTTCTGGTATATCCAATTTGTAAAAATTAGACAAGCTGTGCACTCTACTGATTGAAATGTGATGATGATTTCTTCAAGTTGACTGTCAGTACATGAGTGTGAGCCCATGTTAAAAGAAATAAATACAGTATACATGTTCTGAATGGGTCCAGCTTTATTTCCTTTTGTTATGCTCGGAGGGCTGTCTGGGTTTCTTTCACAACAATGACCGGCTCACTGTACATTATCCATTACATATACATTAACAAAGTGTGCAAGATACTATATTCATTAGCGAAGTGTGCAAGTTACAATGTTTTGTTCTCAAATAAAAAATAATTGAGGTAGTAAATGTGCAAATGTAGATGTGCAAAATTCAACATGTGCAGGAATATTACAGACTAAAACAGGATGGAGTTTGGTTGAGACAGAAACTACAAAGCTGTGAGTTCTCTGTTAGACAGAGGTGAGGTGGTGTAGAGAGTTATTGCTTTAGGCAGGAAAGATTTCCTGTATTGGTCCTTGTGATGGCAAAGCTGAATCAGTCTGTTAGAAAATGAGCTCCGCTGTCTGTCCAGTATAGGTGGAGAGGGTGGTCAGGGTTATCCATGATGGATAACAGTTTTGTTCAGTGTCCTCCTCTCCACCACAACATCAAAAGTGTCCGGTTTGCAGCCAAAAGAGAAAAAAGAAAACATAATCAATTATAAGCAGGGTTGGAAATTAGCACCAGCCACCAGCCAAATGCTGGTAAAATATGCAAGTGGCTGCTAGATTTGCTTCACTCACCAGCCAAAAAAACAATGGCAATCTATTGAGTGGCTGCTAGATTTTGGAATCCACCAGACACAGTGGCATGTGTACAAAAAAGTTTATTTCCAACACTGATTATAAGTATATGGGGGTTTCTCAGTTTAGAACTGCAATATGAGCGTGAAGCAGTAAATGTGCTTGTATTTTACCAGAAATGGTTCAGGGGGTTGGTGCATGAGTTACAGGTTGTGGTCATTGTGTCTCAAGTACTAGTGTTAGTGTGTAAAGAATTGAGAACAACTAGGTCCCTGTTTTGTTTCACACTATTCCACTGATCCACAGGTGGCGATAATGCGCCAAAATACACACCAATGTGTCCCACAACAGCAGTGAAGAAGAAGAAGACCGCTAGCAAGTAAAGACCTCAAGGATTCACTCTGCGTTGTGGTGAGTAACACTGAATATAAAAAGAACTTTTGTTCGTTTTACTCTACGGGTTATCTTTAAAGGACCAATATATAATATATTCACTGTAATAAATCATAAAATGACCATGATATGTCATCAGATATTAAGGCAACATGCTGAATTGAAATACTGGCTTCTCCGACAACATTGCTACAGCCAGTATGTTCTCCTTTGACATTTCCATTGCGGTCAGTAACGTCTGCTTTTGTTTTGGCTGGTGTGATCCCGTCCACTGCCCATTTTGACACCCAGTTGCCACATATGAAACAAATTGGCATACAAACACAGCCTTCTGTAGCCATGGTAGCAAGCTAACAAACATACATAGCTTTGTTTTTGTCTCTACTGATGATAGCAGTGAGACTGAACCATAACAGCAAAGCTGTTGGCCGTAAAACCAAAACAATAAGCTGACAGACGCTAAAAGGAGAGCAGAGTTGGGTGATCATTCTCTGTGGGTTCACTATGAGCGTTGCACATTACACACAGTCATTTGACCCGCTGTGAATATAAAACTATTTACAGTATTAGTTCAGCTTTAAACATAAATGGCTTTTGTTTTTAATGCTCACCTGTTCAGAGCCCATTTATCTTCCATTTGATGAAAACTGATGACTCTTAAGCTTTTAGTCATACGCAGTTAAGCCTATTAAATGAAGTATTTAAGCCTTGTTAAGCCTTCAGAATGATTAGTTAGCCATGAAATGTGGTAATTTACTTGTGAGTCGGCAGCCTTCTTTATTTTCGGGAACTCTTTTCTTGGGGCAAAGTGCCCTGGTCACACTGATCAGCTAAAGGGAGTAGCCATAGGCTTACAGTAAAGCTGCATTTCAGTCTGTCTGACACACACACAGTGTCACACACAGTGCTGTTATCATAATGCAGTAGTTAATCTCACAGCGGTCATCTCGTCATTAACACATTAATTGTCCTGCCACCAAGAGAGAATCCGTCTCCGTCCGTCCCTGGGATGGTAGCGCTGGGCGTTCAGCAGAGAGCTTCTGCAGCTCAAATTGAAAACTGTGATAATGGCAGAAATCATTAGCTCTGCGGGTGTTCTTGGAGAAGCCATTGTGCTCGTTCCCCCCCCCTTTTTCTCTCTCAGTCATTCACTTTCTTTCTCACACAGTGAACTTTCCGTATCTCTTCTCTGCTGCTCTGCTCATTGTGCAGCGCGTTTCTCTCCATTATAATACTGTTTGGCTTCTCAATGTTTCCCATTGGTGAACTCCTCTAATTACTGTCATCGATCAACTTCACACACGCAGTCACACAAACACACACACAAGTGCACCCACATGTACACAAAGTCTGCTCAGCCACACAGACAAAAAGAAACTACTGTACAAATGTTTGCTGTATCAACGCTTTTTCAGTTGCAGAGCTGAACACAATCTCTCAGGGTTATCTCTGATAGACAGATATGCCTTTCTTCTATTCATTTATTGCTTTTCCACTTTTCCATGTACACATGGCTGTTTAGAGAGTAGATCATCAGCAGCACCATCATCATGCAGTTGTATGGAGCTACTTAACATTACTTATCAGGTGTTGCCTATGTTGAGTATTCCAGGCATGTTGCGCTTTGTTCATTGGGGTTGGGGTGGCACAGTGGTGCAGCGGTTAGCACTATCGCCTCACAGCAAGAGGGTCTCAGGTTTGAATCCGGCATGGTGCCATTCTGTGTGGAGTTTTCCCGGTTTTCTCTGGGTTCTCCGGCTTCCTCCCACAGTCCAAAGACATGCAGGCTAGGTTAATTGTTGACTCTAAATTGCCCGTAGGCGTGAATGGTTGTCTGTCTCTATGTGTCAGCCCTGTGATAGTCTGGCGACCTTTCCAGGGTGTACTCCGCCTTCGCCCAATGCCCACGACCCTGAATAGGATAAGCGGTTACAGATAATGGCTGGATGGTATTGGGGTTGGTAAATTAACTTGTGACAACACCGGTGTTACCGATTACACCGGACATTTTACAAGATAAGACCACGCTCAATTTAAGTAGAGCGATTACTCTCAGCTAATTATTTTTTTTACATTGATCCGCTTTAATTTGCGCACTATGAAATCGAACCAGACTAAATAGAAAACGAACCAGAAGTATCAATTTCATTATGACACCAACAGCCATAGATAAACCAACCCCAGAGGCTGTAATGTCGACACCAACCGTCTTAAAAAGAAACACAGCTCTTCATCATATTGGGTTTTGCTTTCATGTTGTTTTCTCGACAGAACCCCTTGATGCACTACATGACCAAAACAAACAGTATGTGGCCTCTCTATCATTACACCCGTACTGTATTTATATTTTGGAACCTCCTGCAGGGATTTGCTCCCATCACAGTATTAGTGAGGTCCACCACTGATGTTGGGTGACTGTCTCATAGAAGGTGTTGGATGGGTTGAGATCAGGACTCTGTGCAGGCCAGTCAAGTTCTTCCACACCAAAATCATTTCTTTATGGACCTGTCTTTGTGCACAGGGGCATTGTCATGTGTTGAAACAGGAAAGAGCCAAACACAAACTGTTGCCACAAAGTTGGGAGCACATCATTACCTGAATTTATTTAGTTTTTATATTGCCTCATTATATATTGACAATCTTAGCTCAAGGTCAACTCACTTACTAGCTTAAGCTTTCAACTGTCTTCATCAGCATATGGAGTTTGCTCATTTTTTCATGAGACTGTAAATGTTAACATTTTGGTGATTCTGAGCACTTTTGACTTTTTTGTCCATTTTGGCTTTCAAGTTGATTAATTGATGATGAGAGTAATCAGCAGTTGCAGCCCTAATCTCTAATATCAAACCATAAACTGAAATGAACTACCGTCATTGAGGACAGAGCTTGGAATGCTTATTTAGAAGAAGAAGATTGAAAAGGAAATCATTCAGTGATAAACGTCTTTCTCTGAAAACCATGCATATGTTATCAGATGCTGTTGATTTTATCTCGGTTGCCTGGGCTGCTGCTCTGCTGAAAGTGCTGTCACTTTCGGGACGCAGAGTGCTGACTCCATCTGTGATTTCACTCAGCTCTGCTTTAACCTCAATTGCTCCTCTGATATTCACTGTATTCTCTGTCTTACTGATTCATTTCTAAAGACCATTTTCCAAGTCAGTTTTCATTTTCCAAGTGCATCGGCCCATTTTCAACCTCCTGAATTACTTTGACATTATTAATTCTATCACCCGGCACACACTTAGTCGCAGTTTCAAATTAAAACGGCACAATGGTTTCTTTTCTGAGAGTGGACAGCCCTCAGTTTGCCCTGGTCAGCCTTTCAAACGCTTCAGTTACTGGTTAATAAAGCAGAAGGAATATTTGGCTCTTAGCAGCCGCAGATTTTAAGGAAGGCTCGGCTTGGAAATTCTGCCAAAACCACACAGGCGCCATTCGTCAACACAGTGACCTCAGTTCATTTGCAGCTGATATCGTCACCGTTTTCTACTTGTGATTGATCACTCGGGCAACTGAGTTCGCCTCCGCAGGAGCTCAAACAGAGCGTTTCAGACAGAAGCTTCAGCACGGCCGGTATGAGAAAAGTAACGCTTTTTTTGAACATAAAAGCATGTAAACATATTCAAGTAGAAACCCAAACTACATACTGTATGCAACTGAAAATAAGCATTATGGGTCCCCTTTAAGATTACAAAAACTGCAATAAAAGAATTTATCACAATAAAGTAAATGGAGGACAGTTATCTCAGTACAGTTGAGATGCAAAGCGCTAAAAAAAAGCTTCAACTATCAGACCTCATTGAGGCTCATTGTATTTTTGAGTCTGTTCTGTAAACATTAAAAACAGGTTTTTTTTCTTCTTGGTGAGGTTAACCTCTACCATCAGATGACTGTTTGTTAAACCTAAAACCTTTGTTAAACTTTCTGGTGCCTGTTAGCGGAAGACTGGAGAATGTTCTCATTCAGTGTTATAGTAATAGTAATTTTTGTTATATACAGTAACATCAAAGCACTCAGTAGTGCCACTCTGTGGTCAACTAGTAATTAGCAGGTCCCACAATCTCTGATCTAATATGTCAGATTTAGATAGATAGAGATAGATTTCAAACATGTTACAAATAATAAGAAAACAAAACCAATAAAATGAACGGTAAACATATAAAGTAAATTTTTATTTTTATATTATTATTTATTTATTATTGTTTGTTTGACAAGTACTATAAAATTATTATTATTGTTATTATTATTACAACAACACTAGTTGCCTATGTTACTTATCTCTACTTTCTTATGTAAAACGAAAAACTAAGCAGTAAAACAATGGCTTACAAGATTTCTTAAAAACGATCACTGCAGCCTCAGGATGGGAATGAACCGTGTGCGTAATGTGTCACTATGTCTGTTTTTTTTATATTTTGGTCTCCCTCTTGCCTCTCAGAAATAGAGGAGGAGCAACCTCCTCTGCCTGTATAGACCAGCCTCCACTGTTTAAAACATAAGAAAACAAACTAAAGGGTTGCACAGCCGAAGGCAGGCTACTATAATGTCTAATTTAAGTCCTGTTTAGTGCCACAAGCATGTGGGCATGTTGTTGGTAAGCAACGCGACGAGGCTGCGTCACTTCCTGTTAGAGGACGGTCAGAGGCGAGAGAGCCGCCAGTCTCCGCTTCTGTCGCTGTAGTAACGGAGACACCGAGCAGCAGGTCACCTCAACACCGCAGCTGGACGGAAAAACAAGACAACAAATAACCAAAAGAAACGTCTGGAGGAGGCCAACACGTCGCTTTTCTCCGTGTAACACTGCTGGGAAGATATTTTTGTGAACTTGTCGTCGTTTGGAACTAAGACCGGAGCAGGAGCACAAAAACAACTTTTTTTTTTTTTTAATTTTCTTTTTTCTTCGTTGAGGAAATAGCTTTACTTTCTGCCTCGGCGTGTGGATCAAGTCGTTTTTAAGTTCTGGTCTATTGCGCCTTGCTTGTTGGAGCTGTTGGCGGTGAGGCGGACACCAGAGAAGCGGCGGCTCGGAGCCACCTGACCTCGTGGAAAATAAGACCGCAGCTAATGACACGCAGGCTGAGGTCCTTAACGTGGCTCACTGCTAAGCTCTCCGACGGACCGCGACGGGTTTTACGCGAGGCTGTTGCGCGTCCAGTCGTGACGCACCCTTTCGAAGTTTACAGAATCCAATTACTGATATCTTTATTATGGTAAGTGCTAATTAATTTGTGTCAACTGTGAATTTTAATTAGTTGGGACTTAATTGCCCGTTGAAGTTGCCCCCTTTCATCGCTCTATCCAGCAAATTGCATGTAATAAGCGGGTCATCTGTCAACAACCAGACAGCATGGATATAACCGGAGCGCACGTCCTCCAGCGGTCGTGATGCCATAAGCGCCGGTCTAATCCCGCGCCACCAGCCCGCAATGCCTGCTCTCTAACCCGCAACCAGTGTGGCGCCGTGTCCCGGTCCCGGTCGCACCGCCCAGCATGAGCAGCACCGACCTGGAGCGCATGTCGCTCAGCTCCTCGGCCAACTCGGTGGCCTCCAGCGCGCGGACGTTGTCGGCCAACGTGAGGAAGCTGCACAACGCGCTCAACCTGCTGCTCAACGACTTCGAGAGGGAGCAGTTCATCCACTGCCTCAACGTGTACCACTCCAAACGCAACGTGTACGACCTGGTCCAGACCCTCAACGTCATCCTCAACGCGCCCAGCAAGCGGCAACTTCTGCCCATGCTGCGGCTGGTCATCCCCCGCTCCGACCAGCTGCTCTTCGAGCAGTACACCTCGGAGGGCCTCTACTTAAAATCGGATTTAGTTGCAACGAGCAACGGCGACGCCGAACCCCCGCCGGGCGACTTCGCCGGCGCCAGCCCGACCCCCCCGGGGCGCTTCTCCCCTCACAACCCGCCCGAGTTTCAGGTGGCGCTGCGCGGCTCGCCGGACAGCTTCAGCACCAGCAGCGACGGGACGGCTCCCCTGGTGCCGCTGCTCGGGAGGAACTTTGTCCACGAGCCGCCGGGCGAGATCCGGCAGGTCACCATGAAGCGACACAAGAGCAACGAGGGCCTGGGCTTCAGCATCCGCGGCGGCTCGGAGCACGGGGTCGGCATCTACGTGTCCCTGGTGGAGCCCGGGAGCCTGGCGGAGAAAGAGGGGCTCCGAATCGGCGACCAGATCATGAAAGTCAACGACAAAGTCTTCGACAAAGTCACTCATGCTGAAGCAGTGAAGGTAAGTTGTTTTTTCACTGCATCCAAACCTGCACAGCTTTTACTCAATGCAAATTCATCCTTTCAATACAGGGTGTAAATTAGAAGCCCGCAGCAATTTCAGCGAGCTGG
Source organism: Sebastolobus alascanus (assembly GCA_916701645.2). Classification (NCBI taxonomy): domain Eukaryota; kingdom Metazoa; phylum Chordata; class Actinopteri; order Perciformes; family Sebastidae; genus Sebastolobus; species Sebastolobus alascanus. The sequence goes on from CAKAOJ020000005.1 coordinate 917,294, forward strand.
CACGAATGTCACCGTCATGGGAACTATTTGCAGTGGCCTCGTCCTCTAAACCAAGGCTACATCTCCCTGTTTATAAGCTCCTGCCTCATATTAATTTTGTGTTTGGGCTGAGCTTGGTGTCTAAAATTGACCTCGTGGAGCTAACAAGCCTCGATTTGTTGAGGGAAATTGATTTTTTTTTTTCCTGTAAGCAGCTTCGGCTGTTTGTTGTATCAGCAAGCAATGTACTGCAACACAGTGTGTAAACTGTAGAACCTCTAGGAAGCACGCATGTAACTAGACACCCTCAAAGCAGCTGGTAACCCTAGAGGAGTGTGTGTGAAGCTGGATGTTGGCCCCAGTGCTGCTCTGAAGCTATAAACCGAGAATAAAGACTGGGGCTACTTCAGCCCTGTGCACTATTGTTAATGCCACTGAGTGTAAAGCACATCTATTAGCAAATTAGGTGATAAAAGAGCATGTCTGATTTGTGTACAGTGAAGATTGATTTAGAAGGAGACCTTGTGAGGTCCTTGGTTTTATGAGCCCTGTGAGCTGTCCATGGTGCTGAAAATTCATCTCAGCGTTTTTCTTCTCTTTCTCTTTTGCCTCTTTTCTTCTCTCTATACTTAAGCCATGCTTTTCTGATCGATTTTGTGATTGCACTCATTCACACCTATTTGCCCATGCTATATATACTCCCATCACAGGGATTTTTTTAGCTATTTAACAAGGTCCAAGTCAGTTTTAAAGCGACTATGGTCAATGCTTTTACTCCTTATTTATTGATTTGACTTCATTTTAGATATTTTATACCTGTGAAAGTATCCTAACTGGATATTATATACTCTTGTAGAGGTGTAACGATATATTCATCTGGAATCTTGATATATTGATTCAATGATCAGTCGATGCATATCATTATCTTTAAGATACGCCTTTATTTTGAGATTCCCACTTATTGTTTATTCTTTTTATTAAAAAGAAGAGATTATTTTTCATTTAATTTGTCAATACAATTGTCAAATCAAATTTTAGTTGCGTTCTGTGAGTTAATATAAATGTAACCGATTGTGTTAAATGGGTATATGATATCGTCTCATATCAGTCGCAGGCCTCTGAATTGAATTGAATCGTAATCGTATTGTGGCAGACTTTGTGATATCAGCAAATATTGTATCGTTGTCCAGAGAATCAATATAATATCGTATCGTGATGAAACTTGTGATTTACACCCCTACTCTTTTGTAGCATATGACTGTTGCTTTAGCCTTTTTATGTTAGTATTTAATCTATTCTTGTAGCAATGCTCTTATGCTGCCTCTCTCGAAAAACTGATTTTAATCTGAATGAGATGCTTAACTATGGAAACTAAAGGCAAAAAAGAAAAGAGATTTCCACCTACTCAGACGGCCCTGACTTGAAGTCCCTTTGAGAGAGGAGTTATTTCTCAGTAAAAAAGAGAGGCAGCAACACTGCCTGTACAAAGCCACAAAAATGTGCCAGATATCTATAAGCAGCTTTTTAGAATAGTGATTGTATGTCTGTGGTTTGAAAGGTCGCCGGTTTGTTCCCTCCGACAAACAAGGATTATACTGTAGATCAAATTGAGTCCTTTCTAACCTTCACCGATCTTGAAAAAGCTGTCCATGCTCGTGTCTCCTCTCGTGTGGACTTTTTGTAATTCACTTTATGCGGGGCTCAGCCACCAGGCAAGCTCTTACCTTCAGTAAATCCCAAAAACTGCACCTATAGGCTTTTAACTAATGCCAAGAAATGAGAACATGGTACCCCTGATTTAGCCTTCATTCACTGGTTGCCTGTGTACTTTAGAATATTAGGCTTCACAGGGTCATTGTCCTCGTTACATTTATAGATAAATAAGTTTATCTCCTATAGTACGGCACAGATCCTCTGGTCGACTGTGCCTTTATGGTCCAGGCCCCATCTTCTAGATGAATGCATTTTTATAGTTTTGTTATTTTCTCATATTGTTATATTTTGTGGTGTAAAACAACACCTTAAGTGCTTAATCTGCCCTGCCAACGTGTCTCTGAGGAAGATGCATAACATCCATGTGTTGATACATAGTTTTCTATTGATGTGACAGTGATGATGCTTGTTGAAGCGATTAAGTTATTGGCCTAATTTTGTATTAGCAGTTTCTCTAAATCTCCACTTCAGACTAAAGACTGCAGCAGAGCGTCTCTGCACCTCATATCGAACGTGATCCCAAACTGCGTTGGATAGAATACTAATGGCAGAATTAACCATCCATGTTTTTCCAATCAATGCTCTCCACATTCAAAGTTGCCTCTCATCTGTGGAGTGAGGGCTATCGATTGCTGCTTCTGTACTGTAAGTGAAGAGTTTCACTGTCTTGGTTTCTTTCAGAGGGCGCACGTCATTTCTAGTGTGAGCTGTGTCGGTTGTGAGACTAAGAGGGAGTGAAACCAAAGTTCGGGGAAAAATGTGCGTCATACACATACATCTATCTGTAATAGTGTTCCTTATTGTTTTTTATTCACACTTATGTCGTGTTTGCATTCAATTGTCAAGCGAATTTTAAGCAGACTTGTGACTAAATGTCACAAAAAAGACATGTGAATTAGGCGTATTTCCATCAACAGGGTTTGAAGCAAATAACCTTGGTCAGAAGTTGGCGCAGGGGTTGCGAACCGGAAACAAAACAAGTCGTCTTGGCCATTTAATCATCTACCAGAGAAAAATAGGGAGAGGTCTAAAGGAATTAGTTTCAATTGGGCAAGTTTTAATTATTCTTTCATGTCGGCTAGTATTGGCCATGTTTCATGTAATCCAGAGACGAAGACAAACATTCACACGTTATGGGAATATCTGGGAAGACGCCGGCAGCAGAAACAGCTGCTCAGTCATGTGAGCTAAATGTTCGCTACGTCAGAATTTATTCATTTCCATAACTCAGTTAGCGCATCAACTCCTTTTTGACAAAGGCAAAAACCACCTCAAGCAAGTGTAAAAAAGTTTTTTTCGTAATTAAGGAAGTTTTAACGTATTTTGTCATTTCCATGCATTTTTCTAATGTGATACTTCAAAATGTGAATACAAATATGCGAATGGAAACACGGCTACTGTCAGCAAATCCTTATTTCATGCTCTGCTACTCCTTCTACTATTAAGCCCTCCATAAATACTATGGTATGTGTAACTAGTTATTCTGCTACCACTGCTGCTTGGCCTGTACTGCTGTTATTAGTCTGACAGACAGGGCAGGCACCCAGCCAACAGGAGAGAAGCCGTCTCTGAGATAAAATCTCCCTGGAGGTCATTAATGCTTGACTTCAGTTATTTTAATGCCTCCTCGGTTTAGTCTAAATGTTATTACAGGCTTTTAGAACCGTAATCATTTTAACCGTTTAAACTCCGCCAGAGTGAGTTCATCATTGCAAACTCATGATGTGCAGCGAAACATTGTACAAGCTTACATAATTTATATCCTAGTGGAAACTATAATATTTCTACCTGATACCATAACATCGTTATATCGAATATTTCACTCTTCACACCTTTTTTAGTGACATGTCGGAAAAAGCAGCATATGTGATGCGGTCTATAGTGTGAAAAGTTTTGCCAAATTTAAGGAAGAGGTTTACTGCTAATCAATTTCCACCATGTTATACAACCCTTTTCACCTCACGGAATTGTAGACAGACTATTGAGCTGTTGATTGATTCTAAAAGCACTTACTCCTTGTTTGAAGTGCCTAAAAACTGAATTTAATCAATCATTGAATCAGTCCTCAGGCAACACACCATAACACTGTGAATAATTCTGCAATGGTTAAATGATTGAATACGTGCATTTTGAAAGAATTAAAATATTAAAATATTGAATCAAGATTAATCGCATGATTGTCCATCAGAGGTCAAGGGACCCCTTTGAAAATGTTTTTTCCTTGCTAAAATTTTATTGATTTATTTAGTATAACAGGGTTGGTGCCAATGGATTCCTTGGGTTTTTCTAGTTTCATATGATGCCAGCATCTTCACTCTAGCTGTAAAACTCAGTGTACGTTGCGTTAATGTGTTTAAGAAATTAGTGCCGTTAACACAAATTTGCGTTATCATCACATTATCTTTGACAGCCCTAATTCATTATAATGTCTTACTAAAATCATATTAACGCATGACAACATTCTTTATTCTTAAAATTTTTCTGCCACATTACAAACAAACGTCCACGTCTGAAAACAGCTCAGTGACTTTATGCTTCTGGCACATTTTACAGATGAAATGTCACATTTGAATACGCTGCTGTCTGGACGCTCTTGATGAATGCAGTTGTGACAGCACATCTGATCTGGTCTCCTCACTGCGAGCTGAACTCCCTTAGAGTATCCAAATTCAAAGCTCCACCAATCAGTGTTTTTATATGAAAGAGCAATCAAAAGACTTGTGTGTAATGTGAAAGTGGTCTTAGTGATGAACCCAAAGAGAGTTATCACCCAACTCTGCTGCTCCGTAAAGCAACTCTCATCAACCGTGTTTCCATCAGAAGCAGCAGCTGTTTTCAGCAAACAAGCTCCGATAAACCCACTGTACTCAACTTAAAGGGGACATGTCATAAAAAACTCACTTTTTCAGTGCTTGTGCAAATAAATTTGGGTATCTGGAGTGCCTACCAACCCACAAACTGTGAAATAAGACAACCCAGTCAGTTTTTTGTGGGCTGCCAAGATCAGAAAAGATGTGATTCAACAAGCCATTCAGATTTGGCTCCCCTTCCTATGTCACATGCAGGCTCATTAGAATATATCGCCCACAGCTTGAGAACTACCTTTGCAAAGGTGCATCATATTTCTCTTGCAAGCCAATCAGAGCAGACTGGGCTTTTTTGGGAGGCGAGCTAAAACGGAGCATTTCAGACAGAGGGTGAATACAGGTATAATCAGACAGACAGTATAAGAAAAATAATGTGTTTTTTGAACATTAAAGCATGTAAACATGTTCTAGTAGAAACCCAAAATACAAGTATGAACCTGAAAATGAGCATGATACAGTATGTCCCCTTTAACTTCCACCAAACAATAGACAGACAAAGATAGCAACTAGATTGGGAAAAAGTGGAACATCTAGCAGCTAAAGAGCCAGATATTTTTCTCAGGAGTTGGTAGGGACCAAATCAGGAAAAAAGAGTGAATATATTAAACTTGATCAGATGGACAGAAATGTGATGTGTAAACAGACCCCAAAAAGGATTAATGCAGCTACAAAACAATCTGATTACTTTGAAAAAATGTAGATTGAATTATGTATCTGTTACAGTATTGCTCATTTGCTCAGCCAGAATGTTATATGACAGTCACTTAGCTTTACCTCCATCACACGCATATAAATAACAAATCACTATTCCCACACAAACAACAAAGCTGGCTTTAAATAAGTCTTTGCAACTTATTTTGTGTCCAGCACATTACTCATTCACACTGTTTTCTCCCCGCTGTATGCCTCTACTTAGGCTTAATCCGCTCCACTTTAGCAAACCTGTGTTGCCTGATGAGTTCAGGGATGGCCTCTGAAAGCAATAGATTGTTGTATGCCCCGGGGGACGAGTCAAGGGCTTACAGCTGTATTACCTTCTGTCTCCGGCTCCCTCCTCTTCCTAAGAGCCTGCCTTGGCCCCGGTCCCTAGAGTCACTGCCAAGGTTAGCTACCCTGTCAGCATTTAGACTTTTCTTTGTCATCTGCTCTGTGCTGGACAGTCAGGAGATGTGACAGGATAGGAGTAGGGACATAAATCGTATTGGTTTGGAGCAACAACAACGTTGAGACAAGCGGTCTTGTCTCGCCATCAGCCGCAGACTGCCTGTCTCTCTGAGTTTTTAATCTGATTGGTCTCAAGTCTGAGGAGGGTGTGAGAGGGAGAAACAAAGGCAGCGTAGAAGACAAACAACTAGAGAGAAAGAAGGCAAGACAAGATAGGTCGACATGTTTTCCTGCCTTCCTTTTGTCTTAATTTGTTTTGAACCCTGTCAACAGTTGTTCCAAGAAATGCTGTAGTTTGGTGTCTTTTGGAGCTATGACCGCCCTGCAAAGGGACCAGAGGGAGAGGGGATAAATAAAAAAAGATGGCCGGTCTAAATTCACTGGGTCGACACCTGGGCAGCTGCCAGGCACATTGACATGCAAAGACTTGGCCACAAGTCAGAGAAATGGGAGCTGAGCGGCCTGCTGCAGCACTGCAGACTGCTAATGGTTAGTGTGTTGATTAGATGGCGGGAGGCAGATAGAAATCTCGTTAAACTTGAGAAAGGTATTAATTGATTCATAGCTTGGAGCTGATTCGCCGGTTGTGACCGGTTCGTTTGCAGTTACTGAAAGAAATATCCACTACATTTCTATCTTAAGTTGGCTGCACATGAACAGCAGCAGAATCACTTTGCATGGTTTGGAACTGATGCATTATTTGAACTTTAAGGACCCAATAATAGTAGCATCTTGGCTTCCTTAATATGATGTGATTCCTTTTGAAACAGGATGTTGAAGCTTGAACACAGAGAATGTGTCTCTGAGTTACCACATTGGCTGGAATGTAAGGCAATGTTTTTTTCTGAAAATGACATTTTTATCGTACTACATATTCGTGGAAGTGTTAGAGTTAGCCCAGTTTAACCTGTGGGAGCTTCTGACGGCTTGTATAACGTGTTTGGCTATACCACAGAGGAAATGAGTGAAAATGAGTCGCAGAGATGGAGCAGGGACTGAATCATCTGTCAAGCTGCCAAGAATTACTGCTCTCACAGAATGTCATGATGAGGATAAAAGCTGAACAATGCAAACAGTCAGAGAAAATGGATGCAGAGGCAATACTGAATACTGTATGTGACCGACAGACAAGCTACACAAATGCAGGATTTCCATTCTGCCTTAAAGTGGCAGTAGGCAGATTATTTTTGGCATCATTGTGTAAAAATTCCATAATAACCTTTCAGCATATTGTAATTCAAGTGTTCTGAGTGAAAACTAGACTTCTGCACCTCCTCATGGCTCTGTTTTCAGGCTTTAAAAAATCGAACCCGTGATGGGAGACTATGGCCAATCACAGGTCATTTCAGAGAGAGAGCGTTCCTATTGGCTGTTCATTCAACGGAGGCAGCTGTCAATCACTCGCAAACTCCGATCAAACGGGCTGGTGGGCGGTGCTTGGTATTTCCTCAACTGATCTCAACATGGCGGCCGGGTCACAAACTTTCTCAGAACCCATTTTCATTCACATATCTTGAGGTAAGAGGTCAAGGGACCCCTTTGAAAATTGCCATGCCAGTTTTTCCTCGCCAAAATTTAGCGCAAGTTGGGAGCGTTATTTAGCTTCCTTCTCGACAAGCTAGTATGACATGGTTGGTACCAATGGATTCCTTAGGTTTAGTTTAGTCTAGTTTAATATGGTGCCAGCTAGCTTTAAAACTGAGCCCGCCACAACCTAAAAATCGCAAGTTGCCTTAATGCGTAAAAGGAATTAGTGGCGTTAAAATTAATTTGACAGCCCTAGTTTTGTATCTACAAATATCTTTTTGCAAAAGCAGATGTTAGGGGGTGTTGTCTCATAATAAGGATTATCTTATATCCGGGCCAGTATGGTAGTCTAATGAAAATTGTTGAGCATACATTTTGAAGTTGTTTTTTATATATTCTATAAATTATATGCTGTGAACTGAGTTGTGGCCTCTGATTCTGCGCCAAACCCAGCAGCGGTTGGAGCTCAGACCACATGTCATGTGTGGTAGCCGCAGCGTGTGCATCTGAAGGTGTTGGCAAAGTGAAGACACGCTGAACTGCAATAGCTGATTAAGCACTGCGGTGAGTAGCCTGGAATAAATGTGGTACAGTTCCTTTAGGCCTGGCCTCCGGGCTTGCGATTACTTGTGTTGGTATATATATAATAACACGGAGTAGCAGATTTGTATACCTAGTCGCCAAAGAAATTCAGAGTGCCTCTCTCTTGTAAACATCAGGCTGATTGTTGCCTAAAGGCGCCCCGAAGCTTCGGCAACTCCACAGTAGAAATGTCATACTGGTGAACTCACAGAAAAAGTGAATAATTTGTCTTCTCTCCACATTTTCATCCCTAAAAAAACTACTGCTAGCATGCCCTCGAGCAAGATACTTAACCCTCGATTGATCAAGTGGCAAACGGGAGAGGATTTGCAGCATTCTGGCGAGTTTCCTGCTGTAATGTGTGTCACTGATTATGAAGGAGGGCATTCAGGGGTGGAAATGAGCACCAGCCACCAGCCAAATGCTAGTAAAGTATGCAAGTAGCTGCTAGGATTGCTTCACTCACCAGCCAAAAAAACAATGGTGATCCATTGAGTGGCTGGCAGATTTTGAATTGACAAAAACATTTCCAACCCTGAGGGCATTGCTTGCAAAAAAAGCCTGCTTACTCAACAAACCTTCCTAGATAAACAAAATGCTTACTAGATATACAAAACAAGTTGTTTTGGCCTCTTTGTGCCATGCTTCCATTTAGTACGGATGGCATTTTATATCACAAGAGGTGACTCTTTTATCGGTGAGTGTGTGCACTCATGCAAATAATTTATGTGTATACAAACCATGGTGCGTTTGCTCTGATTTGTATGAAAGGTGCACCTTCTAAGTGGCGAGGAGAATGCAGTCACTGTTAGAAAATGTCACCTCTGTCTTGTAGCGACTATATTTCATTGGTGTGTACTTACTGTATGAGAAACAGTCTGTGTTCATGATGAAATGAAGGGACCTTTGGCTGGCTCCCAATTTTTCATGTTGAAAAGATTTGTGGGGTTACATAAGTAACCTTATTTTTAATTTCAGCACTTGTTGCTGTAGCCAAACAGAGTTTATTTATTATATTTGGCTTGTTTTTAACACTGGCAGTGTTAATGGGAATTGATTTTCAGTGCTGCAAGACAAACAACAGCAAAAGTATCAAGGCTTAGTCAGTTTTTCCCTGAAAGTGTCATTTAAAAAAAAAAAAAAAAAAAAAAATGAATGATGACTCCAGCAACAACGAAGAGCCGGTGACGCAATATACTCAATTTTCAGTGTGAATAATAAGTCAAGGGCAGTATAATTTAAGAACTTTTGCATTTCATTCATTTGTTACAATTACTTAAATAGCAGTTCATTCAGTTCCATTGCAGCACATAACGTAATTAGTTCTCATATTATTTATTTTGCATGAATTGGTTTCCTAATGTATTATTTCTCAGAATAATAATGTTCTTCGAACAGAACCGGCATAAAGAAAGAAACTGGCACAAAGACTTTGCAGTTATTACAGTTTTCCCAGTGGCCGTAAAAATGTATGGTGAGCTCTGTTGTCACTGCTTATTCCTTCCAGTTTGTTTTGACTGACAGTCAACAAATTCCCATGGACAAGTGTTGATGAGTAACATTTTACGCCTTTTAGTCAGTGTTTGGTGCTCTCCAGTGCACAGCTGAGGCTCCAGTGTTCCTTATGTGGCTGAAGCTAGTGGCTGCTTTATTGTGATTAATAATAATCAAATTTTTTTTACATTAGTGCAAAATTTGACTTGTAATGTGAAGCATTCATTTTAAAAAGCCCTTCAAAAATGAAGTTTATTTTAAATATAAAAAAACACTCACTCTCCAAATCCCTAACCGTTGCTTTGGAACTCACTTGTGAACAGAGCTGATTTGGCTGTGACAAAATCATGCACTGAATCTTTTATTAGAGAGGATCTGATACCATTTCTTTGTTCCAGTCCAATGGACAGTCTGTGTACTAATTTTTCCGGCAGGGTGCAATATTCACACACCCTACTAGGGTGAAGCCTTACGTACTGTACATATTGCCGTTTTACTTGTTGGATTTTCCGCTATGAAATATTGCCAAATGGCTGACATTTTCCTCGCTCTGACTACCGTTACACTCTCCACTAGCACCGCACTGTTGTTGTTTGCTATCGTCACGTGACAAACTACCTGCAATCAGTTCTTCTTCACTGCGACAGCTTTGGAGCGGCGAAGAAGAATTTTCTGGGTGAATAAGTTATGGTATCGGATCGGTGCATAGACTGGCGTACTCGCCGATACCCGATACTGAATTTTGGGCAGTATCGGACGCATTTCCAATACTGGTATCTGTACCGGAACAACTCTATATTTTATTTTATTTTATTTTTTATTCTACTTGGGCCACAGCAGCTTATAGTGGAGAAGAGTAGATTGAATTGTTGGACCAGCTGGGGGACTCTGATTTAACAAAGTAAAAGGATGCTACTACTGTACTTCAAAAACTACCCTTGTGGTGCTCTTGAGCAAGACACTTAGCACTTAGCACTTAGCCTCCTTTTCTCTGTTGTGTTTACTACAGTTTAAAATAACATTTCGAGCCATTTCAGAATTACCATATTCACACAGCTTTCCTACATTATCGATTGACAGCCCTAGTAAATAGTGAAAATCACCAGCGGTGCCTGAAAGGTTATCCCAGTAATTCCCTGGGACCTGTGTGTGAAAGAGGTTTTAGACTGAAAGTAATTCTTCCCCACATCAGTGCCTCTATATTTGAGACCATATTTCTTTCTCACAGAAAAGAATAGAAAAGTATTTTGTTCAGTTCAGGTAGTAACTACTAAAGTGGAGGAGTGGAAGTGATCGAGTGCTGGTTGGATGCGTAGGCTGCAGTATAAGGGTTCGGCAGAGGGATAGGAAGCAGAAACGGGATGGATGGATCGAACAATGAACTATAAAGATTTTTCTGCACGGAAGGTCAACTCATTGATCATTTCACATTTGATTTTTGCTCGCATTGGCCGTATTTTGAGAAATATTGATACTGAAAAAGTAATATAATGATTTCAACCATATTGTCCAGCCCTTCCAGTAAATGCAATACCTCAAAGATTGGTGTAGCACCTTAGTTGCATTCCTCTCTGCAGCAATCCTCATGTGAAATATTTATAAATTGCTTTAATTAAGTCGGCGGAGACCAATTCTGACCGGCGTTGTGGTGTGGCAGGCTGTACTGATGAATATTGAAATGTTTACTGGCGTTGGAGGGTTGATGTGAAGACTGAGTGGGAGCTGATGGAAACACACTGAGGAGTTCTTATTTTTATTTATATGTAGTCAGTCAGGGCAGGAGATGATGTCATTTGCAGCATTTTAAAGATATAATTTCACACTTGTTGATGTTTCATCCAGCTGATCCCTCTAGAATACTTATGTTTTTTATGTTGATCCACACTCTCACCTTCAGTTGTCCAGACAGAAGATGCTTTCACTCACTTGTTGTTTACATGTCCCTTAATGCAAGCTCACACGTGCACGTACTGTACACACGCACAGTTCACCCTGTGAGCTTTTCCTGGCACTAAATCTGGAATATCTCTCCTTCTTCCTGTCCTTTTGTGTCAAATATCTCATCCTCATGTCCATCTAAAAGCAGTGTTTTTATTCTCCTCTGGTTGGCCCACCTGGGGTCCCTTAGACAGATATGCTGCCAAAGTGACTCTATTGTAACGGTCTAATTGCTTTACAATGGAGCCGCCAAATGCTTCAGTTCACCGCAAAGGTGTCCCCAATCCATCACCTGGTCTCAACAGCACTAAATCACCGGAAGCAGTCATTAATATCCGGTCAATGAGCTGAATCCCTCCATTTCTGTTCTCTTCTGTCTGCAGGCAGGAAATAACTTTTTCTATTAGTCCCTAGGGTGCTGTGAGTTTTATAGATATCAGATTTTGTTATTTAAAGCCTGTGGTGAGACCACAGTCACGCCTCATGTGAAAATGAAGTTGTTTGAATTTGTAGTATTACTGTAGGTAAATTGAAATGCCTATGAATATGCATTGAATTGTCAGTTTATTAGTACACCTATCAAAAGCTATTGAAGTCTAATACAACAGCTAGTAGGACTGGGTATTGGTACTTGATACTTTTAAAGGGCTGGTCCATTATTTTTGAGATTTTTGAGGTTTTTATATCATTCTGTAGCTTCACAGTGGTGTTCCTTATATATTTATAATCTGAACATCCAAATTTTGGTCAAATTATGTATGTTTTAGTGTCAAAATCATAGATATAAACTGTTTTATATCTATGGTCAAAATGCTATTTCCCCAAGCCCTTCTAGAACCTTTTTCCCACCTGACCTGACGTAGATTTCTGCATGATGACGCTGCTACATGTACAGTTATTGCAGGGTTTTTGCATTAGATCTGCACTACAGTACATTATGCAGGTGGTCACTTTAATGCATCTGCTCTGTGTTTGTAAAGGTCTTAATTGAGGAAAATACTTATTGTTCAGGCCTCAAACACATTTTGGGTATATCTTATTTATGTAGTTACATTCCAATTTCATAATCTGTAAATTGTTATATTGTGTAGTGGTCTTTAAAGTGGAGATGTGCCAGTGATGACTGATGGAGGCGTCTCAGTGATGCCCTCAAGACTTGTGGTTGAGTCATAGTTGAATTGAGCTGGTTGGATATTTTTCTCTGAGGCTTCCTCTCTAGCATTGTGGGAGTCATGAGACTACAGGAGGTCTGCTTTGAATATCAATGAGGATTTAGAAGGTTCATTGTTACTTTGGTTTTGTCTGTTGCTCCTCGACAGGTAGAATTATGAGCCGGGCACAGGGAGGGATGTGTACTGTATAGCTTCCACATACACACACACAAGCTCAGTGGTGATTATTATCCCGCTCACAGGGCGAAAGAGAGGAGTTGTTTGAGAGATACAGAGAACTTTCTGGAGTGACAGAAACTTCTTACAATTGGATTATATCTTATAAGTTTTGGCCAACGTTCTATGAGGCCGCTGAAACACAAGTGATCAGACAGATTTTTTAAAAAGTTCTGTTTAACCCTGTTGTCTATATCGCTTATTGGGATGTGAAAATAAAAAAAAGAACTCATATTGGTCAAATTTTATCACTGCAGGTCTAGGAAAAGTATCTTTTAAGTAGGGATGCACGATATGGATTTTTTCAGCCGATATCAATAACTAATAATTTACCTGCTTCTCATGACCGAAGGAACGTGCAAGCAGATCTGTATTTCTAGAAAAGCCAATAGGAACGCTCTCTCTCTGAAATGACCTGTGATTGGCCAAAGTCTCCTGTCACGGGCTAGATTTTTTTAAAGCCTGAAAACAGAGCCATGTGGAGGTGCACTTGAATTACAATATGCTGAAAGGTTTTTATGGAATTTTTGCCCAATGATGCCAAAAATATTCTGTCTACTCCAGCTTTATTGTAGGAGCCGCTGCGATTGAAGCTCTGTGGTTTCCTCTGCAGTTTGTAAGTTCTGTTGATTTAGTAGAGACTTACACACTCAGAATTCAGGCAAATTCTCCTTCACCGCCTGACGCAAGCAGCCATTCAATGATTGCTCTACTGGAGGAGGAGGAAGAAGAGGGATTTAATAGAGTTACGTAAGCACAAGAGGGGGACGATTTAAATAATCTCCTGAGAAAAGGACTTCCTGGCGAGGTAGTGAAGTCCTCTGATGTGTGAGTTATCAGTGCAGGAGCAGAATAAAAACACCGGGAGTCCTCAGAGGAGAGCGACGGGGTTGTGTTAATCACACAGGTGTAGTGAAGATGTTTATAATGGTCTAGGTTTAGTCACTATTTTATTGAGATAGCGACCACCAGCAGAAAACTAAATCTTCTTTTGTGTGTCTGTCAGATTACATTATATCCTTCGCAACACACACAGCGAGGACCAACGCGTTCCGTTAGCCAGCCCAGATGTCTCTTTTATGTTTGGGACAACCGGAGAGGAGCCCTGCCGGTCATCTGATACCGTGGAGCTGCCTTACCTTACTTATCTCCTGCCGACACACACACACACCTCCTTCCTCCATACCATCTGCTGTCTGCCACTCTTTCAACACCAGGAAAGAGATGCATAAACCCGAGGAGTAATACAAAAAAGAGGAGTTTTTGAATGTGAGGAGGAGGTGTGAAGAAAACGGCAAGAGTCAGCTTGAGCTCTGTCATGGTGGGTTGCACATTTTTAAGTGAAGCATGTTATTATTTGATAAGGTGTTGATTCCAAGTAAAAGTGTAGTACAAAATGGGCATTCAACATGTACTGTTATCTGCTGGAGGTACATGATCGGCAGCAGAGCCTGACCAGTGTTCCTGAGTTTAAATAATTTAAGGAGAGTGCGTTATCACCTTGTTGTGAGTACAGTCAACATGTCTGCTTTTTTAGGGCGGTTTTCAGTCTCAAGACTCAATTTGTTGTGTATCACTCGGTGCAGCAGTTCAGAATTCATACAAAGGGCTTCACACTTGGATAGAATTACATGTGACCTGCAGGTAACTTGAGAAGTGGTCCGGGGTTCCAAGAGTAAAGGCCTTTACTCACTGGGGGTGTTTTTTTGCACGTCAATATATTTTTTTCGAACTGTTGTTGTTGTCATGAGTACTTTCACACAGAACGCGAATATTACACAGTGAAAAAGCAAGGTATTTTTTTTTTCGGAACAAGGCTGATTTTTCTGAGCTTTCACACTCTGAATAAAGTCATAAACCAATCACGTTGTGCGGAATGGACATATTCAGTACGTACATTATAGTGAAAAAACATGATTTCTCCGAAATTAAGTAGAAATATTTTGAATCGATCAAAGTTGTATTACATAGATCAACACACTTGTTTTGTTTACTGATCCATTGATGATATCATCAAAAGAAAACCTGAATTTAAAATAAATTTAGGGGAATAAACATACATCAGACATTTGACAGCGGCTCAAATCCTGAATGTTTCTTTTTTTAAATTACAAATAACATATACCATAAAACCTTAGGCTTCCCTCGGAGGGCAGAAATCCATTAACACTGGAGTTGTGGAAAATGATCAAAGAAAAGAAAAGAAAGGAAGCAGAGCCTTTTGTACGCTGACTGTACTTTTCTTTCACCATTTCCACCTATTCTCTCTGGTCATTTTAACAAATTACGCTCGCTCTCCCTCTCTGGCTTTGACTCTGCCTGCTCACTTTCTCCTTCTCTTTATGTCTTCCTCTCTCTGTCAGTCACTGCCGGTGATCTGAGCGTGTACGCCTGCACATGTACATACTGTACAGAGCAAGCCGATGGCTGCTACGTGATGGATGCACAAACGCACTGACACTCACACAGACATAAATCATGCAGTGTGTGCATATCAAACTGGTTTATGGAGTATACACAATGCAGAGAGTGTGCAGTCTTGTGATGTATTAAGGGCTGATGTATTGTAATTTACTCATGTATCCATTAGTGTGAGGGTTGATGGCTGGTAAAGATGTTTTTGTGGATATCAGTACAGCTGGAACTGAGTTACACGACTAGGCTAACTGTTCCAGCCAGAACAAAGTCTGTGTGTGATCGTGCAAACGCTTTGTGGTCAGATGGATTGTGACATGAACCACCTCGAATGTCGCCCAAAGTGTTACTGATATCTTTCATGTGAACAGCAACTCATTTTCTCTGAGTGTGATGGGTCTCCATCTAGTCTCAAAGCCATGAATCCACAACATGATGCAGTAAAAATCTGGTCTGCCGACGGAAGCCAATTGAATGGTGTGGTAGTGAGGATGCATACCTCAGCCTCGTTATATGTTGACTGATTTAGCACCAAATGTTTATATGGGCTGCCTATCATGGGAGATTGTGGTTGTGGACATATAGTACATGACTGGAAGATATATGGAGCATGTGACTATAAAATGACTTCCGTACCTGCCTGGACTACCATGAGGCTCCAGAAAATAACCCAACCCTAACGCATAGTACAGTAGACCAGAGAGAGCTTTTTTTAAGCTTTGTGTTGAAATGCATTTACAAAAAATTAGTTTTTTTCTCAACTTTCTGTTCACTTTGTTTTATCATAGACTGTATATAAGAAGTGGAGGTAGTCACCGTGACCGTGATCATCCATTGGTTTGTGGACTGCCGTTTTGAAGCCTCGAGTGCGGCGTTTTGGCTGTCGCCATCTTGGTTTTTGGCCGTCGCCGTCTTTTTTGTTTTGTACAACTGAACACTGAATAAGACATTTTTAGGCGACCAAAATGTTACAATTAACTTTCACGAACTGAAAACACACTGTGAAAGAGTTAAAGTTCTAAGACGGAAACACAGACAACTCCCAGACCGGAAAACGCCGTGGTAGCGACCTGTCAATCACAAGGTAGCCACACCCTAAAGCGTACCCTGCTTTATGGTCTATTTGACTCTAAATGGGACCATCATTTACTAAATGAACATCATGCTGTATTGAAGAAGACTTGAAACTAGCGATTGAGACCATAAACTCATGTTTACAATGTTTACTGAGGTAATAAATCAAGTGAGAAGTAGGGTCATTTTCTCATAGACTTCTATACAATCAGACTTCTATTTGCAACTAGAGGAGTCGCCCCCTGCTGGCTATTAGAAAGAATGCAAGTTTAAGACACTTCAGCATTGGCTTCACTTTTCAGACCCGGATGTTGGCGTCTGGTTTTTATGTGCATTTTAATGGAAATTCATAAACACTCCTAAATGTCTCAGAACATTTTCCATGCTTGCCTGAGGTGGAAAACGTGGCATGTTGATAAAGAAAAGACATTGTTAATGTAGGTTAATAGAAGCAGATTTTCTGATTAAACACCCTGTCCTTCTTCTTGTTTTATTTTTAGTAGTGTCACAGCATCGGCATATTTCATGCTACCCACCCTTATGTAATTGGATTTTGTTTAAATTATGGGGAATTGCATAATATTTCAGGTAGTTATTCATCTAAAATCCACATCTTTTTCTCCCTTTTAAAACATGATAGTTGAGGCTGATCTCTGCCCGCACTGCGATTTAGAGGCAATTACCTTGAGAGAGGGGGATGACTGCGGGATCTTAGGAAGATTGAAGACTGAAGGACAATACAGGTTACATCACATAATTCACCCCTATGCTGTAATGCCATCTGGGGTGAAGCCACATCTAATATCTCTAACATGTCCTATATCAGACTATCAGACATCAAAGCTCTGTCCTGATTGGTTCAAGCAGGAATATGAGGAGCATTAATTCTCTGCTGATATTCCCGGGGTCAAACTAAGCTGCTCCGGTCGTGATACGTTCTGATTTGGTACAGACGATGACAAGGTGGCATAAAGACTTAAAACCAGCCGCAGACGGATAATTGACTCCATGTTGAGGGGGGATGATTATTTCATCTCTGGATTGTTTCCGCTCGAGTTGCATTTGTATTAACGGATTGTAGAGATGGATTGAGCAGGCTGGTGGAAAAAGAGAAACCAGAGAGTTGAGAAGGAGGGGAGGAAGGGGGAGAGAAAAGAGACAGCAGGAGATTGAGCTGGACCTGTTCATCCATCCACAGCTGGTGTGTTTTGTCAGAATCCAATACATAATTATCACCAGTGTCCTGTTCAGTCCTCCGTGTGTCCTCTGCTGATGTGATTCATGTCATCTCTAAAGAGGAGAGAATTCAGTGAAAGAGAGACAACAGTATGTGTTACTGAGCATGCAACACCGATTTGAATACACCATTCAATATACATTGAAGTAAACTGCAACTTGACTGGATGGTGAAGGCATACAACCACTAGGTTGTTTGTCTAATTGTCTAATCGATTCATTGACTAATCCTTTTGGTACCAATTTCATTTAGAAAATATAAAAAACTTAGGTATGGCCGTATCACATATATTTTGTATCTGCTAGTTCTGACTTTTTATTGAGTAAAATGATCAAAACCGAGATGCCATGTTTTTAATGGATTCATCGTTGGAAATATTCTACCCTGCTCATCATCTTAAACATGCCTCTGTTGCTGTAAACTAAAGTAAGGAGCAGGAAACAACTTTTGAGTGTGTGGGGGACGTAAAAAACAGGTGAAAATCAATGCTCCTTTTAAAAAATCCATGTATTCTCTTGCAGAAAGGGGTAAAGAACAAAAACAGTGAACCTTAAACAGGATGCAGCTCTAATTTATCGATTAGCAAAAGGGTAAGCTCTCATTGTTCCCACAAGGGTAACACAGCGTGTTCCTCTCACAGGGTTATTTTTTTCACAACTGGCTTTGCTTCTATTTTGGAGGAAGCAGAAACTGTCTTGTCTCTGCCTTTAGTCCTTTCATACAGAATAACAAGGTGTGTGTGTGTGTGTGTGTGTGTGTGTGTGTGTATGCCAGGCCAACATGGCGAGGAGCCCGGGTTGTAATGCAGGCCTTGCCCCCAGCTTGTCACCCCATTAACCCTAACTGAGTGTGTGCCTGTCTACCGTCAAGCTTAGTCAGCATGCTGGAGGGTACCTGCAGTCCTGGAGCTGTGTGTTTGTGCAAATGTTGTACTGTAAGTGTGTGTATGTGTGTGCGTAGGGAAGGGAGTCAAATTCAGGTTCAGGACAGGTCAAGTGTCGGGGAGATGTAACGGTCTCTGTGGTGCCTCTGTCAGATCTGGGTGAGCGCTCTTATGTTTTATTACCTTCACTCTCCGAGCCCAAGGCTATCAGCTCCCCCCAGAGTTATTACACCTCACCCAGGCAAACGCACACACAGAAATACACTCTCACCATACACAGTGCTGTGAAACAACACAGTTCTTCAAACAGCCCCCAAAATCTTCATTACCGGTCATTCTGCTTGTGTCTCCGTGGGACATTTTCTCATCTGCGTCTCGCGCGTTCAGTCGGTTATGAAAGCGGCTTGATGTCTCCTCCGCCTGTGGTTTTAATACATCAACGCTCAATATTTTGCTTTGACCTCCGCCGTCTGCCATCAGCGCCTGCTTGTCTGGAGAGCCGATCACGCTATGAGAGGCCGGCACCTTCTGTCAGCTCTAGTTCTCCGTACGAGCAGGAGAGGAGGTTTCATGGGAGCAATTGCTCACACGGAGGCTCCGATAATGGCTCAGCGGACCGCCGATCATCGGCTCCCCCAGCGGGGCAATTACGCTATTCACTGCCCATTACGCCCTTTCTGTCTCGTCCCTGTGTAAACTGTGGCCATACACACACATGTGGGCGCCCACACGGAGTGGCACATACCGAGAGAAAGCTGATCCAATCATATTTGTTAAGCCAAAATTCATCATGTTGTCATGATACCAAAATACTGAGTTCGATACGATACCCTGCTTAAATATCTCGATACCGATACTGAAACGATAGCACGGCAAAAATCTAAAACATCAGGAGAAGTAACGGAATAATAAATGACAGAATAGGGAACTTGAATTTTTTTTAATTAATTACATTAAAAATGGAAAAATGTATTAGTTAAAAAGATTTAATATTATATAGATACAAATATAGATTTGTTATAAATAAATAAAATAATCATGTTGGTACAATCTACAGGATTTGGAACGTAATGTGGTGCTGGCGACTGTTGGCAGTGGCACTTTGTAAAGTTAATAACTGCAGAGTTGTTTAATCCGATAATGACTTGAGGTCGACAGTCACTTCATTTTAGAGACCGGGACCGCTTGCCAATGTACTCGAGCCCGACGGAGGCACTGTAGCTGCTTTGTTTAAAAAACAAAACAAAAAAACACAGCATGTGCCCATCCTTAA
Organism: Sebastolobus alascanus; assembly: GCA_916701645.2. Taxonomy (NCBI): domain Eukaryota; kingdom Metazoa; phylum Chordata; class Actinopteri; order Perciformes; family Sebastidae; genus Sebastolobus; species Sebastolobus alascanus. The sequence goes on from CAKAOJ020000005.1 coordinate 936,828, forward strand.
AGGGGCTATATGTAAGAATCAGAAATTGCTTGTTCACAGCGACACCTGTTGCCGCAATGTCAACGAAAGTCAGCGTCCTGTTGCTCGCGCACGCGCATGTGCTCGCGCTACATTGACATGAACAAGCACCGGTCTAAACAGTGAGGCGACACACGTCAGCTAACACACAATATCACTCTATATTTCACCTGCTTGGCAGTAATGTTAGCTGACCAGACGAGGGTCTCTCCATGAATCAATGCTGATCCTAGTGCTGGCTTTTTCTCAGCCTGACGAACGCGGAGGGAACAGGGGGGGGGGGGGGGACACCGACACTCGGTCGGGACGATAACGTAACTCGCTGCGGAGCCCCGTCACTTCACCAGACACGGGAAACCTCTGTTGGTCTGGAGGAGCGGCAGAATTTATTTCTGCACAAACGTCCACTGCACATTCACTAGATATTCTCAGAGCTAAACTAACTCTTCTGCAGTGTGTAGTGTGCGCGCGTGCACGTGAGAGGTGGAGCGAGCCGAGCGGGCGAGAACGAGCACGGTGTGCAAACAGGCAGGAGCAGAGCTGCAGGAGCAGCGCGTACCCACACGCGAGCGCGCATTGGATACCGACCCGTTAAGATTTATGCGCGTGATAAGTTACAAATAGTCCCTTTAAAGCTCGTTCTGTGTTTTTTTTT